>VZQC01010296.1:0-34314 GCA_009823505.1 Rhizomys pruinosus
AAGGTGAAAAAAACATAAAACAACAACAACAAAAAAACAGAAATCATGGATTTTTCTGCCTCCAAGGTGCACGCCTTACCATCAATGATTGACACCACTTTAGGGTAAAAGTATATTCCAAGCAAACAGAATTAAGAAGCAAATAGGTTAAGCTATTCTAATATCTGACAAAATAGACTTCAAACTAAAACTAGTCATAAGAGGTAGAGTAGGTCCCTTTTGTCTCATTAAAAAAAAAAAAATTCCTGCCGGGCATGGGGTGTGGTGACTCATGCCTTTAATCCTAGCATTCTGGAGGCAGAGGCAGGTGGATCTTTGTGAGTTCAAGGTCAGCCTGGTCTACAAAGCGAGTTCCAGGCCAGCTGAGGCTATAAGGAGAGACCCTGTCTCAAAAAGACCAAAAAAGAAAAAATCCACCAAACAGATATTACTAACATAAACATATATGCACCACACATAGGGGCACCCAATTTCATAAAAGAAAAATATTAGATCTAAAATCAAACATTAATTCAAACACAGTGGGATTGTGTATGACTTCAATATTCCACTGTCACTAATAGACATATAAACCAGAAAAATTAAATAAACTCTGGAGTTAAATGACACCATAAATCAAATGGTCCCAACAGTGCTCTACATAGAGTTAGTTACACCAAAACACCAAAGAATACACTTTTTCTCAGCCGCCCATGGAATTTTCTCCAAACTTTTATACATATTAGGACACAAAGCAAGTGTCCAAAAATTTAGGAATACTGAAATTTCATACTGCACTCTATCTGAACACAAAATAAAGCAAGATACAAAAACAATAAAATTGGTATAAAATACACAAACACATGGGACTTAAACAACATAAGAGAGAATGAAAATTGGTTCATGGGAGAAATCAAGAAAGAAAATAAATAATTCCTAGAATTGAACAAAAATCCAAACACAAGGTATGAAATCCTATGGTACACAATGAAGGCAGTCCTAGGTTGAAATTTTATAGTATTAGGTCCCTATACCACAAAGTTAGAAGCATCAGATACAAAGTAATGATTTACCTGAAGGCCATGAAACTAAAAACAAGCTACACCTGAAAAGAGTAAATGGGAAGAAATAAATAAAATCAAACCTGAAATTAAAGAAATACTAATGAAAAAAGAATGCAAAGAAAAATCACTGAAACAGAGAGTTGGTCCTTTGGGGAGGGGAGAGAACACTGACAAAACTTTGGCCAAATTAACCACAAGAAAGAGAAAGGGGCCCCAAATTAACAAACTCAGACATGTAAAAGAAAACATTACAACAGACCCTGTGACAATCTAGAAAACAGTAATTACATATGTTAAAAATGCATATTCTGCTAAACTAGAAAATCTAAAAGAAGTGCATAAATTTCTAGAAATGTATGTCCTACCAAAGTAAAATCAAAATTTCATAAATAATTTAAACAGACAGATAACATACAATGAGATAGAGTAGTTAAAAATCCCCCACATAGGGCTGGAGAGATAGCCTAGCAGTTAAGAGCACCGACTGCTCTTGCAGAGGACCCGGGTTCGATTCCCCAGCACCCACATGGCGGCTAAGAACCGTCTGTAACTCCAATTCCAGGAGAACTGCAGTTCCAGGGGAATCTGAGACCCTCTTCTGACCTCTGCGGCATTGCACGACACGGGTGCACAAACCTACATGCAGACAGTACATTCATACACATACAAAAATAATAAATAAAATTAAAAAAAAATCCCCTACATAAAAAGAGACTGGGACTAAAGGAAATGCACAAAAACTCGATAAAAAGTATAGAGGACCTAGTTCTACTCATACCTTAAAGAAGAAATAATGCCAATACACCTCAAGTTATTTTATAAAATAGAAAAGGAAGGAGCACACAATTTTTTCCAAATAGATTAAGGACATTAATATAATACAAGATCTCCTGAATCTGGTAAAGAAAAAAGTAGGGAATAAGCCGGAGCTTATAGGCACAGGAAAGAACTTTCTGAACAGGATTCCTATAGTTCCAGAATTAATTTCAACAATTGACAAATGGGACATAATGAACTTAACAAACTTCTTTGCAACAAAGGAAACCATCATTGAAATTAAGAGGCAAACTTATAGAAGGGAGAAAATCTTTAACAGCTGTAGCTCTGACAGAGGGTTAGTATCTAGAATATACAAAGAATTCAAAAACTTAAACATCAAAAAACCAACCAAAAGAAAAGTTGGGACAAGGAGCTATACAAGAAGTTCCTTAAGAATGGAAAGCAAATGGCTGAGAAATATGTAAGAATGTGTTCAGCATCTGTATCCATCAGGGAAATTCAAATTAAAAGCACTTTGAGATTTCATGTTACCTCAACCAGAATGACTACGAATTAAAAAAAAAAAATCTGATGAGGAGATGGAGGAAGGAGAACACTTATCCACTGCTGGTGGGAGTGTAAACTGTTGCAGACATTGTGGAACATCAGTGTGGAGATTCTTCAAAAAGTTAGAAATTGACTTACCATATGATCTAGCCATATCACTCTTGGGCGTATAAGCAAAATACTCTATACATAACTAGAGAAATAACTGTCCCTCCATGTTATTTACTGCCCTTTTATAGTGGCCAGGAAGTGGAAACATCCTGGATGTCCATCAACTGATAAATGCATAATTATTGGCTTCCTTTTGTAGTGAGGTTCCTGCCTCCCAGGTCACCAGCCTCATGGCCCTATGTATGGCAGTTGTGGCTGGGGGAAGTGGGAGGGAGCAGAGGATGGTCCCTGGGAAGGTGAGTGAACCTTAAGGATCTGAAGAAAGACCTGGGGGTTGCATCAGTGAACAAACTCCTCTATTGCAGTGGTTTTATTTTATTTTTTTTTGTTGTTTTGTTTTTGTTTGTTTTGTTTTGTTTTTTTTCTAGGGTGCTGGTGAACTTCTGCACTGGATCGTTCAGCTGGGCCACACACACAGGGGTAATGCCACCTGTGACCAAACAAAGCTACATAGCATTGGCTTTTATTTTTGAATTGCACTAAAACATTATTTATCTACACAAAAAGGCTAAGTTAAAAAAAAAAAGGCTAAATTAAGTGATGAGGATCTCAGCCTACTCACTTTCCAGATAACTTTCTCTCCTTTGCCATTTATAAACTTTCAACACTGGGCTGAAGTTTTCCCAGCCCTGCATGGCAACAGCTCTGGACTGACAGCAGGCAGGACTCCCAGGTGGGAAGCCTTACTCACCTAGAAGCAACATAGCTGTGTGCGGAGGCTTGGCTCCACTTTTCCACAATGCTAGTGGCTTGCTCAGGCTTGCCTGCTGATCTTAAGCCTAAGCTTTGGAAGCACCTCACAGACAATCCATTTCCTACTTAAAACAGGCAAGTGTTTACATGCTGCTTCCAGCCAAGACCCTTTGGGGATGACCAATACAAACACTGTGGCAGTTCATAGCTGTCCCAGGTCTGAGATAATATTTCCTTTATAATACCAGTCCGGAAATCTCCTGTGGTTAGCAATTGCTAGAATGTCTGACCCCTGACCCTATTATGCTTGGGGCCAGATAAATCCATTGTGGCTGGCTTCTAACCTAGAAGGCGGGCAGGAGATGGGAGATTCTCCCACTCATCATATTGGACATCAGGCACCTGCAGCCCCCCACCCCAGGGGAGTGTTGCTTGAAGCGTAGCATTCCTAAGCTTATCTCTCCTGAGGCATGTCCGCCCTGTCCTCAGGAGGCAAACCATACGCTTATCTCAGGAGGCTATGGTATTCCTGCCATAAAACTTAGCCATTGCAAAACACAAGTAGGCTTCACCTCTATCTTGCCTACGTCCTGGTAAAAGAGCCCACCAAAACTCTATAAAAGTGTTTAAAACCACTGCAATTGTTTTTCTAATACTCTTGAGTGTTTTCATAATCTCACCACACCAATGCAAATTGCAAAATTTTCATGTACATGTTTTTTTTCCTGGATTTGTTAAACGTTAATAACAGAGCTTAATTTTTTTTAATTTATTTATTTTTATTGATGCTTTGTGTATTTCATACA
Organism: Rhizomys pruinosus; assembly: GCA_009823505.1. Classification (NCBI taxonomy): domain Eukaryota; kingdom Metazoa; phylum Chordata; class Mammalia; order Rodentia; family Spalacidae; genus Rhizomys; species Rhizomys pruinosus. The sequence continues at coordinate 4,040 of VZQC01010296.1, forward strand.
TCATTTTCCAATTCAGTTCAGGCATATTTCCCTTTCCCTCCCCCCCACCCCAGAGCTTAATTTTTAAAAAAGAAAAAGATGCTGGGTGTGGTGGCACATGGCTTTAACCCCAGCACTTGGGAGGCAGAGGCAGGCGGTCTCTGTGAATTCAAAGGCCGCCTGTCTACATAGCAAGCTTCCAGGCCAGTTGGGGACTAAAGGGAGACCCAGTCTAAAAAATACCAAAAAAAAAAAAAATACAAAACGAGAAGTTGCTCTCAAAATTCATTGAATTACAGCTCATTCTCCCTCTATATATATGAAGGTTCTTTTTTTTTTTTTACTGAAGAAGACACAATAATGAATTATTTAAGTGACAGGGCAAAACTTGTTAGAAAAGAATTTATGTCCCAGAATTAAAGGTGATTTTTAAGCCATAAGTTTACACAATAAGCACAATAAGAAAAACACATCAACCTAATAAAATCTGTAGATTCAATGATGCAAAAAAAAAAAAAGTGGTGGCTGATGGAGGTGGTCAGAGGCTCACTGGCGCCACCTGGTGCTCAGAGCCAGTGGCTGTTACTAATGGGAGTGAGGCTGCAGCAGAACCTGGTCCTTCTGGTGATCCCCAGCTGTCATTCCCTGGCCCCAAGCATAATAGGGTCTGGAGAGGTGGCTCAACAGTTAAGAGCCTGCCTGCTCTTAGAGAAGACCTGGTTTTGATTTCCAGCACCCATATGATGGCTAACCACTGGTCTGTAAACTCCAGTTCCAGGCTATCCAATGGCCTCTTCTGACCTCCATGCATATTTCAAAACAAGGGTCCACCTACGTACATGCATGCAATACACGCATATACATTAAAATTTTTTAATATTTTTATTTATTTATTTTTAATTTATGTGCATGCTTGTTTCCCCTGCATTTATTTAAGTACGCTACATGTGTACAATGACTGTGGAGGCCAGAAGAGAATGTTGGATCTCTTGGAGCTACAGTTACAGTTCTTAGACACTATGTTGATGCTGGGAATTGAACCCTCATCCTCTGCAAGAGCAGCTAGTGCTCTTAATCGCTGAGCCATCTCTCCAGCCCCACATTAAAAATTTTAAAGTGCATAATGGAGGACCATATACACAATGGGATAGTATTCAAATCTTAGGGCTGGAGAGGTGGCTCAGCAGTTAAGAGTTCTGTCTGTTCTTGTAGAAGACCTAGGATCAAATCTCAACACTTCATTGGTAGCTAACAACTGTCTGTAACTTCAGTTCCAGAGGATCTGAAGTCCTCTTCTGTTCTATGCAGGCACTGCATGACATGGGTGCACTTACATACATTCAAGTTAACACTCCTCCACTAAAATTTTAAAAATCCAACATTATTAAATTCACGGGTAAATGGATAGAACTGGAAACAATCATACTGAAGGAACCTAGACCCAGAAAGAAAACAATTATATGCTTTCTCTTACACCTGAATTTTAGCTTTGAAATCCTAGATGTGCATGTTCAAATATGAAAATCTAGAGAGGTCAAGAAACAAATAGCCAGAAGGGGATGGGGAGTTTCCTGAGAGTTGAGGTAGAATGCAGTGACATACATGGAGAAAAAGGAACAATAGAGTACAAAGGGTTAAATGGGGTGGGGAATGGGAAACCAGTGTAAAAGAGTGAATATGGGGAGGGATAAGTGACACTAATAGACTTCATAAAAAGCCATGTAGATATCTACCACTATAGAATGTTTTAAGTATGTACATATACATTAAGGCATATTAAAAGTAGTTATAGCAGGGGATATTGCCCCTACTAGAAATCATGGGTTAAAGTAAAAGTCCATTGCCAGGAATTGAAGCTGTTGACCATGTGTCTTACTGACACTCAAGCAAGACTGGCCATTGCCTGTCCTTTGGATTAAGTAGTCCTTTGGATTTAAGTTCCACTCCATAGTATGGACCTCATATGTGACACTGACATCAGATGTAAGAACTTGAAGGTAGAAATGGTCTAGGTCATAGGGGAAAGTCGAAGATTTACTTTGCTAAATTCATATAGTATTAAACTGATTTCTTATGACTTATGTTATACCTGAAATTCCAAAGCTGACTGCGTTTATTCTGGCTGACTTTTGCTTTAACCTGTGTTTCTGATCAGCCACTTCTTTTTTAAATTTTATTTATTTTTTATGTGTATGAATGTACTGTCTGCATGTAGGTTTGTGCATCCATGTCGTGCAATGCTGCAGAGGTCAGAAGAGGGTGTTGGATTTCCCCTGGAACTGGAGTTCTCCTGGAATTGGAGTTACAGAAGGTTCTCAGCCACCTTGCAGGTGCTGGGGATCGAACCTGGGTCCTCTGCAAGAGCAGTTGGCGCTCTTAACCGCTAGGCCATCTCTCCAGCCCCCTGATCAGCCACTTCTACTGCAGCCAGCCAGCCATGAAGTCAACACCTATCATTTCAGGGGGGGTGCATTGTTTCTACAATACTGTAGCACTTATAAAGCAGCTGGAGCACGTTCTTCCAGCCAGTCATCCCAGCGTTTCTATAGAGCCCATTGTTTCTGAAATTCTAGAAACTTTGTTTTCCTAACCAAAAGCTTTTTGTTAACTGAAAATTTTGTTAACTGACTTGCCCCTTGTCTAATGTAACTATAGTGATCTAATGTAATTAAGGTTATTGGGTTTGCTCCTGGCATGATGTAATTGTGATTTTAGCCTTCATATACCCTACTCTGCCTCTACTCTGGGTTGAAGGTTCTTTTAGGCAGTAGGATCCTGATTCAATCATCCTATGTGGCAATCCAATGTGCTTCTCACTCAGTATTACAATACCTATAGATAAATGCATCTCTTTTTTTTTTTTTTTTTTTGTCCTTTTTGAGAAAAGGTCTCCCTGTAGCCCCAGCTGTCCTGGACTCACTCTGTAGACCAGGCTGGCCTTGAACTCACAAAGATCCGCCTGCCTCTGCCTCCCAAGTGCTAGGATTAAAGGCGTGCACCACCACGCCCGGCGATAAATGCATCTCTTAATTGTCAGCAGAGAAAGTCCCTTATGCAGCAGATAGTGATTAATTTCTGTAAGTTCAACTCACCAACATACAGAGAATAAGAACCTGCAAAGTGTTCATTCCTGAATATAACTCCCCATATCAAACTTCTGCCTCCCTAGACTCAGGAATCATTACGGAAGTGGAGGCAGAAAGATTATCTGCACCAGAAGTGATGGATTATCACAAGGAAACAGTTTTCCAGACAGCTGGTCAGTTACTCATATGAACTCACAACAACAGTGACAGCAAACACAATTACCAATTATGCTGAAGCCAGGATAAATGTGGGGATGTTGATAAGAAACTCCAAACCTACCTGAGGATATGTTGTCAACCAGTACCTGGTAGGGGGGAAATCAGTCTCCTTTAAGTGTGAAACTTTTGGTAGATTGACCAGGCTCCAGTGGCCTAAACCAAAGGATATTTTACTTTATTCTTCTCTCTCTCTCTCTCTCTCTCTCTCTCTCTCTCTCTCTCTCTCTCATATACATATATATATGCATACATACATACACACACATAGGTATATGTGTACCTGAATTGGGTATGGGGTACCAAATACAATAATAGAAGACTTCAAGATATTGGATCAAACTACAAAAATCAAATATATTTACTATATTAAAAACAAAGAATTATCTTACTGAAGACTTTTTTAGGAATATAGCTTCTGAGAAGCTGTCTATGCTTCAGTATATGGTCTTACATCCTTGCAGAATTGGGCAGTACTAACTGGACTCTGGATTTTTAAAAAGAACATGTGAAGTTGGGAGGGTAAATTGGTGTGGGGGTAGGGGACTAATGCATGGAGGGATTGAGGATGAGGTAGGTTTAATTAAAACACATTATATGCATATATACAATTCTCAAACACTGAAAAGTATAACTGAAAAATGAAATAAAACCGTTTCCTCTGGATTAAAACACAAATACATTTATTTAATATCTGATGAAATATGCCAGATCTCTACATTGAGACAATATGACATTGATGAGAGAATTTTAAAAGACTGAAAAATCAAGAAAAATATACAAGTGTGTATTAATAATTTAATAATGATGGGATATCAATATCCCTAAAATTGAGTGATGTAGTTTCAATGCAATCTCACTTAAAATACCAGTAATATTTATGGTAAGAAATTGAGAAGCTAGTTTTAGAATGTATATGCAACTTCAAAAGTCTTCAAATAGCCTGTCATTATTTTTATTAAAAATTTTATTGACATTAATTTTATGTAGTGATGAGTTAAAGATAATTTTTCAGTCTGTGATACACTTCAATCATATGGCTTATTTCAAATATGAATTCCCTGTAAAGAAAAATTATACAGTGAAATCCTGGCAATTAAAAGACTATTACAAAATAAGTACTGGTACAAAATAAATCATCTTCAAAGAAAAGAGAGTTCAGTAATAGATCTACACATATTCAATATTCTGAATCCTGAAAAATATATGCTACAATTAAACGGAGTTAAGAATTTTCATTTTGCAGGGGCATCATGTCGCAATCGAACAGGCTCAAATGGGAACAGTGAGGGGTTACTCCAGTAACATCCTGAGAACCATGTCAGAAAGTGTGAATCCACTTATTCTATGCAACAGGCAGTTTATATAGGTCTGGGATGGACAGCCTCTATATCATATAGCTCCACCTCTCACCAACCAATCCTAAACCTCCATACCATCACACATCATCCAAGCTCATGGGGCATACCCAGAAAGGGGCATGCAGACAAACAAGTCGGCTCATGGCGCCAAGCCAGTGCTAGCATCAGGTGATAGGTTGTGCCCTGTACTATAGCATTGCCTAGTGTGCTAGGGAGATTGTGCTTGCACATGTGCAAGATATGCCTGAATCCAGGATTGCTGTCCCATATCCACGCCCGGCTCCATATCATTTTAATTATGTTGTTGGATTAAATGCATATTTACAGGAAACTAAACCCCTAATACATATCTCATACTAAACACAAAAATCCATTCAAAATTGGTCATAAACATAATTTAATTAAGGTCTGGAGAAGAAACCAATGAAAATATGAACAGGAGATAGACAAAATTTGTTTAAAATGAGTTAACCTTAGACTGGAAGAGTAGTTCAATGCTAGTGTACCAGACTAGTATAAGGCTAACCTAATTTTATGACATTCTATTTATTACTTTTATTTTATGGATATGAATTTATTGTCTGTGTGTACTATGTAAGTGCACCCATGTGAGCAATGCCCATGGAGGTCAGAAGAGGGAATCATATTCCTCATCTCCCCCCCAAGAACTGGAGTTATAGGCAATTGTTATCCACCATGTGGGTGCTGGGACTTGACCTTGTCCTATGCAAGAGCAGTCTCATTGCTTTTAACCACTATGCCATCTCACCTGCCTTAGGAACCATGAGTTTAATTTCAGGTATCTAAAATGTAAATGAATTAACCCTAAAAGAAAAGATAAATTCATTCAAACATATTAAAATGAAGAATTTCTGTATACCATCCACACTGTTGTGTCAATACAGAGGCACCAACAGATTGGGGAAATATTTTTAATACATAATATCTTATAAAAGGCCAATATTTCATCAGATCTTTTTATTAGTTTATCACCACAAAACAATACAGATAAAATATCCAATTAAATATGGGCTAACATTTTAAACACGTTATTTATGAATTTCTAAATAGACAATAAGAATTTTAGAATGTTCTCAATATCACCAAGTATCACAATAGCCTCAAAAGGTAGAATGAAGAATAAACCTAACCAAAGTAAAGAACTCCACAATGAAAAAATTTAATCTTTGAACAAAGAAATTGTGGAAGACAAAAATGTAAGACCTCCCATGTTTGTGTATTGGTAGAATTAATATTGTGAAAATGACCATCCTACCAATAACAATTTATAGACTAAGTGCAATGAGCATCATAATCCCTATGACAGTCTACACAGAATTAGAAAAAAAGATCCTAAAATCCATATGGAATCATAGAAGACTCAAGATAGCCAAAGGAATCTTGGGCACCTAGAGCAATATTGGGGGAATGAGGATACAAGTTTCAAACTATATTACAGAGCTATAATCATAAAAACAACATGGTACTGGCACACACAAAAAAACCCAAGTATAGATAAGTGGAACATAATAGAAGAGAGAAACATGAATGCATGCAATTTTAGCCACCTGATATTTGACAAAGTGCCAAGGACACACACTGGAGGAAAGATAGCATCATCTACAAATGGTGCTGACAAAACTGGATCTCCACTAATAGAAGAATGAAATTGGACTCATCTTTGGCCTTGCACAAAACTCAACTTCTAATGGATCAAAGATCTTAATAAGAAATCTGGAACCATGAAACTGCCTGAAGAAATCATAGGCAGTACCCTACAATAAATACATAAGTGTAGATAAGGACTTTCTAAATCAGGCATCAGCTGCTCAGGTGTCAAGGACAACAATGGACAAGTAGAATCACATTAAACTAAGAAACTTTTGTACAGCAAAAAAAACAACAACCAAGGAAGTGAAGAGGAAACTCATTGAGTGGGAGAAAATCTTCCTTTGCTACATGTGTGACAGAAGATTTAGATACAGAATATACAAATAATTCAAAAATCAAAGAAACAAGAAAATAAGCAACCCAACAAAAAGCTGGGCCGAGAACCTAAACAAAGAGTTTGCAAATGAAGAAATAAAAATGACTAAGAAACACCTTGAAAAGTGATCAACATACTTACTAATTAGAGAAACACAAATCAAAACCACTTTAAGATTTCATCTTACTCCATTCAGACTGGCTAAGATAAAAAGATCCAATAATACCAAATGCTAACCAGAATGTGGGGAAAGGGAAATTCTTGTTCACTGCTTGAAGAGATTACAAACTTGTACAATCACTATGGAAAGAACAGTACAGAACTCTAAAGAAACTGAAAATGTAGCTACCATATGATCTGGTTATACCAATCCTTGTCATATAACCAAATGACTCATCCTACTGTACATTCATGCTGTTGCTGCTCTTTTCACAATAGCTAAGAAATGGAAATGACCTAAATCTCCCTCAATTGATGAATGAATAATGAAAATGTGCTAGTTTTTTTAGATGGAATTCTCAGTGCTAAAGACAAAATCATGAAATTTTCAGGTAAATGGATAGAACTAGAAACTGTTATATTAAGTGGAATAAAAAAGGCCCAGAATGGGGCTGGAGAGATGGCCTAGTGGTTAAGAGCACTGACTGCTCTTGAAGAAGACCTGGCTTTGATCCCCAGCACCCACATGGCGGCTAAGAACCGTATGAAACTCCAATTCCAGGAGAACTCCAGTTCCAGGGGAATCCAAGACCCTCTTCTGACCTCCGCGGCATTGCACAACACGGGTGCACAGACCTGCATGCAGACAGTACATTCATACACATACAAAAAAATAAATAAAATTTTTTTAAAAATTAAAAAAAAAGAAAGGCCCAGAAAACAAGCAACAGATGTTTTCTCTTGGTTTTGGATCTTAGCACCAAATCCTTAAATATGACTATATATACTGAAGTAACCACAGGAATGAGTAAAATGGAAAGAAACCAGGGAGGTAGAGGGTAAGAGAGCCTGGGAGGGGGAATAATAGGGGACAGGTGCTAGCAACAGGGAGTGGAGAAAATGGAGTTATTAAAAGGGAAGATAAGAGGGAAGGTTTTATACAAGGAAGGAGACCAAGAGAAGGGGAATGATACAAGACAGGTATTGTCAAGAGANATAGAGAGAGATATATATATATATATATATATATATATATATATATATATATATATAGAGAGAGAGAGAGAGAGAGAGAGAGAGAGGTGTTAGGTGATATGAAAAACCATAGGGAAATGTATTACTCCAAAATCCTACTGAAAATACACATTATGTATAACACACACATTATATATCTTAAACCCACATGACAAGAAACACAATACCAGTCAGGAGAAACCCCCCTTCCAGTTGTTGGTCCAGGTAGTCCAAGAGACACTTAAATAACACAGGTTATTGTCAAAGGCCTTGATCGCCCCTCAGAACTTGAAAGTAATTCCCTACTCATGAAGACAGGGCATACTTGAGACACTGGACTTGGAGCAATGGAGCTGGTACAGACCTGGAAGCCTCCTCCATGAGGACTATCTCTCATGTTAAGATACTATTAAAGCTTCAAAGGGAGAAAATTAATCAATGGTCCAACCCCAGCTTTAAAGTCTAATAATCACAATTAGTGGCACAGCAAACTATATTGGAGCAGTAGTGAGTGGCACTTTACTTGAAGGTAATCAACATCTTTTCCAATTGGACTTAATATTCCCTCAATGGGAGGGAACTCATGTGCCACACTTTAAACAGCTAAATACATATGGCTGGAGAGTTCGTAGCTCCTAGAGAAAACCCCACGTCTGCCACATTCCTAGACAAATGTAATTTCTACTTTTTTTTTTTAGACAGGGTCTCCCTATATACCTAGCTGGCCTAGAACTCACTCTATAGACCAGGCTGGCCTTGATCTCACAGAGATCCACCTGCCTCTGCTTCCCAAGTGCTAGGATTAAAGGCCTGTGACACCATGCCTGGCTTAAAGACAGTTCTTAGCTGCCATGTGTGTGCTGGGAATCGAACCAAGGTCCTCTGCAAAAGCAGTCAGCGCTCTTAACCACTGAGCCATCTCCCAGCCCCGACAAATGTAATTTATTACTCTATGCTAAATATGGGTCCTTATGTTTACAGAGAAGTATACCAGTCACCACTCATCAATTAAGCCTCTTTTTGTAACAGATGGAGACTATTATAGGTTTCTTCAACTGGTCACACACACAGAATTACTGTCAGATGACCAGCCCTAAATGACACATCTGCAATGGAACTGCTAAACCTCAAGCTCATGAAACATAGTAGAACAGGGGTGTAGAGACAATAACCTGTTCCTTGTGCAACAGAGGGTGATGAACACAGAAGGCCACACTTTATAAGCGTCTGCAGTGTGTGCCCCTGGATAGGACTACTTTATTAAACCTCACCTACCCAGAGTTCAGGAAATATTTTGGAAGAGTGGGTAGAAAGATTGTAAAAACCAGGGATGGTACATGACCATAAGGAAACAGTGGCTTTCAAGTTTTCGTAAAATTGCTCATATGAGCTTCTGTAAAATTGCTCTAAGTAGAGCCATGGTGACAGCATACACAAGATTCACACAAACTCATTCAGACCAAAACTCAACACAACTGGAGAAACGGACTGGACCCAACCTTAGCTGAGGAACTATTGGCAGCTGATCAATGATGGGGGAGGGAGAGTTGATCTTCTTTAGGGGAGTGACCCTAGATAGGCTGACCAGGCTCCATTGGATGGACTCACACAGAGGGACAGCTGTACATACAATCTTGACTCGAAAGGCCTTAATATATATGACATAATGCATCAAATCCAGTGGGCAGACTGTGAGGGTTGCAGATGGGGAAGGGAGTCTGAGTATGATTAAGATCAGGGATGGAGAAATGTCTCGGTGTTTAAGAGCACTAGTTTCTATAGAAGACCTGGATTTGGTTCCCAGGACCCTCATGGTGTCTAACAACTGACTGTGACCCCATTTCCACAGGATCTGATGCCCTTTTGATCTCTGTGAGCATTACGTGACATGGGTGCAGGGAATAAATTCATACATATTAACTAAAATAATAAATACAGTTATTAAAAATAAATGTGTTTAAGATGTAAGAAATGCACAAAATTCAATAAAATAAACATTAAAAATACAAATTTAAACTACACCAGTTCTGTGTATGGATTAAGTTGGAAGCTCAACAAATTTGTATATTTGATGAAATGAATGGAATTGTTTTCTCATATACACAAGTACATGTTAAACTGCTGAAACTGGAGCAATGTTTCTAGTTACAAAATTGTGCCAATGTCAGTTTTTTTCTGCTGTTTTACTATTGTTACAAAAGGGATTACCTCTGAGGAAATCTGGGTAAAGGATATACAAAACTGTCTATATTATTTTTAAAACTTCCTTGTTAGGCTGAACATATTTAAAAATAGAGACTTAAAAATAATTACAATCGAAAAACTGTACATACCAACCAGGATTACTAAAGGTAATAAGTCTCATAATATCAAATGTTTAGAATGAGAGACAACATGATATTCTTTTTTTTTTTTCAGTTTTTTTGTTTGTTTTTTGTGAGATAGCCCCAGCTGGCCTGGAACTCACTCTGTAGACCAGGGTGGCCTTGAACTCACAGAGATCCACCTGCCTCTGCCTCCCAAGTGCTGGGATTAAAAGCATGTGCCACCATGCCTGACGACATTCTTATACATTGAGGCTGAGAGTATAAATTCATACGATCACTTTGGAAATGTATTAGTCATAAACAAAAACATGACTCAGATTTTTCATGTGTATGTAGATTAGGTATTTTTCTCATCGCTTTTACAAAATAATGGATGAAAGAAACAAAGTAAGTGATAACTTAGCATCATGGTTTGAAGGATTCAGTAATACCCCATGGTGAATAAGTTGCGTTAGTGAGCTTGTGGATTGTTTGGTGACACTGTGTCCACATTTAGAAAGCCAAAGGCCAGCGGGCGTGGTGGCACACGCCTTTAATCCTAGCACTTGGGAGGCAGAGGCAGGCGGATCTTTGTGAGTTCAAGGACAGCCTGGTCTACAGAGCAAGTTCCAGGACAGCTGGGGCTACAGGGAGACCCTGTCTCAAAAAGACCAAAAAAAAAAGAAAGCCAAAGGCCATGAATGCTCAGTTGTCTTTCTCTCTTTTCCTCCTTTTTAAATATACAAGATCGGAGTCCAAGGAATGATGCGTTTTTCAGTTAAGTCTCTCTGGAAATAGCCTCACAGACATGTGTACACTTTTGTGTTTCCTAAGTGATTATCAATCTAGTCACATTGACAAAGATTAGCCTCACAAGATCCAAGAGAAATTAGAGCACAAGTTCAACCAGGTGGACTTTCAGAATTATTTTATCAAAACTTTCCTAATGATATCCCCAAATCAGAAGTTACAAAATCTAGCAAAATTTGAACAATAAATAAAATATGGTGTATACATAAAATATAAAAAGATAATAAGCTGCACACAGTAACATAGATAACTCACTGATAAATGAATAAAAAATAAACTAGACAAAAAGAATGTTAAATGACTGACAATGTTTATGAGTCCTTTCCTTATTTTGTATGGCATTCAGGGACAGCAGTAGCAGAAGAAATAAAAGTGGTTACCTCTGATTTGAACTATTTGTTAGAATTACGGAAGATATCTTCCATGATATAACAAATCCTCTGTAGATTTTTCTTCTAACTTTTATCTTAATTTAAAAGTTTTTAGTGATTTTTTTGATTGGTGATTTTTGAGTTTGTGTGGTCATGCAAAGCAATTTGATGGTATTTAGTTCTCTTCCCCTAGTCACAACCTCCTCTTATATCCCCCTGCTCAATTTAATCTCCTCTACTATAAGTATATAATAATGTGTACAGAGTATAATTTGTTTCACCAAGTGTCCTTTAGTTTGGTCCACCACTGGAGCTGGTTAACCTATAAGAGTCACATCCTTGAAGAGACTGATCTCTACCATTCCCAACACCATCATTTGCAATATTAGTATTTGGGTTCTTCCCACGTTTCCCCAGTCTCTGTGCTGGGATTTTGTCTTGGTTTGAGATGTGCATGGGACATGTGCGTGACATCATTGTTGTCAGCTTGTGTGAACTTCTGACCAGCTATCTGTAAAACTCCATTTGCTTGTGGTCATCCCCTACTTCTGGCTTTACAGTTTCCCTGTCCCGTCTTTCACAGTGATTCCTGAGTCTTTGGAGGTAGTATATTGATACAGGTGTCCTACTCAGGATCAGCTTTCCACAGACTCTTTTTCTCTGTATGATGGCTTGTTGTGGTTTATTGTGCTAATCATCATCTACTGCATGAGAAACCTTCTCTGATGAGAGTTGAGAGATGTATAATCTATGGGTATAACAATGTCATTAGGAATAAATTTAATACTATAACTAGTTTAGTAAAAAAAAAAAAAAACTCGTAGTAGGCTCTCCCCTGTCCTGTGACCTGCCTAACCTCAGGTCCCTAAGCCTGATATCATGTCAGATATGGGCTCCCTCTTCCAAAGCAGACCTTCAATCCAATAGAAACTCATTGGTTCCTCCCATAATATTCTTCCCGCTACTGCACCACTGAGTGTATCTTGACAGGCCAGTTGTTCTCGGTCATAAGATTCATATCTGGGTAAAGTTAATGATTATTTTCCCTTTCAGGAGCATGCATAGCCCCTTCCACACAGGAAACACAGCCAGTAGAGATGAGGCTTTGAAATCAATTCCATCTTGATTTCTCCTCATTTGTTCTAAGCTCATTTGTGGTGTCTTGCAATAAGGTTACTTGTACTGTGATACAAGAGCTATTAATGACCTGTCTGTATTTTCAAGAGAGGGAGTCCATTTCATTTTGTTAACATATGGTGTCTAGAAGGGACAAAGACCCAATGTTATAAGGTAAGTCCTTTTAATCTCTCTCTCTCCTCTCTCTCGTCGCTCTCTCTCACCTCTCTCTCTCCCTCTCTATCTCATATATATATATATAATATATATATTATAGTGATATATATATAGTAATATATAAAAGGTTTCCATAGTAGTAGGTTTCTATATGGGCTTAAAAAAAGAAATCAGTGTTAGTTATTCCTCTCCATCCCTCCTCCTCTGCCCTGCCTTCTCATTCAACAACCCATTTGACTCTTAGAACATAATTATTCTTCTTTTCTCCTTTATATCACTGCATTCTAACATCTCTCTCAGGAAGCCAGCTTCCACAGGAATTTATTAGTTTCCTGACTTTTCTAGATTTAAAAATTTTTTTAATTGCTTATTTAGGATTTCAAAGCTAACATCCCCTCTATAGCTTTTATGAAGTTGTCATTACATGACTGTACACATGTGCAAAACCTTATGGACTTTTACTTTAATATTTGGATACTTTACTATATTCACCTGATACCTCAATCTTAAAAGTAAAATAACTAACAAAAATTGAACTTGAAAAAAGACTTTACTAGATATGGCTGATAGAAGCCTGTAACATATGCAAAGAACACCTCCAAATATAATTAAAAATAATGCCATGCAATTAAAATATTTTGATATTTCAAAAAACATCCACATCACCTTTTAGCTTTTTTTTACAGTAACACAAGTAACCAAGGCCTACTCTGGATTTTTTTAATTGCCATATTTGCCTGTGATGAGGTGAGTCCCAACATCATAAGGTATCTTTTCCAAGTTTGTCACTATGTACTCAATAAAAGAGGACACTAGCAGGACAATGGTGAAGTAGAAACTTTCAAAACAATAATATTGGAACTATATGCAAAGCATTTTACTCTCTGAGAAATCAAAGATGATACAAATCAGTTAGAGTCTATGTTGTCAAACAATGAAAGGAATCAGACTATATTAACTTACCTACAGAAAAATAGTAACCTCTCTGGGAGATGAAAAGAACTCCGTTAAAATACCCGGAGTGATTTCCCTCAAAGTTCTTTTCTTTACCGACCTTAGTGGTTCTGTTACATAATTAAGGAGTCTTTCATAAGTAATATGTTAAAACAAAAAAATTAACATTCTCAATGCTGGAGAAATGGCTCAGCAGTTAAGAACACTGGCTGCTCTTTCAGGGAACTGGGATTTATTTCTCAGTACTCGCATGGCTGCTAACAAGAGACAGCAGCTCCAGTTAAAAGAAATGTGATGCCCATTTCTGGACTTGGTGAGAATTACATGACACAGGCACACTTACATACATGCAGGCAAAAAACTCATACACAAAATACAAACAAATCAAATTTAAAAATAACATTCTTTACATTAAAGAAGTTTACTAAAATTTTCAGAATAAGATTAAAGTAAATTTTTACAATGAACACAGCTGTACAAATTCATATATGAGAACAGAAGTTTCTGAATGTAATCAAATGTATTAGTCTATCACCAAATTTTGTTCTAGTAATTTTAAGTTCAAGGATTCTTTGCTAATATCTAAATCAACAGCCAATATGTTCAAGAAAAAATTCTCAAGAATTTACAATAAAACCTCTAGTGATATACTATCTTAGACCTAAGAAAATGGGTAAAAATATGCATCATGTTTTATAAAGAATGCATTCTTAATTTATCAGTTTCAAAACAGATTAATAAAATAAAACCCCAAGGTAAAATGGATTTAAAAGAAGACTGGCAATACCAAAAGAGAAATATTTCTCATATATGTTTAGTAGGGGTGTAAAGTGTTACAGTTTTAGAAAATTACTTGGCAATTTCTTTTGGTTATTTATTCCCACAAATCTTAACTCTATTTACTTTAGACACAAAATGTCTACAGGAGAGACTTATAGGATTGTTCTTAATAGCTTTATTCATAATGCTCTAAACCAGAAGCAACTCGTGTATCACCAGGATGATGGATAAGCAAAGTGTGGTATATTCATCCAATAGAATACAACATGACATGATAAAGGATGACCAATGACATACACAAATCTGAAACTCAGGTTAAGTAAAAGAAATCAGACAAAGGAAGACATACTACATATTTCTATTTAAAATATCATAAAAACAAGCAAAAGAAACCCACGGTGATAACAAATAAAAATGATTGTCTCTAGTGTGGAGGGTAATTGACTGGAAAGGAGTAAATGGAAACATTGCTAGTGGTGAATGAAATATTTTATAACTTAAAATGTGGGCGAGTAAATGTGTCTATACAATTCTCAAAATATATCAAGCTATGCATTTAAGTTTTATGCAGTTTGTTTTAAATAAATTATACCTCATGTTTGAAAGAATTCAAGAAATAGGAAAGCATAAAATCTAAGAAACAAGACATATAACATGTTAAAATGGAATTGTTAACACAATTCCTAAGAGAATTCCCAATATAAATGGCTTGACACAAGCCCAGTGAGCAACAGCGCAACACAGTACTGAATATATATATATATATATATATATANACACACACACACACACACACACACACACACAAATAGTTCACCAAAGAAAAGAAATTTTAGGTAGTTACTATACCTAGAGTGACATTTTTTACCCTTTTCTAAGCCTAGAGAACAATCTGTGGAAGAGATGATAGAATGTAAGGGCTGCGATTGGGGTGAATGACGAAACTACAGCAATATAGTCTGGACACTCATTTGATCAACTTGATTGAACATACAAGCCCCCCCCCAACTGGATGGTGGGACCCATGGGCTGTGTGGGTTTGGGCACAACTGCTTGCAAATTGGTTTTACATGAAGGATGCTTGTACTCATAAATTATTACTTATTGTTAAAAAATGAAAAAAATAAAGAAAAAAATCACAAAAAAGAATAGAAAGCATAACAAATATTCTCTACAATGTTTGTGTTGTACAGTATCAACTTATAACATTTTCTTCTACCTGTAGGATAATTTAACTAAAGGAATTAAGTTTGCTTCCCAAATCAACAGTCAATGATAAACAGTTTGGGTAAATCTAATGCAGAAAAGTTGGCCCAGCTAAACATTAAAAGGAAGAAAAGCCTCAGACTGCTGCAAGTATCAAACTTCTCTGTGGATCCTAATTGTAACAACTATTTATAATGTATCCTAATGAACTTTACCTTTCAGGTGCTGCAAAGTTTTAATATGAGAGACTTCTTACCTCCTTTTCATAGAACAAAGAAAAACAGGATGGTAATGAAGTCATTCCCTAACTGTAAATTAGACTGACTGTTATAGAGGTAATCTCTTATAAAAGCGATATAGTTGCCCTCTTTAATTGACAGATAGTCATAGGAACTGTGAAAGGATAATTCTCTATTCAGAGCCAAATATAATAAAATCTATATAAGCTGGGTAATTAAGCAAAATATATTAATACAGGAGAGCTCTATTAACAGAATTGGATTATTCTGCCAAGGAGATGTTGTCTAGGGGATCTTAGCCCCCCAAAAGATAAAGGCTTTTTGCTAGCAAACTGGGATACCTGCAAGAAGAGAGGCAGTAGGGCCCTGCTGTCAAAGACCTGATGTAAGCATGGGAATGATGTATTGGGACTGCACTTGCAAGTGTACAGTTGGTCTCTGGAATACCAGAGAGTGTTACTAAAGGCCACTAAGCCAATAAAGCAAATATTGGTCTCCTTGAGTTAACCAAGACTCCTCCGTCAGCATCAGCTACACCTCACCTGCCTGGAAATACTGTGCAGCAGCGGCAGCCAAATGTCTGTATATCCCAAATCTAATTAGCTATTAGCTCTCTCCTTGGAGGAATAATTCACGGATGATGCCACAAGCTTAAGTCCTCTAGTGGTTAGGAGATGTTATAAGCCACAGTAAGATCTTGTCAGCTTTTATAGAAAAGCTATAGTCCATGGATTAGCATACCATCCAAACATCTGTGTCTATACCAACATAACCTAGCATAATAATCAGTACTGTTTAATTGCCTGTGCTTCATCAGTACGAATAAAATCTTATTCCTCGATAAACTGCCAACCCATGAAAGGAAACAGCCTGAACTGATCAGAGTCCAAAACGACATCTCCAGAGAAAGTAGACTGCTTTGCTTCTCACCCACTTGTGTCCCTTTTCTAAAGCCTAGGGAACAATCTGTGGAAGAGGGGGCATGGTAGAATGTAAGGGCTGCAATCAGGGTGAATTATGAAACTACAGAAATATAGATTGGACTCTTATTTGATCAACATGATAGTACATACAAGCCCCTCCAGCTGGACAGTGGGGGCCTCGGGCTGTATAAGTTTGGGCATAGCTGCTTGCAAATTAGTTTTACATGAAGGATGCTTGTATTCATCACTTATTACCTATTATTAAAAAATAAATAAATAAATTTAACAAAAAGAAAGCATAACATTGGAAAGCCACTCAACTTCACAGGTAAACTTTTGTGTTTGTCATTATTTAAATATTTGTGTTGGTTAGTTTTTATTGTCAACTTGACCCAGCCTAGAATACCTGAGAAGAAAAACTCAATGAAGAATTTTCTAGATCATGATGGCCTGTGTCCATGTCTATAGTTGGATGTCTTGATTTTTTTTATTGATTTGTGAATTTCATAAAATGTATTTTGATCATATTTAGATACCCACATTATTAGCCCCTGACTTTTTGTCCCCTATTATTAATATTTTTATTTTTTTATGGTTTTATTATTTTATGTGTAGGAATATATTGCCTACATGAATGTAAATATACTTGTCCATTGTAATGTCCCTGGATGTCAGAAGAGGGTGTTGGATCCCTTGGAACTGGAGTTACAAATGGTTGTCAGCCTCCAAGTGGATGCTAGAAATCAAACCCAGGTCCTCTGCAGGAGCAGCTGGTGTTCTTAACTGCTGAACTATCTCTTCAGACTTTTGTCTATTTTCTTCTTTTTTTGATCTTTTTGAAACAGGGTCTCCCTGCAGCCCCAAGTGGCCTGGAACTTGCCCTGTAGACCAGGCTGGCCTTGAACTCACAGTGATCTGCCT
This sequence comes from Rhizomys pruinosus, assembly GCA_009823505.1. Lineage (NCBI taxonomy): Eukaryota > Metazoa > Chordata > Mammalia > Rodentia > Spalacidae > Rhizomys > Rhizomys pruinosus. The sequence continues at coordinate 21,645 of VZQC01010296.1, forward strand.
GCCTCTGCCTCCCAAGTGCTGGTATTAAAGGGGTGAGCCACTATGCTTGGCCTTTGTTTCTTTTCTTTCTTTTTTTTTTTTTTTTTTTGTGTTTTTTGAGACAGGGTTACCTTAGTCCCAGCTGCCCTGGCAGCTCACGCTGTAGACCAGGGCTGGCTTTGAACTCACAGAGATCCACCTGGCTCTGCCTCCTGAGTGCTGGGATTAAAGGTGGCACCACCACACCCAGCATATTTTCTTAAATCCTATCAAGTCTCACATGATTTTCCCAAGTGCTCTTAGGTTTGGATCTAACCCCTAGGAGTCTGGCCACCTCCAGGGCATCCCAGCAATAAAGAAACGGGATCCGTCCCTCTAGCAGCATTTACTAATGCTAAAGATACGTCAACTAGAGGGCTAGGGTCTACGTTGTCCCACCGCCCCTATCAATGCTGCATCCCCCAAAGTTGGATTGCACAGTCTCTTTTGCGGTATCTCTCTCTCTCTAGCCATCCTCTCTCATCTATCATTATATTATATACTATATATATATATATATTATTATATTATCCTGTGGGGGGGATATTTCCCTCTCTCTCAATAAATCTTGAGCTTTGAAAGAAGGGATGGTGATAGAGTTACACCATTTTCGGCCTGGCAATATGCAGTCTTATTATTCTCTGTATGTTGGACATTTATTAGTCTCTGTGTAATTGTCATCGCCTGTAAGAAGAGAACCTGTTGGGTGAGAGGGGAAGGATGCAGTAACCCATGAGTAGAACAGTAAATCATTAGGAGTTGGTTTAGTAACTCTATCCATTTAGAAGAATATATAAGATTCACTCCTCTGGTCTGTGACCTGTCTAGGCATAAGTTCTTGGCCCTGAGAACAGTGTCAGATATCAACTAGTTAAATTTGAAGCAGGCCTTAAAGCCAAGTAGAAAGTGGTTGGTTACACTGATAATATCTGTGCCACTATTGCAGCAGTGGCATATCTTTCTGGGCCAGTTGTTGTTGTAGCTTGCAGGATTCATAGCTGGACAAGGTTGACAATACTTTTTTTCTCCTCTGGGAGCATGTATAGAACTTTCCAGCACTATGAGAGTTAGCCAATAGTGATGAAGCTCTCAAGTCAGCATGAGCTTGAATTTGATTTCTCCTTGCTTGATCTGTTACTCAGTTATGTAGTGTCTTCAGCAATAGAGTCTACTGTCAAGTACTGGTGGGTAACCAAGTGTAATGATAATAGCCACTGTTGTTTGGGAATCTATGGGATCTCTCTCATGTCAACACTCCAACAGAGAGTCCATTTCTGGGGACTAGGCTTTGTATTTGCAAGTTCATGATGTCTATTGGGCCTAGTCCACTCCTATTGTAGGGTAATTACTTTTAAACTGTTTTTGTATTGAATACGTATATATTAAAATTGGGAAGCATATTTTTGCATGGGCCGTGAACTATATATAAGAATAAAAAGGGCTGGAGAGATGGCCTAGTGGTTAAGAGCACCAACCGCTCTTGCAGAGGACCCGGGTTCGATCCCCAGCACCCACATGGCGGCCGAGAACCGTCTGAAACTCCAATTCCAGGAGAACTCCAGTTCCAGGGGAATCCGACACCCTCTTCTGACCTCCGCGGCATTGCACGACACGGGTTCACACACCTGCATGCAGACAGTACATTCATACACATACCGAAATAAATAAAATTTAAAAAAAGAATAAAAAAGCCAGCTGAGTATATGCAGGAAGGAAGAAGGCAGTAGGATGTATTTTCTTTGCTCCACTCTCCACTGTGGATGTGATGTAGCTATTTGAGTTCCTGCCTTGACAGACCTAAAATGGTGTGCTTTAGCTTGGAATTGAAAGTCAAATAAATCCGTTCCTCTTCTATGTTGCTTGTTTTCAGGATGCTTTCTCACAACAACAGAAATGAAACTAGAACAGCACTGACAGTGTTTTTAAAAGTTTTTGAGAATTTCATGAAGAACTATATTTACATATTTCTACCCCTCCCTCTCACCCTCTAACTCTTCCCTTGTCTTTCCACTTACTCCCAATGATTATACCTCCTCTTTGATTACTATTGTTACATATATATTTATATGCATACACACACAAACTACTGAGTTCATTTAGTTGTTCTATGTGCATATGTTTAGGGTTAAGCACTTGGGATATGATAAGTAAATTATCAGGGAGCTCATCCATGAAGTAAAGTAATTAGCCCTTTCTCAACAACCACCAATTGCTGTAGCTCTTCATCTAGAAGTTGAACCATCTGAAATTTCCCCCATCCATGTTGGCACGTGATTTGGTATTCACTATGCAGGACTTATTTAGGAGAACAAACGGATGACATTTCACGGGTACAGCTTTCCTATCTTGTCTGATAGACATTATCTAGGAGCAAGATTCCTGGTTCCCTGGACCTAACAATCTTTCTCCCCTATATTCCACAATATTCCCTGAGATTTAGGTGTAAGGGTTGTATTGTAGATGTATCCATCGGGGATGGGTACACCATGCTCAGTTATCCTCTGGATTTTGGTGAGTTGTGGATCTCTGTAATAATCATTTGTTGAGAAAATGAGCTTCTCTTATGAGGTATAAAAACTCCATTTATCCAAGTGTATGAGAATAAGTATTTAGACTACTTTTACAAATTATACTGGTTAAGGAAAATGGCAGTGATAGGTTCTCCTCTAGCAGCTATGACCTCTCTAGCCACAGGTATTTCCTTTGTTTACAATACTAGGCATGATTTCCTTCCTAATGAATGGACCTTAGGTCAAATTAGAAAGCTTTTGATTACCCCTCAAATAAAAGTTCCACTATTGCGCCATTTGAGATATCTTGCTAGGCTGGTGATTGTTATGATTCATAGGCTTTATACATGGGTAAGTGTGCTGGATAGCTTTAGTACCAACTTGACACACCTGGGTTGAGGGAGCCTCAATTAGGGAATCACCTCTATTGGACTGGTCTGTGGCAATGTCTGTGGGGAATTTTCTTGATTGTTGAGTGATATGGGAGGGTCCAGCCCATTGTGGGCAATGCAACCCCTGGCCAGGTTGTCCTGTACTATAAAAGAAAGCAAGTTGGTCATGGAACAGGAGAACAGACAGTAAGCAGCATTCCTCCATGGCCTGTGCTTCAGCTCCAGTGTCAGGTTCATGCCCTCATTTCCTACTTTGGGCTCTCTAAGTGATGAACTGTGACCTGGAAGATGTAAGACAAATAAACCCTTTCCTCCCCAAGTTGGTATTGTTCATGGTGATTTGTCACAGCAACTGAAAGCAAAGTAGAACAGTAGGATTGCTATTTGCTTTACTCCCTTGGCAGCTGGCATAGAAGCTTCCAGTACCATGGTAGCTAGCCTCCAAAGACAAGGTTTCTATGTCAGTTCTAGCTTGATTCCTCCAAGACCTTTGAAGTGTATGATGTCTTCAGCAGTAAGGTTTTGCCTTCATGTTCTTGGAGGCATCCAAGGACAATGGCAATGCTCTACATAGTTTTGAGAATCTCTTGGACTACTCTAGCCAATAACTGGAAAGATTTCCTATACTGGTGTTTTTGTTGAGTAGTCTATGGGTACACACACACACACACACACACTATATATATATATAAAATAAGCAAATAAAATAATTCTCACTATGACTTTTCATACCTCCTCATTGTTATTAACTCTTCTTCCTCCCTCTCCCACTGTATTACCCTCACTATCCTCTCCCCAGAGAAAGTCTCCATCTCCATCAGCACTTCAGCACATTTTTCATTTCCTTTTTTTTTTTTTTTTTTTTGAGACTGGTCTCCATGTAGCCCTAGCTGGCCCGGAACTCACTCCATAGACCAGGCTGGCCTAGAACTCACAGAGATCCTCCTGCCTCTGCCTCCCAAGTGCTAGGATTAAACGTGTGTACCACCACACCCAGCTTAAAGATGGTTCTTAGCTGCAATGTGGGTGCTGGGAATCGAACCTGGGTCCTCTGCAAGAACAGTTGGTGCTCTTAACCACTGAGCCATATCTCCAGCCCTTCATTTCCTTCTTGATAGTATCCATTTCCTGCTATTCTTCTCTCTGGAGCTCTTTCTTTCCCCTCTCCCCATGATCCACTTTTACTTTCCTGGCTTCTGCTATCACTTCATCTTACACACTTACATCTAAATATTCAATCCACCTCTCAAGAAATGAAATTAGCACTGTATTGAAAAGAAGTGGAGATAGGGGGCAGCCTGGCTGGGTTCCTGATTTTAAGGGGAACATTTCTAGTTTTTCCCAATTTAGGATAATGCTGGCTGTGGGTTTGTTGTACATGACTTTAATTATGTTGAGGAATGTTCCCTCCAGTCCAATTCCTTCTAGGAATTTAAGCATGAAAGTATGTTGAATTTTGTCAAAGACCTTTTCCGCATCAATAGAGATGACCATGTGTTTTTTATCTTTCGGTTTGTTTATGATGTTTATTGATTTACTTATGTTGAACCATCACTGCATGTCTGGTATGAATCCAGCTTGGTCATGGTGGATGATGCAAGAGCAATAAGATAAGAAAAGGAAATTAGAGGAGTACTAATTGGAAAAGAGGAAGTCAAACTATCTTTTTGCAGATGACATGATAGTTCACCTAAGGGACGCCAAAATCTCCACCAGAATACTCTAGGAAACCATCAACAGGTTCAGTAAAGTGGTGGGATACAAAATTAACTTAGAAAAACTGGTAGCCTTTCTTTATGCCAATAACAATCAATTGGAGAAGGAATGCAAGGAGACTTTCCCACTCGCAATAGTCTCCAAAAATATAAATAAAATACCTGAGAACAAACCTGAGCAGAGACACTAAAAAAATCTCTAAAATGGAAATTTTAAATCCCTTAAGAAGGAGACTGAGGAAAATACTAAAGATGGAAGAATCTCCCATGCTCATGGATTAGGAAAATCAATATAGTAAAAATGAGCATCCTGCCCAAAGTAATACACAGATTGAATGCAATCCCAATTAAAATCCCAATGAGCTTCTTCACAGACCTAGAAAAAAAATCCTAAAGTTCATATGAAGAAACAAAAGACCTGGATAGCCAAAGAAACCCTGAGCAAAAAGAGAAATAAAGGAGGGATTACCATACCAGACTTCAAACTATATTAGAGGGCTATAGTCATAAAAACAGCCTGGTATTGGCACAAAAACAGACCCATAGATCAATGCAACAAAACTGAGGATGCAAATCTGAGCACAACCAATTTCAGCCACCTCATATTGGATAAAGAGGCCAAGAAGACTCAATGGAGGAAAGACAGGATCTTCCACAAATGGCATTGGCATAACTGGACACCACTCGTAGAAGAAAAAAATTAAACCCCTACTTCCTGCCATGTACAAAAATCAACTCCAAATGGATTGAAGACCTCAATGTGAAACCTGAAACTCTGAAAATGATAGAAGAAAATGTTGGTATTAACCTACAAGACATAGGTGTAGGAAAAGACTTTCTAAATCAGACAGAAGCTATGCAAAAAATAAGGCCAACAATTCACAATTGGGACCTTATTAAATGCAAGAGCTTCTGTACAGTAAAAGAAACAATCTGTACTGTTGGCCATGTTTCTAACACGGCCAACAGTACAGATGGTCCACACAGGTAAGGAGGAGGAAGTTGAATGGGAGCTTGGTTGACCGGCATGTAGGGCCTTAGTGGAGGGATCAGATCCAGAGACCCAGAGCTCAGCAGAAAATTTGAGGATGATCTCAAAGATTCATGCTTTCAAGGAGACAGGAACATCAGACAATGGACAAGGCTACCAAAGACCAGAAAGTAAGAGGGTCAAAGATGAACATAGTATGTATTCTCTGTACTTTTTCAAATATGGGTTTTAAGTTGCTCATCATCTATAATATACTTTCATTTAAAAAAAAACTGATAGAAGAAGATGAAAACAGTTCACGGAAGACAAGAATTTGGGGATTCATGGGATGAAAATTGTTACTCCAAAATGTGAATCCATGACCACAGTGAATGGGGATAAGTAAAGAAACCTTGGATTTGGGGGAAAAAAAGAAACAATCAAAGAAGTGAAGAGGAAACCCACAGAGTTATAGGAAACCTTCACCAGTGATACACATGATAGAGCATTAACATCCAGAATATATAAACTACTCAAAAACAAAGGAGGAAGAAAACAAGTGACCCACTCAAAAGATGGAGTAAAGAGCTGAACAGAGACTTCACAAATGAAGAAGTAAAGATGGCTGAGAAACATCTCTAAAAATGTTCAACATCACTAATAATTAAGGAAATGCAAATTAAAACCACTTTAAGATTTCATCTTACTCCAGTAAGACTAGCTATGATGAAGAAAGCAAAGGCTACCAAATGCTGGAGAGGTTGTGGAGAAAGGGGAACACTCATCCACTGCTGGTGGGAATGTAAATTCGAACAACCACTATGGAAAGCAGTGTGGAGAACCCTTAAAAGACTCAAAATTAGCCTACCACCTGACCCACCCATACCACTCCTGGATATCTACTCACAAGACTCACCCTATGGCAGAGGAGCATACATATCTATGTTTATTGCAGCTCTCTTCACAATAGTTAAGAGCTAGAACCAACCCAAGTGTCCCTCAACCGACAAGTAGATAGAGAAATTGTGGTACACCTACACAATGGAATCTTTTTTTATATTTATCTTATAATTATTTAAAAATTTTTATTTTTTTTACATTTTATGTTTTTTTTCTTTTGCTTTATGTTTGCATTTACATATTTTCAACAGTTCCCCTTCCCTCCCATTCCCCCAACCCACCCCACCCACCCAACTCCATGCATTCCTGCCATACTGGTCCTGCATCTTTCTCTGTTTTTTTTTTATTTTTTAGCTATAAGTGATAACATATCCATGCAGTACAAGCATCCTTTCGTGCAAAACCAATCGCAGCTTTGTGCCCAAACCCCCCAAAGCCGTATTAGTCAGGGTTCTCTAACGAAACAGAAGAACAGTACGCATATATAGCTATATACACAGTTATTGATTTTCTCACATGACATAGAGTTCAAGGAGTCCACAAAGTAGCTGCACGCGCACTGGAGAGAGGCGAGAAATCCAGGAACTGCCCAGTCCCAAGGCTGATGTCTCAGTAAGTTCCCAATCTAGGTGCTGAAGGCTCCAATGGACTCCAGAGACTCTGCTGGTATCAGTCATGCTGGGATCCGAAAGGTTGCACAGCCAGCAAGACAAACTCACCATGATAAAGAGAGGCAAGCCTGCAGGAGAAAGAAGAATCTAAAAAAAAAAAAAAAAAAAATGCTGGACTTAAATTACGCCTGCCAGCGAAGGTAACTGCCCACATTTATGGTTGGCCATCCGCTTGAGGTAGTCCATCGAGCCGACTTTCTCTTATAGTCCAGTCAGTTGACACCCAGGATTATACCATCAAACAAGTCACCCCTGTACAACTTGTACACCTCAATAAATAGCCTCTCCTTATGTTATTGCTTAAAATGTCAATTTCAAGGCAAGTCATTCTGTATAGTCATTGCATGCAAGCATAACTTAGGGTCCGTATCAAGTGTTAAACGGTGGATAAACATAAGCTACTCATTTGTGTGCGATAGCACACCTATTATCTTCGGTAGGTTTGGTAATGTCCTGTGAGAAGATATCTTAGTACCTTCAGTATACTACCTTTTTTACCTAAATATGAACACACTAACACATATCTCAGTTCCACATTCAAAGGGAACAAACAAAGTATCAGCATTAATATACATATATTATATCTCTATATATAACAAGCACTTCTTACCCAATAGGACAAAGTTAATATCTACTTTAATCCAACGTTTTCTGCAACTGGTCCTGGTGCCTCAGCTGATATTTATGACTACCTTCTTCTACTAACCCATCTGTATTTCCTCCACCATCAAAAGCACCTCTGCAGGTCTTGTTTCTTTCCTGCGGAGTGTACCCAATCTCACTCCCTGAAGAGTCTGGGCCATTTTTTGTCCTGTCTGGTTTGGGTTGCTGGAGTTTCCCATTGACACTTTAATCAAGGACATGTGGTTACACAGAAGGCACCCCTAAACATCTCCTGCCTCCAGACATAATCTTTCCTTGGCCTCATTGTGGAAAAATAGTCCAATTTCCCCCCTGATAGTCTGGATCAATCACTCCTCTCTACTACTGTTTTCCTTCCTTAGCCTGTTGGTTAAAGGCAGTAGAAGCCCAAAGTGACCAGGGGAGGAGTCTTAGCTTCCAGTTTCAATTTGGCAACATTTGCTTGTATTCTCCGGCAAAAAGCACTCTCCCCCTTTGGACCGCAAAAACATCTAGACCGCAGAATGCAAGGTCGTCGGGGTACAGGAAGCAAACATTTCTCCTCTGAGGTCACGGCGGTGCTAGTAGTGGCACATCATTCCACTTCCACCCCTTGGTCCTGGCCCATGAATTCTGGCTATAGGAGAACAAACAGTACCATATAGTGGACGTCTGATTCAAGCATAGACTTGCTTGCTGGAGAACCTCTGCCCCAGCCCTCCAGGGTATTGATACCTAATTGGCACTGTCATCTGTGTCTTCAAGAGGCCATTCCATCCTTCTATTAGACGTCAGCTGCTTCTGTGTTGTGGGGAACATGCGTAAGACCAGTGGATACCATGCCCATGGGCCCACTAGTCACACTCTTTGGCTGTGAAGTGAGCTTCTTGCGTCAGAGAGATGCCAGTAGGAATACCATGATGGAGATAAGGCATTCTGTAAGTCCCTGGATGGTTTCTGGCAGAAGCATTACGGCAGAAAGGCAAATCCATAACCAGATAAGTATTATTCCTGTAAGGACAAACCGCTGTCCCCTCCATTGATGAAGTGGTCCAATGTACTAACCTGCGCACAGTGTTGCTGGCTGGTCACCCGGGAATAGCACCATATTGGGGGCCTCAATGTTGGTCTCTGCTGCTGGCACCATCTGGCATCTCTCTTTTTCCCCCCTCCCTCCCCTCAGCAGCCAGCTGTAGCCAGCATAATCCAGCCTTGGTGAGCGGACACGAAAAATTCAAGTCCATGTTGTTCGAGCTGATGCATGACCCTCCATCTCTGGCACCATGCCACACTTTGTTCAGGGCCCATTGCAGCAACACACAGGGATGCTGGGAAAGACGGCTACTATCCACAGAAGATGTCTCGATCTACTTGATTATTAAACTATCCTCTGCTGAGACCACCTTTTGATGAGCATTTACACGAGACACACGAGTTCCTCATCTTCACATCCTTTGACTGTTCAGAGGCTCTATCACATACTTCTTCCCTCAAAGTGTCTTTCTCACCAATTTTCCAGTTCTTGCTCCTTCCAATGGTCCCTGATTCCATCAGCCAAAATCCTACTGGCTCAATCAGCCCATTGATCAGTCATAATATAATCGAACCCTTCTGGCCATTTTCTCCTTTCCAGGCAAAATGCACAACCCATGTGCACTGCCTCAAGTTCTGCCCATGTGAAGAACTTCCTACCAGTGTCCTTTAGGGTTGTTTTCCCAGAATATATGGCTGTATATGCTGCTTATTGCTGCTCCCACCCCTCTGTGGTGGTGCCTGCATAGTGTGCAGATCCATCAGTAAACCAGGCCCTCGTCTTCTCTTCCTCGTCAACTGATCATAGGGCAAACACTCATGAAGCCATAGGTTCCTGACTTAAGCACAGGAGGCATTGTAACAGGTTTAGTGGTCTCGGACCACCCACTTCATGCACACTGCTGGATATGGGCCTGAACATTGCATTCATTTAACTGCTTTTGTACAGCCCATTCCCATTGAGCTGACCTCGTTGGCCTGTCACCCCGTAGTACCTATTACCATTTGACTTTGATCCCGAGACATCTGTTACCCAGCATGTGGACTCACTCCTTCCTTTATGGTGCTTGGTTTGTCCATACTTTCCCAGTCTCCTGTGTTACAGCTCCCCGGCGCAGTGACTGGCTCGCCCCTCGTCACGTTCAGTTTCCATCTATTAGGCCCAATACGCAGGCTAAGGAGCTGTCTCTCAAACGGAAATATAGTTTGTCTTGCCATATGGGAAGCGTAGAGCCTGTCGCCCCCAACCCCCGGCCCCCCTGACTCCCTCATCGAGAGGTCCTCCCACGTCATCCTTGCGCCTGCCACAGACTTCAGACATTGCATTACTCTATACTGCCACCCTGATACTCAAGCACCCTTGGATATGCTGGACTCACTATTGGCCTAAGCGGCAGAGACACCCTGCACTGCAGAACCAGGACCTGTTTGAAGCAGCCTTTTTTGTTTCCCAGCCTCTCCTACTCAAAGTTGTTCCCTGCTCTTTCCCGGTCACTGCTTATATATGGGTCTTTCCGTAGTAGTAACTAACCCACCCAGATGGAGGAATTTGCTGACTCCAGCAATTCCATATTAAATGCCCACACTAATACATTGCGCTTCTTTTCTTGGTCGAGGGATTTTCGGCCGGTCCTGGGGGGGCCAGCTGCAACACTTATTCTCTACCTTTGAAGGGAATGTCTCGCTTATTGCAATCCACACCACTTGAACTCCTAGAAACTTCACCGGGTAGATGGCCCTGATATTTTATTGGATTTATTTCCCATCCTACTCATGCGCATAGGCTTTACCAAACAAGTTAGACTAGCTGCTACCTCTGTTCACTGGTCCAATCCATCATAACCATCCATCAATACAGGGACCATTGTGGATATTTTGTGGAAGAGTCAGGTGACAAATCCCTTCTAACTACGTTTATGGCACAACGCTGGAGAAGTTAAATCACCCCTGAGGCGTCAAAACAGTATAAAGTATACTGTTGGCCTTGCCAGCTGTAAAGCAATTGCTTCTGGTGGTTTTTATGAAACGGTATTGAGAAGAAAGCATTGGCCAGATCAATAGCTGCACACCAGGTACCAGGAGACATATTACTGTCAAGTAAGGACACCACAATTGGTATTTACAGCCCAGCTGCAATTTGTTTTTTTGTCCACACTACTTGGTTGAGTATTTACGATAGTCAACTCTGTCATTCTCCACGATCATTTGTCTTTTGCACAGGCCAAATGGAAGAGTTTAAATGAGAGTGTGGTACGGAACACCACCCCCGGCATACTCTTTCAACCATCCTCGTATTCGCGTTTGGATCTATATCTGCAATCCCTCCAGGGAACTCGATACTGTTTTTGGCTCACTATTTTCCCCTGTAGGCAAGGCAACACAATGGTTTCCATTTGGCCTTTCAACCATAATAGCCCTCACTCCACAGGTAGGACAATGTGGGGATCTGCCAATTTTCTAATTCATATCTATCCCAATTATACATTCTGGGATGGGAAATAACCACAGGAAGAGTCTTCTGGGACCCACTGGCCTACTGTGAGTCGGATTCAGTCCAAAACTCCATTTATCACCGACACTCCATAGGCCCCTACTTTAACCGGAGGGCCACCATGCTTTTTAGGGCCTCCTGCAGATATAGTATTAACTCAGAACAAGTATCCAATATCGGCTTCGCAACAGAGCTGCCTGCATATTTCCTTTTCCCCCCTATGTGTATCAGCTTACCCTAGTAAAAGGCCTTAGGTCACTTCTTGGCCAGGAAGGACAGGACGGAAGGCAAAACAGACATAACTCTTTGGGTATTGTGCTACACAATCTATTTCCTTCATCTTGGAACCCGTGGCCACCTCCTTCCTTCCCAGGTCGGATCTGGGTCTGTTGACACTGTCTCATCAGGGTGATACTGGTTCAACTGGGTGGCGCCGTATCGCTACTCCTAAAATCAAATGTTGGTTCCTGTCCTTTGTTCTAGAGTTTTCTGTTATTACAGATCAAATGAATAACTTAGTAGTCTTCTTATGTTTTTGTTTCCTGGGAAATCCATGATATTAATTAGCCAGTTCCAAAGAACATTTCGGGTCATGCCAATTATAGGTATTGTTTTGCATTTGACCACCCATTATGATATTACGTTCACTAGCTCATCTGGCCTTCTGTGGCAATTCCAGTGCTGCCACCTACACCCTACCCTGCAGGTTTTTACCCCTAACCTATTACGTTGTACATTTAGATTTCTTGCAAACGAGCTAACAACCTTCTTCTAACTGATAATAAACAATCTGGCATAAGATAATTAGAGCACAAAACAAAGCTTTCAAATGTTCTTGGTTGTCTCTCAACACTTTCCCGCTATACACTAGTGAGTTGGCATATCCTCGGGTCCTCATACATTTTAGAATGTGGTTTTACAGTTCTAATCCATTCGAGCATGCCCATCTGCCTGCCCTCACAATCCCTTCATCAATACTAAAGCCAAGGAAGGAAATCAGGGCATCTCTGAACTCGCTGTTTAGAGGCCAGGTTTTTTTAAAGACACAGCCACCCATTCAAATAAACTTTTAACTTTTTTAACTGCTCGAGCTCCATGTTAAACCTAGAATCTCTACTCCATGGGCTCATATCGATTCAACTCAATATGATCCAATTATATATTCTTTCCACCTTTATCCCACACCCTTAAAATCCATTCCCACACATATTCCTTAGGCTTCTTTCTGCCGGAATGAATCAGCCAACTCATTAATTTCTTTAGTGGATAACGCACTCCTCCTTGTGGACCACACCTTCTATCTCCTTGAGGGGCTTGCTTAGCCTTCAATCTGTTTATAGCTCTAGAGGC
>VZQC01010298.1:0-49041 GCA_009823505.1 Rhizomys pruinosus
ATTGTGATGTGGTGTGTGTGTGTGTGTCTGAGTGTGAGAGGTGGTGTTATGGTGTATTTGGGTGTTTTTTGACTAGTGTGGTGGCCGCTCATAAGCCCGCCAGTCTGTCCTATATGATTAGCTGTTATGCAGACCAGACGGTGGCTCCTTGGGGATACTCACAGAGATCCCAGCGGCTGCCGTCTTACTTCTCAAGTGCTTGGGATTGGCATTCGCCCACCACCCCGGCTTTGTGTATATGGATTTTTAATTTTTTTAATTTTTAATTTAATTTTTTATGTGTTATGAATGTACTGTTTGCATGTTAGGTGTTTGTTTGCACTTCCGTGTCGTGCATGCACGGAGGTCAGAAGAACGGTGTCGGATTCTCACTGGCTGGAGAGGTAAGAGACGGTGCGTAGACCGGCTGCGTGATGGCCTTTGTTAATCCTTGCATCTTGGGAGGCAAGAGGCAGGTGGATCTCTGGTTGAGTTCAAGCCCTGCTGGTCTACAAAGTGTTGAGCTTCCAGTGCCATAGGGCTGAGACTAAAGAGACCCTGTCTCAAAAAAAACAGCACCACACACACACACACACACTAAACAAACGGTTTCTACAGCCGCCAATGTGGGTGCTGGGGATCGACCCCGGTCCCTGGTTCAAGATGCAGTTGGCACTGTTAACCACTACGGGCCATCGTCTTCAGCCCAAGCATTTTTTATTATTTATTATTTTATGTGTATGTGTAGACGGTTGCCCTCCATGGTCTTTGGAAGTGTGACGTCACATATGTTCATGGCTCGGAAGAGCACAAGAGGGCATGAGATCCCATGGAACTAGAGTTATGGATGGCTGTTATTCTCCATGGTGGGTACTGGAAATCAAACCTAAGCCCTGTGGAAAAACAGCAAAATGTTGCTGATTAAACTGCGTAAGCCATCTTCGTCCAGCCCTGCTGGTTTGTTTTTTGAGTCAGGGTCTCCATGTGTAACTTTGTCTGGCCTGGAACTTACAATATAGACCAGGATCCCCTTGAAATCCTAGAGATCCTGTGCTGTCACCTTACTCTTTGAGAGGGTCTCAAACTCAGAAGGCAAACTTTGATCTTCAGGGTTTTCCCTGTAGCCCTAGCTAGCTTGGAACTCCCTATGTAGACCAGAGCTGGCCTTAGACAGTCCAGGAGCGATCCCGTACTACTGCTGCCTGCTCAACTGGAGGATTAAAGCCTGTGTCACCACACCTACGCTTTCCTGCCTTCTACTTTCGTCTTCTTTACTTTTTTTTATTTTTTTTATTTCTGTATGTGTATGAATGTACCTGTCTGCATGCAAGTATTGTGCAACCCATGGTCATGCAGTGCCGCGAGGTCAGAAGAGGGTCTCGGATTCCTCTGGGAACTGGAAGTTCTCCTGAATCTGGAGTTTTGGAGGTCTTGGCCGCCATGTGGGTGCTGGGGATTGAACCCGGGTCCTCTGTAAGATGGTCGGCACTCTTAACCACTAGGCCATTCTCTCCAGCCCCGATGCACAAATTTCTTAAAAAATAAAATTTTAAAATTTTTTAATTAATTTTATTTATTTCTGTATGTGTATGAATACTGTCTGCATGCAAGTCTGCTGCACCGATGTTGTGCAACGCGCGTGTATGAGGTCAAGAGCCCAGAGGGTGTCGGATTCCCCTGGAACTGGAAGGTTCTCCTGGGAATATGATGTTCAGACAGGTTTCTCAGCCGCCATGTATGGTGGTTCTGGGGGATCGAACCTGGGTCCTCTGTAAGAGCGATCGGCGTCTTTAACTGCTAGGCCATCTCTCCAAACCCCCTGCCTCTACTTTCTAAGGCTGGTAATACAGAGCTGCCATGCCCACCAGCCATTACAGGGGTTTTGGGGATCTAAACATGTGCCTTAACCTCTGAATCATCTCCCCAGCCCATCCTTAGCTGTTTTAAAGAAGCCTTTGTCCCTCTTTTTTTTTGGTCTTTTAGGGACAGTGTCTCCCTGTAGTCCCAGATGTCCTGGAGCTCACTCTGTAGACCAGGCTAGCCTTGAACTCATAAAGATCCACCTGCCTCTGCCTCCCAAATGCTAGGATTAAAGGCGTGCGCCACCACACCCGGCATTCCTTTCCCTGTATTTAGTGAATGCCTTGACTTCCCATTTGTCTGAAATTGCTTTTCCTCTGTCCTCCCCAGTGTCCGGGCTCTATACTCACTGGGGGCGGTGGCAGCACAAAGTTGTCTGGAAAAACTCCTCTTCTGCCTTGGCACTCTCTTTCCCACCAGCCTTTATCCTCTGTGGTCTGGTTGAAAAACAAGTCAGAGGGAGGAAGGCAAGCATCCTGAAGCAATCTTCCCAAGGTCCCCCCTTTACCTCCCTGGACACCCCTTCCTCAGAACTTTCACCAGGTCTCCGTTGTGTAGTGCCAACTCATCCGGGGCCTCAGGCTGGTAGTCAAACAGGACCCTGCAGGTCTCAGAGCAGGAGACTGAGAGAAGGTCAGTCCACTGCAGCCTCCCCCATCAGCCAGTGCCTACCTCCTGCCACAAGACAGTGACCTGGCACCATGGGATAGATAGACACTGGTTAGTTGCTCACGGTCCGAGGGTAGTCTGGAGGGCTGTCGTAGGTCAGGGTGCTCAGCTAGTAGGGGCAGAGCAAGGGAGTAAGAAGGGCCTCACACCATCTGAAGAACTTAACACCCTCTACGCCCACTCTGACCCAATTTATCTTCGGAGGCCTCAGAGAATCAGGGCTGACTGAAGGCATGTCCGTGTTACTAAGGCCTAGAGGGGGGGATTATGAAGTTAGGGAGATGACTTTATTTTCATTTATGTGTCTGTGTAAATGTGTAGTATGTAGTACTGTTTCCAGGGGAGGCCAGAATAGAGGTTGGATCAGTTAAGGCTGGATTACAGGTATTTGTGAGCCACCTGAAGTGGATGCTGGAAATAGAACTTGGGACCTCTGGAAGAGTAGCAAGTGCTCTTAGCCACTGGGTCACCTCTCCAGCCACAGGAAGACACTAATTTAGATGGGTTAGAGGAGGGGTTCAAAGGGGTCACAGGGTTGGGAAGATCACTCAAGATTCCAGAGTCTGGTCTCAAGGGTTCACAGGGTGACGGTCTCACTTGGGGGCCCACTGTCCAGCAATTCCACAGAGTTGGATGGGAAGGCTCCCAACTGCCCATTCTTCTGCCCCAGCCACTAGCCGTCCTCAGTCTGGGGAGGGGAAGGATGCAGGAGTATGTGGTTCTCCCCAAGGGTCACTCAAAAATTTCCAGCCTTGGACTCCCTCCTCCCTTGCCGCGTCACATCCCGACCTCAGCGCCTCTCTCCCTTCTCATGGCCCCCAAGCTCACTTCACTCAACTCATCCCTGTAAGAAGGGCTCCACTAGTTCCCTCTCAACATCTCATCCCCTCACCTCCTTTATCACTTCCACAATTTCTCCAGTTTGAAGCGTCAGCTCGTCTGTCTGCTCTGGGCTGTAGTTGAAGGTCACTTTGCACCATTTTGGGGGCCCCCGAGACTTGGCTGGGTGATCTAAGTCAGGACAAGCGGGGGAGACCTGGAGCAAGGTGCCCTGACTGCTGAGCTGGGGGAAGGACTGGTCCCGGGCACGCCCTTTAGTGGCTTCAGGCCCCGCCCCTGAGCGGAGCATTGTACTCCGAACCAATCACAGGCCGCAAAATGTCTTCGCGGCCCCTCCCAGAGCCGTCACTCCCCACGTGGGCAGCGTGACCCCACCGCAGGCCCAGCGCCCAACTTACTGCGCGCATCGAGGTCTCTTTCCGAGACGCCGGCAAGGCCTCTGGGATCTCCTGGGAAGAGCGCACAGAGCAGTGCTCAGCTCTCGGCCGGGACCCCACCCCCCACAAACCCCAGCCCGCCCCCGGCCTCACCTGCACCAGGCGTTTGGGGAAGAGGCCACCGCGGCCCCACAGCTCTCCACGCAGCCAGCCCCGAGCCGGTCCTGCGTGCACCTGCGGGACCACGTCCCCTGGTGCCAGACTCAGCTCATCCTCTCTGTGCGCGGTATCTGGCCAGAATCAGGACCTCTGCGGGGAAGGGTGGGCTGAGAAAGGCAGGGGGAGCGTCCAGGAAGATCCGGGTCCATGGAGAGGAAGAGGGGAGCACAGAAGAGCCGTCGTGCACACACATACACATGTCTTCTGAGGCGCCCTCCACTGCCCCGCCAGCCACGTCTCTTGCTCTGGAGAACAGAGTACTCGGTGTATGGAGGGCAGGCCGGCTGCCAGGCCGTGGCCCAGAGGAGGCGGGGACACGACTGACTCATAGGTCAGGCTCAGGTGGGAGTGGGCGGCCTGGCTAGACAGGTTGGATCCCAGAACTCCAGGGTCTCTGCACTGGTCGCAGCTCCCACACACCTACCAAGGTCTGCCTCAGCCAGGGCTCCCAACCCGGACAGGAGACGTCCACCAAGGTCTCTTCTGACCCACTTACTTCTGGCAGGCAGGCTTTTAGCCGCAGGGCAAGGTGGGGAGAGGTACGTTTCTGGGTGGGGGCCCCCCAATAAGCAGGCAGCAGACCCGCTCTAAACCAGGCCCTAGACAGGAAAAAGTGGTGGCTCCTGCCTGAAAAGCCATGGTTGATATTTCAAACCTCCACCTTCCTCATTAAGATTGATTTGCTGGCCGGTTTGGGTTTCTGAAAATTATTCCATATTCTCCTTTGGGGAAGATAGGAAATATGACCTTTTTTTGTCTTTTTGAAACAGGGTCTCTCTCCATAATAGCCCCAGATGGCCTGGAACTCACTCTGTAGACCAGGCTAGCCTTGAACTCACAGAGATCCACCTGCCTCTGCCTCTGCTAGAATTAAAGGCTGCACCACCACAGCCAGTTTAAGAACTGGTTCTTAGCCGCCTTGTGTGTGCTGGAAATCAAACCCCGATCCTCTGCGAGAGTGGTCCTGCTCTTAACTGCTGAGGTATCTCTCCAGCCCCATTAATATGAACTTAGGCTCCAAAGACAAGCCCAGAGAGTAAAGGTAAGGGCAGATCCACCAACCAGTTAGGCTCTTTTCAGGTAGTCTTCAGCGGGGCCATAGAAGGCTGAAGCAGTTAACCTCAGCCCTGACCCCTGCCCCACAATGAAAACTAAGTAGGCTGGTTGTTGGGGGGATGGGGGCACAGAATGCTGCAAATCCACTGAGAACAAATGGTACTTTCCAGGGAAGGAAGAGCATGGCACATACAGGTTTCCCGAAACTTCTGTGGGAGGTATCTATCGTCCCTGAGGACACTCAGACAACGAACACAGCCCATTTACATCTGCCACTTCATTTTTATTTGCAGGAGGAGTTGAAACAAAATTTTAAGGGTGTTTTTTTCCTTTTTCCCCAAACATGAATCATTCAAGTAAAACCAACTTAACTACAGAAATTAGCAAAGTAAGGGGAAAGTTGCACAACAACCCAATAGCGAAGGCTGGGGGAAGAGGGTGCAGTCAGCGCAGAACATATGCACAAATGCTGTGATTCACCTGCTCAGGACCGCCTCCCCAGAAGGCAAGCACAAGGACCCACTGTAAGATGTTTTTCCCCCAAACATCTGAAAATGCTTCAAATTAAAACTTAAGGTTAAAGGAAAAAAAAAAAAAATAAAAAAAAAAAAAAGGGGGAGGAAAGAAAAAAAAAAAAACCCAAAACAAAACCCCAAGAACCACCCAGCCATATCCACCTTTCTTAATCGATTGTAGGAGTTTCTTTTCATTTTATAAAAAGATTAATAAAAAATATTGAAAAATTATTTTCTCATCTCATATTTGTAAAGATAATAGAATTCAGAAGTTTCTTAGAAAACAGCAGAAACTGCCTCCAGTTTCCACCCCCATTGCTGAGTGAGGACCAGCAGAACTAGAAAGTTTGGGATACTGGAGCTGCTGGTGAAGAATGGGAAGCCCAGCCCACAAGAAAGCAGAAAGACAGGAGCAGGATACACAGGGGTGGTCTGGGGGCAACTCCATGTGATACACGGCTGTGTAGAAAGGGGAACACGAGGTGGGCAGAAAGGCTTTAAACTCCTCCTTGACATACAAAACCAGTTTTTACAAAGATCCAAACAGTTTGGTCCCAAACTGAGGTGAACATGTCAATGTTTATTCACATGCTTTGTTTTCTTAAGAATCCAAGTTGCCCAAATTAACTCTTTCTGCTAGTATTACTACATGTCCCTAAGAAAAAAAAAGAAAAAGAAAATGTAAGGGCTTAAAAAAGCAGGACGGGAAGAGAGAAAACCATCAATTATTCCACTTAGCTCCAAATAAAATGAAATTAAGAAAACTTGGTTTCTAATAGGGAAACAAAACCCAAATCCAAGCATCAGCATCACTCTCCCTACCCTGCCCCCACCCCACACACCAAAAAAAGAGAGAATCAGCTGGAGCCCAATGCATTTGTGTGTTTTGCTCAAAGGCTGGGCCTGACCACAGGCTTTGTGGCCAGCATCCTGTCCACTGGGACAGCACCAGGGATGCACTCTGCTGTCATAGGATTCTGTGTGGCTGGTGGGGGTGGGATGGGGTTTTTAGATCTTCTTGAGGCTTCCGTTGAGCTCCTCACCAGCATCTCCCCTTTGTCCCCTAGGAGAGAGTGTCCCCTATTCAGTCGAAGGCTGTAAATTGTCCTTCTCTTCCCGATTCTCTGCTCCGCTCTCATCGTCTTCAATCTCTCCTTCTTCCCCACTGAACTTGTCATGGGCCCATTTGGGGCTGGTACTGGATTTCCTAAACATGAACCGGCCACGACCCCGGGGGAAGGCTCCTCGGCCACGGCCTCGGCTCACCCACTTGTCACTGCCTTCACCTTCCCGGTCATCATGCTGAGAGGAAAGAAAAAAAGAAACCACCATGAGAGCTAGCTCTTCTCCAATGTGCCAAAGAACCCATGTCCTAACCTCATTTGCCTCCTTTTCTGCCATTTTTCCCTGTCTTCCACTTCCTCAGATCCAACGTTATTACTGGGGTGCCTTAGGAATTCTAAGGCAATAGCTTGAGCATTACAATAACGATTAAAACCTTGACACAGCTAAGTATTACCTCATTTGGCCTCCCTGTCTACCTTACTATCCACCCCCTACTATATAAATGAAACAAGGTTAGAATCTTAACTCTCAGAATACCATCTCTCAAAGGATGAATCTGAGAAAGGCAACCATACTAAAACTGTAAGACTGTCTGAACTGAGCCATTAGGCAGCTGAGAAAAGGAACAGCACACAGAAGACAAAGCTGGGGCTCCAGCAGTTTCCAATCCTTCCTACCCCATTTTCAGTCTTGTAAGCCCTCTTTAGTTGTGGAAGCAGTGTGGCAGCTGAAGAAAATCAAGTAGTCTACATCTGTCTCATCACTTCAGAGTCTAAGCCATCCATTCATAGAAGGCAAGGCCTTATGCTCCTGAAGGTCTGCTTAGATGAGTGCCCAGTTGCATCTGTCTCTGAGCACTACGCTGAACAATTTGGTTTGGGCTGTCAGTGCGCCTTCAGGTGGCAGGCAGACAGGGAAGGGGCTCTATTAGGGCCTTGCTTCCCACAGGAGTCCCACTCCGACACCTATGTGGGTCCTCTAGAAGCTTCAAATTGGCTCCCAGCAATGCGGGCACAACCCTGAGTCACAATGGCTTGCTGTGAGACAGCAAGGGCAAGAGAGCTCATTGACCAGGTACTCAGCTAGAAAGGTCCTAACCTGGGAGAGGCCCAGAAAAGCCTGGGAATGACCTAGAGCTTAGATGAGTAGCCTCAGCGGAATTTGATATGACAATGAATACTCTACTTCAAATAGGTCTGGAGCTGTTTTTCCTTGAAGCTAATGTTGGAGAATATTTGGGGGAGGAGGGACACCTGCGTGAGCAGTCAACGTTCAGACAAAAGGAACATTTCTGCTTATTTTGGAATTCAGGTCCTTAGAAGATAAACTATACTGGAATCAGGATTAACTGATCTGTCCAAAGAACAGCCACCTAGTTAACACTATGCTAACACATATGCATCATCATCAGTACACCATGCTTGTATGTAAATTTACTCACAAGGTTGGTCAGGCCAATTAACACCTTGGAATCAGCTGTGTGTGCCAAACGCTCTCTGGCCCTTCCTGGTTAGCCCCAGACACTTACCAAGTAATACTTCTTGCTTTTGGGTGTGTACTCTGGATCCCATTCCTCTTCCCGGTTTCTCTTCTGAAAGTCATTGTTGCTGCTGTTGTTATTGTTACCAGAGTAGTTTCCTCTGCCCCAACCTCTCCCTCTGGCTCGAAATTGCTATGGCAATCAATGGAGGAAAAGAAACAAAGGTCCATGTTAGCAGTATAAGAACTACCTACATTTTGTTCAAGGACTTTCCTAGCAGGGAATAGACAGCTGTCCTACTGTCACGAGTGGTTTAATGGGTTTCTTCTGGCCATTCAGTTTCTGCTCGCCCCAAGTAGTCATCCCCAGAGGGTAAATAAATATGGTCTTAGGGCTACCATCAAGCCAAAACGTACAGTAGTAGGGGAAATTCTAGGATTCCAGGCTCTAAAACCCTTGGAAGTGATTATGAACAGAAAAGCAATGGAAAATGGAAAGACCGGCTTGCTTAAAGCAGAGGCAGTAAAATTGGTATTCTAATGAAATTTCTCAAAACTAGTGGGAGCCAGTTCAGAGAAAGGGGGAAGGCCTTACAAAGGTTCCCCGAGCTCTGCCACCTCCTCTTTCATTTGGCCCCACGCAGTCTTTGGTCCCCAGTCTGGATTTGTCAAAGCCTGTGGTGCTCTCTTCCCTCTCCTCTGCGTCCTCAGGGTACTCTTCTGCTTTGTAGGAGTGAGAAGACTGAGAAGAGGAAGAGGAGGACCTGGACCGGTCTCTTGCTCTCCGGTGCTTCCTACATAGACAAGAGGCAGGAAATCAAGACTCTGATCCCGGTAGTACTAGACAACTAGAAGCCTGCAGTGAAGACAACAGCCTGAAAGAACCTGGTTACTTGCAACCAGTAGACCTGGGGCTTCCCTTTCCTGTTCTGTAAATCACATTCAGTGACATAGTTATGTCCAAACCTGTGATGAATATGTAACACACAGAAGGAATAAACAGTCATGGCTTCTAGTAACTCAGTTTAAGAGACACATGAATCAGAGCAGGAAAACAGCTTCACGAGTCACAGTGGCTCTGGTACTGTACTAGAACACCCCCCTCCCTTTTTTTTGGTCTTTTTGAGACAAGGTCTCCCTGTAGCCCCAGCTCTCCTGGAACTCATTCTGTAGACCAGGCTGGACTTGAACTCACAAAGATCCGCCTGCTTCTGCCTCCTTCTGCCTCCCATGTGCTAGATTAAAGGCATGCGCCACCACACCCAGCACTAGAACCCTTATATTACAATATGTTATTGTACCATCACTTCTAGTTCTCAGAGAAATGGCTCTAAGGATGAAATAAATTATGTACCTAAACACCTTACTGATATGGCAAGCATTCAATATAGGATTGAATTTTTTAATTATTTATTTTCATATGTGCATGAATGTACTGTCTACATGTAGGTTTGTGCACCTGTGTCGTGCAATGCCGTGGAGGTCAGAAGAGGGTGTCGGATTCCCCTGGAACTGGAGTTAAAGATGGTTCTCATCCGCCATGTGGGTGCTGGGGATCGAACCCGGGTCCTCTGCAACAGCAGTCAGTGCTCTTAACTGCTAGGCTATCTCTCCAGCCCCAGGATTGAATATTTTACACTACTCTCATTTTATAGGTGTCAAAGCTGAGTGCTGCAGCCTAGAATCAAACCCAGCTCTAATTATCCCACTAATTCCACATAACCATCTCCCACTGAGCTCAAACAGATTGTGCTATAGCAACTCTTCCAGGAGTCATTTCTCTTCCTTTCCCTTCATCTGTGGGAAATTACAGACTAGACAAATTAGACTAATACGATGAGTCACTGTCTATGTACTAGAAGTTGGTGCCAGCCCTGCCAAGCTCCCAGGACAGAGACCTCCAGGGCCTCCACTCCCTCATTTCTCCACTACAAAAGGCATCTTGCCTTCCTAATCCTCCGGCTTCCACTCCTTTTAGCATCTACTCACAAAAAAGGAGAAATCCGTTGTCATACAAATCATAACTTGGATGTGAAAATTTGACCATTCTCTAAAACTTGGTGCTATATTAAGAAGTTTCTAGAGGGGCTGAAGAGATGGCCTAGTGGTTAAGAGGGCGGACTGCTCTTGTAGAGGACCCGGGTTCAATTCCCAGCACCCACATGGTGGCTGAGAACTGTCTTTAACTCCAGTTTCAGGGGAATCTGACACCGTCTTTTGACCTCTGTGGCACTGCACAACATAGGTGCACAAACCTACATGCAGACAGTACATTCATCCACATAATTAAAAAAAAAAAAAAAGAAATTCCTAGAAATCAGACTTTTCAAAGGCCCCAATTTGAGTCCTAATACCTTTTTTAAAATTTTATGTTATTATTTATGTGTATGAATGTACTGTCTGCATGTAGGTTTGTGCATCTGTGTCATGCAATGCCGAGGTCAGAAGAGGGTGTCGGATTCCTCTGGAATTGGAGTTACAGAAGGTTCTCAGCCACCATGTGGGTGCTGGGGATCAAACCTGGGGTCCTCTGCAAGAGCAGTCAGTACTCTTAACCACTAGGCCATCTCTCCAGCCCCCCTAATACAATGCCAACAGAGACCAATTGCTCTTGCAGAGGACCTGGGTTCGATCCCCAGCACCCACATGGTGGCTGAGAACTGTCTTTAACACCAGTTCCAGGGGAATCCTACACCCTCTGACCTCTGCAACTTTGCACGACACAGGTGCACCAACCTACATGCAAGACAGTACACTCATACACATAAAAAATAAAAAAAAAATAAGCTGGGCGTGGTGGCACGCACCTTTAATCCTAGCACTTGGGAGGCAGAGGCAGGCAGATCTTTGTGAGTTCAAGACCAGCGTGATCTACAAAGCAAGTTCCAGGACAGCTGGGGCTACAGGGAAACCCTGTCTCGAAAAGACCAAAATATATTAAATAATAATAATAATAATAAATAATAATAATAAGTAGCCCTAGTTGGCCTTGAACTCAGAGATCTACCTGCTTCTGCCTCCCGCGTGTGACACCACGCCCTGTGAGTGCTGGGAATCAAACTCAGGTCCTCTGCAACTCTTAACCACTGAGCCATCTCTCTCCAGCACACCAAAGTCTTCTTTAGACAAAGATAACATTCCCTAGATACAGAAGTTCTAGTTAAAGCTAGGGATCTTCTTTGATTATGGTATCAAAAGAGAAACTACAGATTTTGCTTTAATTGCTAAACCCAAAATTCTCTGGATTAGAAGGCATGGTTGTTTCTCAAAAATCCAAAGAGGCAAGTGTAGTGTATAAGCTTAGAATCCCAGCATTCAGGGGCAGGAAAATCACTGCCAATTCTGAACAGCCCAGAGTACACAGTAAAGTCCAAGCCAGCCAGGATTTTGGGAGTCATACCCTACAGTAAAAATAATCAACAACAAATCAGCCTGAGGTAGGGGAAGGAGAGACTTTACTCAGGAATCTAGGGTAAAAGACAGGGGAGGGGATTCACATACTTCTGCTTCTTTGATCCTTTATGAGTTTTCTCTGTTTTTTCAGTTGATCTTTCTCTTGAGTGGCTAGAGTCTTGGGAATCCACTGATTCTCTTGATTTACCTCGTTTAAGATCTCTCTCCTTATGTTTTTTACGACGCTCAATATCAAGGCGAAGATCAACAGGATCATCTTTGTATTTTCCCTCAGCCTGCAAAAAGAGATGTCAAAATTAAGGTTTTAGGGATTCAAGAATGCTAAGTCAATCACCCTCACATGTGGTTTCTACCAATGAAAACATGGGAACGTAAGGAACCTCACCCAACCAAGTTTTAAAGAACAATCAAAGTGCTGTCTTTTTGAAAATGCTGTACGTGAATCTTTGTTTTCTCTGTATCCTAGTAATGACTCTGGCCAGTCCACATGTTCTAATGCCTGAAATCAGCTCTGGAAGGTGGCTTATTGGGCTTAACTTTTAGAAAAGTTCACCTCTCCCTACATACACTAAAGCAACCACCCACTGCTGTGTGGATTAGCTCAAAGTAGTAAGAATAAAGAGACAAAAAAAGAAACACTAGCCCAGATCACCTCTGCAATGGCCCTTAACAATTCCTCGGGGTGTGGTGAGGGCAGACACACAAAGTGGTTTCAAGGCCATCTTGCACGAGGACTTGTCTAACAGAAGCAAGTCCTCTAAATGGGAAGCAGGTCACTCTGAATTAACATTTTACTTACATGAACCACAAACTTTCTGACATAGTAATATTTAAATTAATAGCAGCAATGCTGGGGGCATTTTTTATAGCTTTGTTTCTGAAAGAGGGACTGGGCCCACTACATTCTCCAAAGATCAAAAGAAAAAAAAAAATGAACACAAAAGACAAGTACAGCCAGTGCTCCTCAGGCAGCAGGTCAGCACATCTAAGGGGCTGTTTAGACAGGGAGCAAGAGGGCTCTTCAGATGTGTCACTTAGTGCCTAGCTGACTGGTACGTGGAAAAGAGCAATGGGGGAGAAAGAGATTGCACAGGAGCACAGGAGTGTCTCTCAACACATTCAATCAAAAAGATCAATTTGTTGGTTTTTTTTTTGTCTTTTCAAGACAGGGTCTCCCTGAAGCCCCAGCTGTCCTTGAACTTACAAAGATCCGCCTGCCTCTGCCTCCGGAGTGCTAGGATTAAAGGCATGTGCCACCACGCCAGGCTTTTTTTTTTTTTTTTGTGGAAGATTTGTTTTTAAAAAGGTTTTAGTAGCATAGGAACAGCTATGTCTTATTTTAAATTCAATTGTATATATGAATGATGGTAAGTAAATAAATACTAAGATTTTAAAAACTCCATCTAGTTATTTCACAGTAAAAGATTGCATACAAGTTTCAATCTCTTAGTAACAGCGTCATATGCACATCATTGAAATGTAGCTGGGCCATTTCACTTATTTAAAGTAACAGTAATCGACAGATGATATGGTACAATGTTAGGAAAAAAAACAACAACTGCACCAGCTGTTGAAAACAGTCTACTAAGTTAAGATATGAATATTTCACTCTCCTCTGACATGCATGTCTTTCTGAAATCATGGTTGGAAATAGTGCATGTAGACAGTTGATTTGATGATACTTACAAGCAGAAAAATATCACAAAAAGTTTCTTCTCTCATCATGGGCACTTGCTCCAAAACGCCTCTCTTTTTTTTCTCAAGCTCACCTCAATAGACTCTGGGGTCATTTACCATATTCTAACCACTTCACAAAGGTTGTTGATACATTTAATAAAAATTAACCCTTTGTAGTTCATTTTTAGAATTATGCCCATCCTTAAAAGAAAAACACAAACTTAAGTAGAGAGTAATTTAAACAAACACATTTCTGTCAAGTTCATGCCCAACGCACTCATTTTGTTGAAACTACTGATCAAAGCAACAGTTCACCTTGTAGCCAGGTTCCCGGGGACTTTTCATTTCCTCATGAGCCAAACCATGTTTTCTGAATGTACTGGGAGAAATGTCTATCCTCCTAAAATTCAAAGCAAAAAATTGTATACTAATCCATATACATATGGTTAATATAATACTGGTTAGTAGTTTAGATCCTAACTTGGGTAATGGGTTTGCTTTCTATTACTTTTATTTTCTGCTACTTTTGCTTCTATTACTCCTCAGAGCTTATCTGTTAGTAGTTATACCCTCTCCCCTTTATGGTATTAGGATTCAACACAGAGTAAGTAGTCCATCCTCTACCAATGAGTCATACCTTACCCTCAACCCCACGGTTTTTGTTTATGAGACAAGGTCTCCCTTGTCGTCCTAGCTGGTCTGGTCTCTTCCTTCCAAGTGCTGGGACTAAAGATGTGTACCACCACACCTGGCTTTTCTTTTTTTTCCCCCCTTTCTTCTCTCTCCCCTTCTCCCTCCCCTCGCCTTCCGTCTTTTTAAGACAGGGTCTCCCTGTAGCCCCAGCTATCCTGGAACTCACTCTGTAGACCAGGCTGGCCTTGAATTCAGAGATCCACCTGCTTCTGCATCCCAAGTGCTGGGATTAAAGACGTGGGCCACCATGTGCAGCCTGGCTTTGTTTTTTTTTTCTTTTTGGGACAGGGTCTCTCTGTAGCCCCAGCTGTCCTGGAACTTGCTGACCAGGTTGGCCTTGAACTCACAAAGATCTGCCTCCCTCTGCCTCCTGAGTGCTAGGATTAAAGGCTTGCGCCACCACCCCCCAGCTGGCTTTCATTTTTTTAATTACATCTTCTTACTCAGACATAGTAGTGCATGTCTTTCATCTCCAGCACTCAGGAGAACAGAGGCAGACGAATGTCTGTGATATCTGAGCCAACCCTGTCTCCAGAAACTAAAAACTGATTTTTAAAATTAATTTATTTTTTTGTATGTGTGGCAAATATTCCCTACATAGCACACATCTAGAAGTCAGAACCAACTTGCAGGATTCCATTCTCTTTATCACGTGGAACTCAGGCATTGAACTTAGATCATCTGGGTTGGGAGCATGTGGTTTTACCTGCTGAGCCATGGCGCTAGCTAGAAAAAAATTGTCTTTAAGGAAGTACTAGGGATAAAACAGCGTCTTGCATATACTAGGCAAGCACTCTGCCACTGAGTCCCACTCCCAGCCCTCCTCTTATGTTCTTTAAACTTTCTTCCCATAAGAAAGCATATAAACAGACACATAAAACCAACTAACGAAACTCTTAATAGAAGCTAGTGCTACAGTTAGCAAGACAGACTCAACTACTGCCTGACTACACATGCTCTACTAGCCTCAAAGAACAGCTTTCATCTTATCTGAACACATGGGCCCTTTAGTTCCTGGTAACTGGTGAGAAACAACTATCTAAAATGATACCCAACAGATGATAAATCTGCTATTTACAAACTTGGTTTTCCCCACATAGTGAGTTGGAAAGAATTACGGCCAACTTTATTTCCAGAAAAGGCCTCTTTTTAAGTATTCTTTCTTTTTTAAATTACTTTTATTTTATGTGTATGAGTGTTGTTAACCCTGCATGCATGTAACTGCAAGGTCAGAAGATGGCATCAGATTCCCCTGGAACTGGAGCTCCACCCAGGTCCTATGTAAGAACATCTAGTGCTCTTAACCACTGAGCCATCTCTTCAGCCCTGGTCTCTCTTTACTTGCCTAACAAATCTGTTAAGTGTGAGAAACTACACAACCAAGTCAAATAACCTTTAAACCTGCTGAACTTATTTAAGCCTTTTTAGATAATATTTCCAGTTTCTCCTTCAGCCCTCTGATAAATTCTTCCAAAAGAAATAATGCATGAAACACGTAAGTTTGCTTAAAGAGGTATTTATTCTTTTGTTTTTTTTTTTTTTTTGGTCTTTTCAAGACAGGGTCTTCCTATAGCCCCAGCTGTTCTGGAACTCACTCTGTAGACCAGGCTGGCCTTGAACTCACAAAGATCCTGCTTCTGCCTCCCCAGTGCTAGGATTAAAGGCGTGCCCCACTACGGCCGGCCTTCTCATGTGTACTTTAAAACACTATTATTCTAACTACAGAAAACTCAGATTACCATGTTGTAATGTCAAGAATACAAGAGTTAATCTACAGGACTGGAGAGATGGCTCTCATAAGAGCACTGACTGCTCTTGCAGAGGACCAGGGATTCCCAGCACCCACATGGTGGCTAAGAACCATCTTAGGCTGGGTGTGGTGGCGGCTGCCTTTAATACCAGCACTTGGGAGGCAGAGGCAGGCGGATCTGTTTGAGGTCCAGGCCAGCCTGGTCTACATGGCGAGTTCCAGGGTAGCAAGCTACAGGGAGACCCTGTCTCAAAAAAAAAAATAAAAAAAATAAATAAAAAATAAAAATTAAATAAACAACAACAACAACAAAAAGAGTTAATCTATGTAACAAGAACTGTCTTCTTTGGGCCCAAAATGAAACCAGAAATATTTTTCTTTTTTTGGTCTTTTTGAAGCAGGCTCTCTCTATAACCACAGCT
Organism: Rhizomys pruinosus; assembly: GCA_009823505.1. Classification (NCBI taxonomy): domain Eukaryota; kingdom Metazoa; phylum Chordata; class Mammalia; order Rodentia; family Spalacidae; genus Rhizomys; species Rhizomys pruinosus. The sequence continues at coordinate 16,016 of VZQC01010298.1, forward strand.
GGCCTGGAATTCACTATGTGGACCAGGCTGGCCTTGAAATTACAGAGATCCATCTGCCTCTGCCTCCAGAGTACTGGGATTAAAGGTGGGTACCACCACACAGGGCAAGATGAGAAGTCTTACTGCAACCCATACTTTAAGGCTGAGGACCTCACCTGTGTATCTCTGGGCTTTTCTTATTTTTAGCTGCTTCTTGTTCAGTTCCTCTCTTTAGGTATTTAGTAAAGCGTTCATGTAATGTCATTCCAGAGGAGCCAAAGTGATGCTCTGTTAAGACCCAAAGAAACATGTTACCAAGGGCACATATTCAACTCTTCACAAACCTGTAGCTACAGATATTACTCAAGCATTTGAACCCATTCACCATAGTGAAAAAGGAAGGGAAAGTAACCATGGTTCAGGAACACAATCCAATGTTGGGCTTGGGTTTTTAGTATACCTCCCTTGTCTTAGGGACATGGCACAAGGACAAAGAAGCTGTGCTCACCCCCCTCTGGGACATGGGACAAATTATTGCTTGACTTTAAACTCCAGATGAAACCTCTAGCCCAACTCAGCTTCTGAATCACTTCTCTTGGCATAATTTGGGCAAGAGATTCACTTCTGGAAGTGAATGGTACACAGGAAAAGAAAGACATACTGGGAAAGTGACTTCCTACAATTCATGCTGAGGATTTCTCTTAGTCTCATGACCACAGATTGTTAGCATGTCAAAATATTCATCTCTGGAATTAAAACATAACAACTTCTCCCCAAAGGATGTTCCTTCAAGTTACCCTCTAGTTCCAAATGCCCTTTAGATGAGATAAAGGACCTCAGAGGCTCCATCATTCACCACTCATCCTGCTGGGGGAAATGTGTGGCAGTGGTCTGGACTCACCTTTAACATGATGAACAATTGTCACTATATGCTGCGCAAACAATTCTGAGGGGCTACGCTGAGACTGAGCTGACTGGATATGTTGGAAAATGGAACGAAATTCCTGTTCCTTTTTGTTGCTATGGACTAGATCCCGACAGAGCTTTCGTTCCTGAGCCAATAAGCCACTGGGTCTGAAACACAAATACACAGAGATTCAGTATGAGAGATACAAAGTCAGAATTCTTCAACTAGAAAAATATGTTTTTGCGTCAAAGGTTTTTAAGTTTTCAAGATAGGGTTTTTGCTTTGTTAACTCAGGCTGGCCTTGAACTTGTGGTCCTCCTTCCCTCAGCCTCCTGAGTATGGGTGTGCAGTCATGGGCTAGACTTTACTGGGGTAGGAATGGATGGATGGGACAATGCTGGAGACCAAACCCAGAGCCCTATGCCCACTTGGTAGACATCACCTCTAACACTGAGCCTATGGCTTGTTTAATTTTTGTGTGCATATATATGTGTATGGACACTTGGCAAGTGGAACTCAAAGGACAATTTGTGAGAGTCTATTCTCTTCTACCATGTGGGTCCTGGAGACAGAATTTATCAGGCTTGGCAGAAGATACTCTTCCTTACTGAACCAACTTCCCTTTTAAAATTGCTTTTTTATGGGTATGTATGCTTTGCATGTATGTGTTTACTATGTACGTACTTGGTGCTCAATGAAACAGAAGAGGGATTTGGAATCCCTAGAGCTGGAGTTAGAAAGTTGTAAGCTGTCACTTGGGTGCTGGGCACTAACCTGGGTCTCCAGAAGAATACCAAGTGCTCTTAACCACTAAGCCATCTCTCCAGCTCCTCCAGGGAGTTTTAAATCTACCCACAATGTGCCTTTTGTTTTCTAACAAAAGACTAAGCAATCTTAACAGATCATAACTAAGGAAAACTGTCTCTAAAAATTTTTTCTTTCACCACTAAGACTCTTCAAGTGGGATCAAGTATTAACCTCAGTGATTTATATTTTGCATGGTTGCTTGTTTTAACACACACAATAAATGGGTATTTAAAAAGATCAATTAATTTGGCGAGGAAAGGCCACTCAGTGACCTAACACAAAACAATGAGTGGGTAATAAGATAGAGCTCAGCAAGTAAAGGCATTTCCCAAGCCAGAATTTAAACTCAGGACACAGGTTGTAGGAGGAGAGAATTCCCACAAGTTGTCCTCTGACCTCTACATGCATGCTATGGCACATGAGCTCTCCTCTTCCTCCTCCATGCACATACAATACCCCCCCCTTTTTAAAGCAGATGCAGCAGGAGTAAAATGTGGTTAGAATGCCACTCAAAAGAGGCTTCCATGTGGCTGGGCAGATCATGTGAAGTCAAAAGCAGCCATCGTGCTCTCCCCAAGTTAGAACAGGAAGGGAGCCAGTGCCCCTTTAAGTCAAAAACTTTTATTTATTAAAAAAATTTTTTTAATTTTATTTATTTTTGTATGTGTATGAGTGTACTGTCTGCATGTAGGTCTGTGCACCCGTGTCATGCAATGCCATGGAGTTCAGAAGAGGGTGTCAGATTCCCCTGGAACTGGAGTTCTCCTGGAATTGGAGTTACAGACGGTTCTTAGCCACCATGTGGGTGCTGGGGATCGAACCTGGGTCCTCTGCAAGAGCAGTCGGTGCTCTTAACCGCTAGGCTATCTCTCCAGCCCCAAAAACTTTTATATTTTAACAGTGGGGGCAATAATAGACTGTTAACCAAAGTAAAATGAAGACATGATTCTTGAATGGTTTCACAGTTAAAAGAAAGCAGGATGTGGGGCTGGAGAGATGGCCTAGCGGTTAAGAGCGCCAACTGCTCTTGAGAGGACCCAGGTTCGATCCCCAGCACCAACATGGTGGCTGAGAACCATCTTTAACTCCAGTTCCAGGGGAATCCAATGCCCTCTTCTGACCTCCTCGGCATTGCATGACACAGGTGCACAGACCTGCATGTAAGACAGTACATTCATACACATAAAGAATAAATAAAATTAAAAAAAAAAAAAAAGAAAAAGAAAACAGGATGTGGATGGAAGGTGAGACAACAAAAAAGCAACTTGGGGTATTCAGAAAGCAAGAAAATCAGCCATTAATCCGGGCGTGGTGGCACACACCTTTAATCCTAGCACTTCGAGGCAGAGGCAGGCAGATCTTTGTGAAGTTCAAGGCCAGCCTGGTCACAGAGTGAATTCCAGATAGCTGGGTGGCCTACCAAGGGAGACCTGTTCTTGAAAAAACACGGCAATAAAAAAAAAAGAAAAAAAAAAAAAAATCAGTCCACTAATAGACTAAAAAACAGACACTTTTCTATCCCAGTAACACTATGAGCCATAATCACTCAGGGATATACTCTCTCTACTCCAGTGACAAGTGAGCACAAGAATATCAGCACTGACAGGTAGACAGCCTGTCCTTGGGAAGAAGACATTAAGGAAAGACCATTTAGGCCACTAGGGCCCTGAGGATCAACAGGGAGCACTTCTCACCTTGCAAGGTCTTCATCGAAAGAGTCCATCCTGACATTGACCTGGGCCTCCCTAGTAATGGAAAAGGAAGACTTCCCTGAGGAAAAGTCTCCCTTGGCTCCCAGCTTGTCTCGGCTCTCGGAGGTCTTCCTTGGGGGAGGTGATGAACTTTTCTCTTGAACCGCCTTGTAGGCAGTTACTCGGAAATTCTTCTCTGGCACAAAGCCCCTGTGCCCACTTTCAGTCCTCTTGGGGCCTCCACGCTCCTCCTTTCTGGATCTCTCTGTGAACGTCTCCCCCTCCAGCTCCTCCGCTCTCCTCTGTTTCTCCTTCGCTGTGTACACGAGGCTCTCCCACTTGCCTGACTTCTCTTCCTCTTGGTTTTTGCTTGCACCAGCTATGACTTTAGACATAAATTTGGGCTCATCATCAAATTCAGACTCCTTTCTTCCCTTACTTTTGTCCTTATCTTGATCATCCATTTCCTCCTTATGGAAGTCAGCCATCTTCTTCTCAAAGTCATCACGCAGCTTATACCTTTTGGGTGACTGGCTACCTCGAAATGGTTTCTCAGTGTCAGTCTTGGGAGCAAATGGATCAGATTTTATTTTTGCATCTGCATCAGAGAAGCTCCCTTTATCTTTCACTTTCTCTTTCTCAGTATTTGTCTGTTTCTGCTCCTTATCTTTCCCATTCTCTGTCTTCTGCTCTTCCAGATACCTAGTTACAGAGACACAAGGGACACAGACAAGAGGGCTCCTGAGCATCCTGTTCGGTACCAGCACCTTTCCTGCTCTGGTGTTTGACTCTCTGAGTAAACACATCTCATAGATTCGAGTATTGTCAGAGGACTTTCTATCTGGTTTCTAATGATTTCTGGAAAATGCCTTCACAGATTTAAGAACTTAAAAGAGTTGGTGGAACTCTGTCTTACAAAAATAAGAGTAGCAAAATTACTTACGATATCAAAACAAAAACTACTTACCTGTAATGTGCTCTACGGGGGGGAAACCTAAGGTCTTACCCCCAACTTTCACTCATTCATTTAAAATCTGCTTTCAGCAAAGTTAACAGAATGTTCAACATTGGACTGGTTTGATTTTATACAACTCACATTTGGAAAAACAAGTCTCAAAAAGAGACTTCAAATTTGCTTCAAGTCACCTAGAAGATCTACATATGAAATATACTGTGAACACATAAAAACAAAATACTCGTTAATAGGAGAAGAGTATGGAGGTGGCAAAATCATTAATTGTCCCTATGGAAAAGCAGAAATCAGACTCAAGTCTTCTAAATTCAGTCCTGCCAAGGAACAAAAGTTAATATTGTAAAGTAGACTTTCTAAAGCCAACAAAGTACAGATTCTGAACCTATGTGTACAGTTAATGGATAAAGCTAAATTCAAATTATTTACATTAACAGGGAAGAGACTCCAGGTATCAGAGAACATGCTAACTTAGAAGAATGAATGAAAAGAGGAATCTCTTGCTGACTAAATGTCTCTTGGTCAAAGCATGGTTCCCGTTAGCTTCCCTATAATCTCCCTGCCATCCCAATCCATCCAAACACACCAGTAAAAATTCTTATCAAACTTACTGTGCCACCCAAAGGTGGCAAGACCAAATGCACGGCCACATCCTCTCCTAACTCCAAGCCTGGTATGCTTCTATCTACTGGGACACATACCGCTCTTGTGGCTTTAAAAAAAAGACCTTCCTGAACTAAGCCTTGGACTTTCCCATTTTGCCCAGTCTCCACAAGCAGACTGAACCTGTGCTTGCCATGATAGACCTGCACATCAAACACAGGAGATGGTGGATCCTAGAGGTCTAACAATTCCAATGGTTATAAATTTTGGCAAAGAATGTTTTGTCTTCCTCTTTTTTAAAAAATGGTAGCTGATTCACAAATATCTACTGTTTTGTGGCCTGGATTGGTAGACTCCATGGCCATTTTTAAAATGTGAAAATGGGGGCTGGAGAGATGGCCTAGCGGTTAGGAGCGCCGACTGCTCTTGCAGAGGACCCGGGTTCAATTCCCAGCACCCACATGGCGGCTGAGAACCGTCTTTAACTCCAGTTCCAGGGGAATCCGAGACCCTCTTCTGACATCCGCAGCCTTGCACGACACGGGTGCACAGACCTGCATGCAGACAGTACATTCACACACATACAAGAATAAATAGAAAAAAATTAAAAAAAAAAAAAAAGCTTTAAAATGTGAAAATGTCATTACAGAGCAGTCTTTTTGTTTTGTTTTGTTTTGTTCTTTTCGAGACAGGGTCTCCCTATAGTCCCAGCTGTCCTGGAACTCACTCTGTAGACCAGGCTGGCTTTGAACTCACAAAGATCCGCCTGCCTCTGCCTCCCAAGTGCTAGGATTAAAGGCGTGCGCCACCACGCCCGGCTACAGAGCAGTCTTAAGAAACTTTATGTTGCAGTACAAATTCAGGAAGGCTAGAGTTAAGATGGTTTCCTTGAGTGATGCCTTTAACAACATTAGCTAATGAAAAGTTCGGGAAATGAGGATTACCTTATTATCATTAATCAGAGCTACCTCAGATAACATATGCAAGTTAGTGAGATAAACAAGGAGACAAGGGAAGGAGATACTTGCCTCTTTGTATAGGCCGCTCCTCCAGAAGCAGCACCCTCCTCCTTCTGAGATGAGCCATATGTGGAGCCAGTGGCTGGTGGACTCTTACCCACAGGGCTCTTTTTGGATGGACTCAAAGACCCAGAGCCATGATCGAACTGACCTTGGTGTGTCCCAGACTGATACCCAGCACCACTTGGTAGCGATGAGCCCATCTGGGATGTGTTAGAAAGTGGAGGACTAGGTTTTGGCACAGGACTAGGACGGGGTGACCGCCGCCTCACCACAACAGACTGAAGTGGGCTTTTGAGAGCTGGGCTTCGCTCCCGGGGACTCAGGTCAGAAACTGAAGCCCGAGATGCAGAACCAGTGCTATAGGTGGTGGCATCTGGCCATGGCTTCGAACTCTCAGACCCTTTTGTGTCTTGAGAGGTGCTTCCAGAGAACGCCTGCTCCTTGGCCTCATCTCCCTGGTTATCACCAGCTGCCTGAGATGGCCGGCTATCCTTGGAAGAGGATTTTTTCTCTTTCGCAGACTTGCGCTTAGAAGATTCAACTCGGCTGTGGTTGGAGGACGAACGAGAGGATGAGGAGCGTCTTGACCTATCAGAGGATGACTTATCAGAGTTCCTAGAATGGCTCCTGGACCTTGGTGAAGGGGACCTTCTCTTTGGGGACCGAGAGCGGGAACGGCCCCGACGAGGACTGTATGCTTGCCGGTAGTTCTGCCAATTGGAACGGTAGTTTCCATAGCCACCTCGGTTATACTGGCCCCATGGATAAAAGCCTCGATTTCGCCCACGAAAATAATAGGGTCTCCTGTAGCCTCTGGTGTGACCTCGGAAATCTCGATTCTGATATACTCTGGGGTGATTCCTTTCTCTGTTATGAGCTGGAGAGTACGATCTGGAACGAGACCTAGAACTGCAGAGGAAGGGAATGGGGAGAATATTTGAACATTTTTACACAGCAATTTTATTCTTTAAAAAAGGAAACTGCCAATAAAGGTAACACTCTGAAATCCCTATTTTATCATTCATTTTCAGTTCTGTTTTCAAAGCAAACGGGCAAACTAAATAAAGACTATTTTACTACAGCTGCTTAAGAGTTTCACAGATACTGGTGTTTTAGAAGGTTCCCAAGTCACTGAGAGCTCTGGTACACAGACAGGTTACTATTCAGGATCTCTGGCTCTTAAGTTTCTTACCCTATTCCTCTTTTCAATACAGGATGAATTTCTTAGATCCCACTAAGACCTGAGATTGTAAAAGCACAATTACAACAGTCAACACCAAACAACAGGCTACAGCTGTTAAAAAGTTAATCTGATGAGTAAAACTAGCAAAGCATAAAAACACTCATTTTATATTGGAGACTGGAAATAATCTATTGAGTTCAAATTTCTGTGGCTGAGATTCATGATCTCACCCAAGGGCCACAAGAGGGCACTATCCCATAAGGCCCTCAAACAGAGGTTAGTACCCACAGTGTGCATTTATTAAAAAAATAGAGAATTTTAGCTAGAGGTGGTGGTGCACACCCTTAATCCCAGCACTTGGGAGGCAGACGCAGGTGGATCTCTTTGAGTTCAAGGCCAGCCTGGTCTACAGTGTGAGCTCCAGGCCAGCTGGGACTAAAGGGAGACCCTGTCTCAAAAAGACCAAAAAAATAAATAAATAATATAGTATTTTAATGCAGCAAAGATACACTGCCAGAACTATGGGGACTCAGCAGTAGACTAACTCTGTTAAACATACTTGCGAATACCAAGCTTGTTTACAACCAGGAGCCCTACTCTATCAAAAAAATCAAAGCCAAAGCTAATAAGCCAGAACTTAAGAGTTGGTCAGATGATGTGACTGCCTAGCCTGACAACTTGAGTTCTATCACTAAATCTGATCCAAGACCACAAGGTAACAGAAAACTGATTCCCCCAAGTTGCCCTCTGACCTCACATGTGCAGTGACATGCATGTGCATGTATACCTATGCATACAATAAATGTTACAAATTTTTTGGGTCTTTTAGAGACAGGGTCTTTCTGTACACCTAGCTAACCTAGAAACTTACTATGTAGACCACACTGACCATGAACTCACAGAGATCCACCTGCCTCTGCCTCCTAAGTGCTGGGATTAAAGATGTGTGCCACCATGCCCAGCTAAATATAATTTTTAAGAACTTTCTAGCAGAGGCAGATCTTTGTGAGTTCAAGGCCAGCCTGGTCTACAGAGTGTGAGTTCCAGGACAGCTGGGGCTACAGGGAGACCCTGTCTCAAAAAGACAAAAAAAAAAAAAAAAGAATTTTAAGGGGCTGGAGAGATGGGCTAGCAGTTAAGAGTGCCAACTGCTCTTGTAGAGGACCCAGGTTCGTCGATCCCCAGCACCCACAAGGCAGCTGAGAACCATCTTTGACTCCAGTCCCAGGGGAATCCAACACCTTCTTCTGACCTCTGAGGCATTGTACCACATGGGTGCACAGACCTACATGCAGACAGAACATTCATACACATACAAAAAATAAATAAATTTGGGGGCTGGAGAGATGGCCTAGTGGTTAAGAGCGCCGACCGCTCTTACAGAGGACCCGGGTTCGATCCCCAGCACCCACATGGCGGCCGAGAACTATCTGAAACTCCAATTCCCGGAGAACTGCAGTTCCAGGGGAATCCAACACCCTCTTCTGATCTCCGAGGCATTGCACGACACGGGTGCACAAACTTGCATGCAGGCAGTACATTCATACACATACAGAAATAAATAAAATTAATAAAAAAAAAAAGAAAAAAACAATTTTAAAGCCAGGTGTGGTAGCCCACACCTTTAATCATAGCACTGGGGAGGCAGAGGCAGGCAGATCTTTGTGAGTTCAAGGCCAGCCTGGTCTACAGAGTGAGTTCCAGAACAGCTGGGGCTATAGGGAGACCCTGTCTCGAAACAAGCCACCCCCCCCAAAAAAGGAGAATTTAAAAAATTAACTTTTTTATTTTATTATTATTTTTTGTATATGAGTGTACTACATTCATGTGTTAAGAGCACCTATGTTGTCCAATGCTCTTGGAAGTCAGAAGACCTTAGATCTCCTGGAACTGGAGTTATAGATGGTTGTTAGCCTCTATGTATGGGTGCTGGGAATTGAAACCGGGTCCTCTGCAAGAGCAGTCCATCCAGCCCGTTAAAAAAAATTATTTTAAATAGCCCAAAACCGGGGCTGGAGAGATGGCCTAGCCGTTAAGAGCACCAAAACTGCTCTTGCAGAGGACCCAGGTTCAATCCCCAGCACCCACATGGCAGCTGAGAACTGTCTTTGACTCCAGTCCCAGGAAAATCCAACACCTTCTTCTGACCTCCGAGGCACTGCATGACACACACTCCGAAGGCAGAGGCAGGTGGGTCTATGAGTTCAAAGCCAGCCTGGTTGGTGTACATAGTGAGTTCCAGGACAGTTAGGGCTACAGGGAGACCCTCTCTCAAAAAGACCTCCCCCGACCCACAGGCCCAAAACTATGTTTGCTGGTGTAAAAATTCACTGAATCCTTGAACACCATTTATCTGTCAAAAGAAATCATGGGGCTGGAGAGATGGCCTAGGGGTTGGGACCCGGGTTCGATCCCCAGCACCCTCATGGGGGCTGAGAACCGTCTGTAACTCCAATCCCAGGAGAACTCCAGACCCAGGGGAATCCGACACCCTCTTCTGACCTCCACGGCATTGCACGACACGGGTGCACAGACCTGCATGCAAACAGTACATTCATACACATACAGAAATAAATAAAATTAATAAAAAAAAAATTTTTTTTTAAATATATTTTTTCAAAATATAGCCAAGCACTGTGGTACATTAATACTAGCACTTAAGAGGCTAAGGCATGCAGATAAATATCTGTGAATTCCAGACCACACTGAAACAAAAAAGCTTTAATAGAAAGTGTGTGTAAATGTGTACTTTTGCTGCATTATAGAGTTCTGTTTTTTTTTGTTGTTGTTGTTGTTTTAGTCTTTTCAAGACAGGGTCTCCCTGTAACCCCAGCTGTCCTGGAACAGAGTTCTGTATTTTTAAAATAAACTTCAACACTGGTATGCTGTGGGTGCTAGATAGTGCCTTCCTGTGGCTCTTCAGTGAGAACACACATGTACATAATAAAATCCCCTAAGGAACAGCGAATATGATCAAAATGTGCTGTACAGTTATAAATGAATGAAAACGCCACAATAGAATCCATTACCGTGTACGATTAAAATTTTTACCAGGCACTGGGTGTGGTGGCACACGCCTTTAATCCCAGCACTCAGGAGGCAGAGGCAGGAGGATCTCTGTAGATTCTAGGCCAGCCTGGTCTACAGATTGAGTTCCAGGTGAGCTGGGGCTACAGAGAAACCCTGTCCTGAGGAAAAAAAAAAAAGGGGGGGGGGATATGACCAGGCATAGTAGTTAATACACACCTATAACCCTAGCCCTTATAAGATGAAAGGAGGAGGATCGCTTTCCACTGCACAAAAAGTTCAAGGCTAGTTGATGCTTTATAAGACTGTCTGAAAAACAGGGCTGGAGAGATGGCTTAGCGGTTAAGAGCACCGACTGCTCTTGCAGAGGACCCAGGTTTGATCCCCAGCACCCACATGGCGGCTGAGAACCATCTGTAACTCCAATTCCAGGAAAACTCCAGTTCCAGGGGAATTCAACACCCTCTTTTGACCTCAGCAGCATTGCACGACATGGGTGCACAGACCTACATGCAGACAATACATTCATACACATAAAAAATAAATAAAATTAAAAAATATATAAAAATATTTAAAAAAAAAAAAAGACTGTCTAAAAAACAAAAACAAAAAACTAGGGGCTGGAAAGATGGCTTAGGGGTTAAGGGCCCATGTTTTGTTGTTGGTTTTTTTTTTTTTATGTGTATTTTTTTTTTAATGTTGTATTATTAGCCAGGCGTGGTGGAACATGACTTTAATCCTAGCACTTGGGAGGCAGAGGCAGGCGGATCTCTGTGAGTTCAAGACCAGCCTGGTCTACAGAGTGAGTTCCAGGACAGCTGGAGCTACAGGGAGACCCTGCTTCAAATAAATAAATAAATAAATAAATAAATGTGTGTGATTGTATTGTCTGTGTGGTACAATGCCTGTGGAGATCAGAAAAGGGTGTCAGATACCCTGAAACTGGAGTTAGGGTCACAGTTGTTAGCCTCCATGTGGATGCTGGGAATCAAACCTGGGTCCTCTGCAAGAGCACCCAGTGCTCTTAATTGTGGGGCCATCTTTCCAGCTGCCACACACCCACACTCCCCCCCCTCCAAGATTATTTATTTATTTTTGTTTATCTTTTTGAGATAGGGTCTCCCTGTAGCTTTGGCTATCCTGGAACTCACTCTGTAGACCAGGACAGCCTTGAACTCACAGTGATCCACCTGCCTCTGCCTCCCAGTGCTAGGACTAAAGGTGTGGGCCATCACACCCGGCCTAAGATTTTTTATTTTTAAATTGTAGTGATCAAATCCAGAAGCTTAAACATGCTAAACAAGCACTCGCCCAGCAGCTACAGTGAGCTATATTTGCTTTTAAATTGATAGTTCCAGAGGCCAGCCAGATAGCTCAGCAGGTAAAGGGTGCCTATCACCAAGCCAACTGACTCTGAATTCAATCCCTGGGACCCACATGGTATAGAGAACTGACTCCTGATAGCTGTCCCCTGACCTCCATGTATGCACAGGTTACATGAGCACCCACCACCACACACACTCTAATCCAAGGTCTTGTTTTTCAGAGTTTCTTACTCATGGCCAATTAAAGTCAGGAATATTGGGCTGGAGAGATAGCCTAGCGGTTAAGAGCACCGACTGCTCTTGCGGAGGACCTGGGTTCAATCCCCAGCATCCACATGGTAGCTAAAAACCGTCTGTCACTCCAATTCCAGGAGAACTCCAGTTCCAGGGGAATCCGAAACCTTCTTCTGACCTCCGTGGCATTGCACGACATGGGTGCATAAACCTACATGCAGACAGTACATTCATACACATACAGAAATAAAAAAAATAAATAAATAAAGTCAGGAATATTAAGTGGCAAAAAAAAAAACAAACTTCCCCCACATCTATTTGTGTGTGCGCATGTGTGTGCACGTACACATGCATGCCACAGTACACACGATGATAACAGAGGACCACTTTCATAGAGTTCTCTCCTTCCACCATTTGAGTCCCTGGGATCAAACTCAGGTCGCCAGACCTGAAGACAAGCTCCTTTACCTCTGAGTCATCTTGCCAGCCCAATTCTTTAGCTTTAGTAGGTACACTGCTAATAAACACTCTGATTACTTAATACTCTTATTTTCTGTGGCTAATTTATAAATTAAGTTTAGGGTTGTTTTATTTGTTTTTTCTTTTCTTTTTTTTTTTTTTTTTGGTCTCTCCCTGTAGTCCTGGAATTCACTGTGTAGACCAGACTGGCCTTGAATTCACAGAGAACCATCTGCCTCTGCCTCCCCAGTGCTGGGATTAAAGGTGTGCGCCATCATGCCTGGCAAATTAAGCTTTATAATAAGCTGTATATGGGAAGAAACTCAGCACTATGTATAGAGATCAGGACTACCTGTAGTATGAGAAATACTGAGTGTTAGGACTCCATCCTCTGTGGATAAGGAGGGGCCACCATCTCCATTTTGCACATGTCCCAGGTTTTGCTGCTGCTGTTTAATAGTATTTTTAAGTAGAAACATAACCAATTTAATATGAATATAAAATAGCCTGGTTTTGCAGCATAATTATCTGTTTAGATTTATCCACATTATGAAGAATAGCAGCTAGCAAAGATGCATCTAATTGCTAATAGTTGCTATTGAAGCACAACTTAAAAACAGAAACAAAACTTACCTTCTATACGTTTCATTTGGTAATAATATAAGAAAAGAAAGGAGAAGCAGATGCAGATTATGAAAGTGAGGATGACACAATTAGAGGGCTATGCTTGATCCACCACCAGCACTAAGGAGGGTATAACTCACATCCCCATCCTTAGGGCTACTGCTGCTTCTGTTACCAATTACTAGGAAGGGAGGGCCCTGTGGCATCCTGCAGTCACTGCACAGATGTATGAACATGAGGCCCTGCAGATAACAAATCAAGTTATTTAAGGAGTCACTGAAAAGGATACAGTCTGTGAAATAAAAGGGGAAGGGAGATCAACTTTCTCCAATTCTGTAGACTCAGCAGTTAGTTAATGTAAAGGCATGGTTTCTCAAACTCTCAGGATAGATACCTTCCTTGGAGGAGAGGGAAAAAAGGGAGGAAAAACATGAAACAGAGAAGCCAGGAATAAAAACTGAGCACACAGTGGCAAACTTATCTGTTTCTTAAAAAGAGATCATACTAGAGTCATGTATAAAAGCATGTTTTCAAGGGGAGAAAATTCTTCTAGAGTAACAATCTTCTAGTATAAGACAGCACATAAGTTGGCTAAAGACCTACCCAGCAGATTGCCTGTTTAAGACACTGTTTCTTCATTTCTCAAGTCAATGGTCACACCAAATCTGTAGAATCAGGAGAAAAGATCTGCCCAGAATTCCAGTTGCTTCATTCAGAGTTGGTTAAGAATTTTCAATTTGTTCTGTCAGTTTAATTTTGTTCCTTAGCTCTGGCTGTACAGTCACGCTTGGCTTTGAATCAATTATTTAGCTTCCATTCACTGGATTAAATTTTAAAATGGTACCTTTCAGAACCAAATGAGCTAGAAATAAGATTTAAGCCACCCAAATCAAGGCTGCATGCAAGGCAGGGTTCGTGAGAAATCTCTGCTCCATACCATGACTTCACATAAACCTACTCAGTAGCTTTCCCCTTCAGCACTTATGCATACCTTTTGGTTTGAGATCAATTTTGAGGCTGGCTTCTCACAAATTCTATTTAAGAATTAACTTACTTTTGTTGGGAAAGGAAAACGAACTTTATCAAATACACATTTAATGATGTTTAGAAGCAACGCAGAGCTACAGAAGCCATTCAGAATAAAGCTTTAGTAACAGATTTATGTAAGATGAAGTTTTAACTTCACAATAAATTCTCCCAAGAAAAAGATTCTAGATACTTATCTTGAAGTAAAACAGCAGTTTCCAAGAGGATAAACAGATAAAATTATCTCCTTACCAGTACAATTTAAAAGAAAAGAAACTATGCAAAGATTGCCCCCGCTTGAGTATTTATACCAGTATTTCCCAAACTCTCATATCAAATTCTATGCATGAAAAGGTTTTTATCAATCCACAAAGGAAAATTGAAAGGCTTTAAAGAAGCTGAGACACAAATATCTCAAATTCAATGATTGGAGTTTGGGGGTGGGAGAAACCTGACTTAACACATCAAAAGAACAAAGTCAGACATGGTGGCACATAATTTTAATCCCAGCATTCAGGAGGCAGAGGCAGAGGCAGATCTCTGAGATCAAGCCCAGCTGGAACTACATAGTAAATACCGGGCCAGAGGGGCTACAGGAAGACTCTGTCTCAAAAAACCAAAAAGATGCCAGGGGATTGACATCTGTTTCAAACATAATTGAGCCGGGTGTGGTGGTGCACACCTTTAATCCTAGCACTTGGGAGGCAGAGGCAGGCGGATCTCTGTGAGTTCAAGGCCAGCCTGGTCTACAGAGTGAGTTCCGGGACAGCTGGGGCTACAGGTAGACCCTGTCTCAAAAAGACCAAAAATAAAATAAAACATAATTGAGGGGCTGGAGAGATGGGTCAGCGGTTAAGAGCACTGGCTGCTCCTCTAAGGACCCAGGTTGATTCCCACCACCCACATGGCAGCTAACCCTGTAAAACTCCAGGGAAATCCAACACCTTCTGACTCCGAGGCTATTGCACAACACAGGTACATTTTCATACATCTAGACAATACATTCACGCACATAAAAAAAAAAAATTGAAATGGAGATGTGTATAGAAGGTATGAAAACAAGGTGGCTCTATGGCACAATGGATAGTGCATTAGACTTCTACCTAAGGTATAAAAACTGAATTTAAGCCGGGTGTGGTGGGCACATGCCTTTAATCCTAGCACTCGGGAGGCAGAGGCAGGCGGATCTTTGTGAGTTCAAGGCCAGCCTGGTCCACAGAGTGAGTTCCAGGACAGCTGGGGCTACAGGGAGACCCTGTCTTGAAAAGACCAAAACAAACAAACAAACAAGCAAACAAACAAACAAACAAAACCCCTGAATTTAAAAGTACTCATGATAAACTAAAAAAAAAATGAATCATGGGGCTGGAGAGAAGGCTCAGCAGTTAAAGAGCACTGACTGCTCTTGCAGAGGTCCTGGTTCGATCCCCAGCACCCACATGGCGGCTGAGAACCATCTTTGACTCCAGTTCCAGGGGAATCCAACGCCCTCTTCTGACCTCCTCGGCATTGCACGACACGGGTACACAAACCTGCATGCAGACAGTACATTCATATACATAAAAAATAAATGAATCATAAGCCAGGCATGGTGCCACACGCCTTTAATCCCAGCACTCAGGAGGCAGAGGCAGGCAGATCTCTGGGAGTTCAAGGCCAGTCTGGTCTACAGAGCGAGCTCCAGGACAGCTGGGACTAAAGGGAGACCCTGTCTCAAAAATACCCCCCCAAAAAAAGAAAGAAAGAAAGATAGATAGATGTGCTTGTTAAATGCAGCTTGTTAAAGACTAGCACATTAGTTACATACAAATGACCTCTGATAGAAATCCCAATAAAGTTTAATGATTTTGGTAGATTTTGGTTTCTCCTAAATGCAATGTTAATACTATTAATCCTCTTGGTTATCTTTTCCTTGCTGATTAATCAAATAATGCTTCCTCCTAAAGTGAACGGGAAGTTTGTACTAGAGAACAAGAATAATCAACCTGGCAAACAGGCTGACTTGGACTCTGAGGTGAAGAGGCCTGGAGCACCTGATAGCCCTGTACCTCATGCTCATCCTCACATGCCACTTGACACGCACAGAAAGTTTGACAGAAGTCCTTGAAACCCCACACCAACACAATGATTATCTCAACACACAAAACCATACTTACCTCAGCCTTCGCTTCCTTGAACGAGAGACAGATCGGCTTCGGGATCGAGACTTCGAAAATGAACGAGACCGAGATCTAGATGCAGATCTTGAGCGGGAAGAACGAGATCCAGACTTGGATTTGTTTGTTTTTGACATTTCTGAAGAGAGGGTGACTTTTCAATTATACCTAATGTAAGAAGATATATTCAAACAAATATATGACTCCTTCAGCAAATTTGAACTTCTCTTGTCATCTAAAAAAATTTTTTTACTGTAAAAAAAAAGATTTTAAAAGCCAACCCTTAGCCAGGTATGGTCACAAACACCCATAATGCCAACACCTGAAGGCAGAACCAGTACCTCAAGGCAGAAGCAGATTAGATAAAAGTTCCAGGACACTGGGGCTCAGTGGTTAGTTAAGAGCACTTTGCCTACTCAGACCTGGGTTTGAATGGTAGCTACATGGTGACTACCAACCACCTGTAACTCCAGTTCCAGGGTATGCAACACCCTTCTTCTGGCCTCCACAGGCATTACACAACACTGATGTACTCATATAGATGCAGGCAATACACTCGTATGACGTAAAAAAAAAAGTCAGAGCTGGAGAGGTGGCCTAGTGGTTAAGAGCACCGACTGCTCTTGCAGAGGACCCGGGTTCGATCCCCAGCACCCACATGGTGGCTGAGAACCATCTGTAACTCCAGTTCCAGGGCAATCCGACGCCCTCTTCTGACCTCCGAGGCACTGCACGATAAGGGTGCCCAAACCTAGACGCAGACAGTACGTTCATACACATACAAAAATAAAAAAAATAAAAAATAAATTTAAAAAACGTTCATTAAAAAAAGAAAAAAAAAGTCTGGCCAAGCGTGGTGGCATACACCTTTAATCCCAGCATTTGGGAGGCAATGGCAAGCAGATCTCTGTGAGTTCAAGACTAGCCTGATCTACATAGAGAGTTCCAGGACAGCTGGGGCTGCAGGGAGACCCTGTCTCAAAAAAAGACCAAAAAAAAAAAAGTTCAAGGACAGTTTTGTCTATATAGTACAGGACTGTCAAGAGCTTCATGCTGAGAACCTGCCCCAAAAAACAAAAGCGCAAGGGCCTACGCTTCAGCCTCTTTTATTATTATTTATTGATGTGTACATTAAGTGGAAGTACATGCAAAAGCAAGATGAACTTCCAGTTCCAGACAGTTGTAAGCTGTCCAATGTGGGTGGCTAGGAACCAAATTTGGATCACCTTCCAAGGATGGCATAGAGGAGCCTCTTTAATAGTATTAAACAATATTGAATTGAGGAGAGATCATTCTACAGCTTCTCTGTGTCCTCTTACCAAAAGGAATTTCTGGGGGCCAGAACTGCCTCTCAGTGGTAGAAAGCAAGGCCTTGGATTATGGGTTTGTTAGAGATGCCAGTTATTTTAAGTAGTACAAGTCCCAAAACAGACTAAATAAAAGCAGCAAATAGATAACCAGTTAAAAAAGATTGATAGCACTTGGGAGGCAGAGGCGGGGGATCAATGTAATTTCCAGGCTAGCCTGGTCTACAGGATGACCTTGTCTCAAAAAGATGCCCCCCCAAAAGGAGCTCCTTTTGTTTTGTTTGAGACAGAGTCTTTTACTATGTAGCTCTGGCTACCTTGGAAATTGCTATGTAGACTAGGGTGGCTTTGAACTCACCTGCTTCTGCCTTCTGGTTACTGGGATTAAAGGCATGTACCACCACACTGGGCCAGAGAAAAATTTAAATAAGACACAGTGAATTTTTCCATTACATGTTTTAGTCAATTTGCTTCTACCAGTGTACACCATTCATATATAAAAGAATATAACAGAAACATTGTAAACAGATTTCTGTTCTAGACTAGGGATAAAGCATAGTCATAAAATATGTATGCAAATACACCACATGACTCCAATACCCACAAACGCTAAAAGATGATGTCAGACAGCCTTAAATGGAGTTACAAGCCTGTTAGCCACCATATGATTGTTGGGAACTGATCACCAGTCCACTGCAAGAGAAACCAGTGCTCTTAACTGCTGAGCCATCTCCAGCCCCCTCTCCTCTTTTTTGACTTTTGAAACAGGGTTTCCATGTAGCATTTGCTGGCCTGGAACTCTGTATGTAGATCAGGCTGGCTTTAATCTCAGAGATGTGCCTGCCTCTGCTTCTGGAGTGGGGGGATTAAAGGCATGTGCTACCACATCTGGCTATGCGCCCCCCCCCCCAAAGTCTTGTTGTGCAGCCCTGGCTATCTTTTTTTTTGAGACAGGGTCTCCCTGTAGCCCCAGCTGTCCTGTAACTCACTCTGTAGACCAGGCTGGCCTTGAACTCACAAAGATCCGCCTGCCTTTGCCTCCCAAGTGCTAGGATTAAAGGCGTGCGCCACCACACCCGGCAGCCCTGGCTCTTCACACTTCTGGCACTCCTGCCTCAGTTTGCTAAGTGTTGGTAATACAGACAGGTACTAGTAAGCCATTTGTCTTTACTTAATTGAAATTATCAATATGGTCATTACGATGTATTTTCATCTCCTTTATTATTATTATTATTTTTTGGTCTTTTCAAGACAGGGTCTCCCTGTGGCCCCAGCTGTCCTGGAACTCACTCTGTAGACCATGCTGGCCTTGTACTCACAAAGATCTGCCTGCCTCTGCCTCCCAAGTGCTAGGATTAAAGGGGTGCAAAACCAAGCCCGGCCCTCATCTTCATATTTTTCTAAATAAAGAGCAATGCATTGTTGGGAGTCTACAAAAAAAACACACTGGTACACCATTAATAAAAAACTATGTGTATGAGTCTTTTGCCTACATGTTTGTAAATGTACCCATGTCCTGCAGCAGTACCCTTAGGGGAAAGAAAAGGCATCAGTATCAGATCCTCTAGAACTGGAGTTACACACTGCTGTTAGCTGCCTCCTGGGTGTTGGGATTTGATCATGGGGCTCTTCTTCAAGAGTAGCCAATACTCAACCACAAAAAAAAACTGCAGGAAACCTACAATTCCAAAGTGTAATCAAATATCTAGTCATGTGTTAAATAAAATGTAGCTGTACTTCACAGCATTATGTTAGGCCGGGTATGGTGGCATATACCCTTAACCCCAGCACTTTGAAGGCAGAGGCAGGTAGATGTCTGTGAGATCAAGGCCAGCCTGATCTACAATACCAAGTTCTAGGCTAGCTGGAGCTACAGGGAGACCATGTTCCCCACCCCCACTAAAAAAGGCATTATATTAAAGAGGATTCCAAGTCATGGGCCTCTTTTAGCAATGTCTAGATATTCGATTCCAAATATCTACACCAGCATAAAAATGAGAGTTCTGGATTTTCTTTTTTCTTTTGAAACAGGGTCTCCCTGTAGTCCCAGCTGTCCTGGAACTCCCTATGTAGACCAGGCTAGGCTTGAACTCACAGAGATCCACCTGCCTCTGCCTCCCAAGTGCTGGGATTAAAGGCGTGCACCACCACACCCAGCTTGAGTTCTGGTTTTTGTTTTTTTGGGGGGAGGTCTTTTCTTTTTGGTCTTTTAGAGACAGGGTCTCCCTGTAGCCCTAGCTGTCCTTGAACTCACAAAGATCCGCCTGCCTCTGCCTCCTAAGTGCTAGGATTAAAAAGCATGCACCACCACGCCAGGCTCAAGTTCTGGATATTTTAATAAGTTTCTCTCTGGGGCACTGATTGCTCTTGCAGAGGACAGGGGTTCGATCTCCAGCACCCACATGGCGGCTAAGAACAGTCTTTGAGCTGGGCGTCGTGGTGCACACCTTTAATCCTACACTCGGGAGGCAGAGGCAGACTGATCTCTGTGAGTTCAAGGCCAGCCTGGTCTACATAGTGAGCTCCAGGCCAGCTGGGACTAAAGGGAGACCCTGTCTCTCAAAAAAAAGTTTCTCTTATTGGAAGAACACAATACACTAATACACTGCTGTAGGATAAGTTCACACTCAACTAAAGCCCTAAAGTCCTTTTTCATAAATGCTCCTCCAACTGCAATGTCTTTTTTTATGTCTTTTGATTTTTTTTGGTTTGTTTTAATTTTATTTATTTCTATATGTGTATGAATGTACTGTCTGCATGCAGGTTTGTGCACCAGCGTCGTGCAATGCCGCGGAGGTCAGAAGAGGGTCTCAGATTCCCCTGGAACTGGAGTTCTCCTGGAATTGGAGCTTCAGACGGTTTTCGGCCGCCATGTAGGTGCTGGGGATTGAACCCGGGTCCTCTGTAAGAGCAGTCAGCGCTCTTAACCGCTAGGCTCTCAGACGAGTTTAACCATCTAGTAATTTTCCACTAGCAGATTCCCAAGCACTGAAATTATCACGAGGAGGTTGCAGTCCATTGTGTAACTTCACAGGAGATGTTGCAAATGTTCACCTTAAGTAAAGATCTGTATCTGCACATTCTTTCCATGTGAAAGCACTGAGGTGCCCTGTGTTTTAGCAATGCTTCCGTGTTCCCTAACCTTTATATTCTACTTGTGTTCTATACAATAAACGAGACTTGATCAGAATCCTGTCTTGTCTTCATTTCTCGCGACCCTTGCCCCTTCCCCTCTCTCCTCCTCCTCTAGGACCCCGTTGATAGACCCGCGGGACGGGTCACTAGGCCATCTCTCCAGCCCCCTGCAATGTCTTTTGATTCCATGTTGTATTTATACAAGACTTCTATTTCTTTTTTTTAAACCCTAAACAAATTTCCAAGCAAATATTGTGTCATGGTGGTGCATCTCTGTAATCCTAGCACTGAGGAGGTAGAGGCAAGATCAGAAGTCTAAATCCATCTTCCACTATATGACCAGTTCCAGGCCAAGCCTGGAATGTAAGAAACCCTACCCACCCCATCCCCACCAAAAACAAACAAAAAAATAATAGAAGTTCTCCACCCCTAGACCTGATGGTGTCCACAACCATGGAGTTTTGACCATGTGTACAGTACCAGACATGAATTCCCTCCCAAGGAGCAAGCCTCAAATCCAATTATAGAGCTGTTGGTTACTTCCATAACAGTTGTTCCACTGCTGTAGCAATGGGAACATCTTGCCTGATAGGTTGGTATTATAGTTCAGGGTTGACAGCTGATGTCTCCTCCCACTTCCCAGCAGTTTTCTTAACCTCTCCAAGCATTATAAAAGCTAGGAAATATGGAGGAAACTTTTGGCTCATTTGTGCCTTGATTTCTCTGTTTCTTGCAACTGAGATATGTGATGTCTTCAGCAGTAGGGTCTTACTGTCTAATTCTGGTGGGCAACCAAGAGGAATGATAGGAACCTCTACTGTTCTGGGGTCTCTAGGCCCTACCTGATCATCAAGTCATAAAGAAATATCCCACACCTGGTACTTGGGATTTTTGCATAATAACCCATGGCTTTTAAGAGCAATATCTTCTAGTCGTGCAGGGTGGCATTGTTTTTTAATGCATATTTTTAATTGTCTTACAAGATAGTAGGTTTCCATATGGCTTTCTCCTTTTGACTGGGTTCTTCCCCTGCCCCTGTCCTACCCCTATGTCTATCCCTGCTTAAAACTTTCCACCCTCAGTAGAAAGGTTATTAATTTTATTATTTTTTTATTTTAATTTCTTTGGTCTTTTAAAGGCAGGGTCTTCTTGTGGCCTCAGCTGGGTACAATGCCTGACTTCCCATATTATATTATATTATATTTATTATTTTTGTGTTTTTGAGATATGAGTCTCCTTGTAGTCCAGCTAGCCTGGAACTCACTATGTAAACCAGGCTGGCCTTGACCTCACAGAGATTCAACTGCCTCTGCCTCCTGAGTGCTGGGATTAAAGGCATGCACCACTATGCCCAGCATCCCCTCTTTATTTTTATGTCATCAATATTCTTCTGACCCTGGTCTTTAAGACATCCTCCCCTTCAATCACCTTTTACTNCCTGCCTCTGCCTCCCAAGTGCTAGGATTAAAGGCGTGCGCCACCACACCCGGCTAAAGCAAGAGTTTTAAGGCCAGCCTGAGAACCTGAGTTACAGAGCAAGACCCAACCTCAAAGACAAACATACATGGGGAAAAACACAAAACAAAAAAACCCACAAAAAACAAAAACAAAAAACAAAGCCCTATAGAAGAAAATGTACCCAACAGTTAACAGAGATAGTATTACCTCTGTAGAATGAGATGACAGATGATCTGGAAAGAGATAGGCAAAGGCAGACAGATGAGAGCACTTCACAGAATTTTTTTTTTTTTTTTGAGATAGGGTCTCCCCTATCAGCAACATCTGACCTGGAACTCACTATGTAGATCAGGTTAGCCTCAATCTCAGAGACCCATCTGAGCCTGCCTCTGCCTCCTGAGTGCTGGGATTAAAGGTATACACTATTGCATCTGGCTTAAATATTTTTTGAAAAGAAAAATACACACACAAAAAAAAAACCTGTCAGATATAGTGTTATCTGTCTATAATCTCACACTTAGAAGACTGAGGCATGAGGGCTGGAGGGATGGCTCAGTGGTTAAGAGAGCTAACTGCTCTTGCAGAGGAACTGGGTTTGATTCCCAGCGCCCACATGGCGGTTAAGAACCGTCTTTAAGCTGGGCATTGTGGCGCATGCCTTTAATCCTAGCACTCAGGAGGCAGAGGCAGGCGGATCTCTGAGTTCAAGGCCAGCCTGGTCTACAGAGCAAGTTCTAGGACAGCTGGGGCTATAGGAAGACCCTGAGGCATGAAGAAATCATGTTTAAAGACAGCCTGTGCTGTACACAGCATGTTCCAAGCCAAGATGGGTTACAGAATAAGACCTGTGCACAGCATATTCCAAGCCAAGATGGGTTACAGAATAAGACCTTTTCTCAAATACTAACACAATTAAATGATAAATAATAAAGCACAGTAATTAAGGAATAACAAGCTGATCTTAATCCTGTCAATGGGGGGCTGGAGAGATGGCTCAGCGGTTAAGAGCACCGACTGCTCTTGCAGAGGACCTGGGTTATATTCCCAGCACCCACATGCCAGCTAAGAACTGTCTTTAACTCCAGTTCCAGGGGAATCTAACACCCTCTTCTGACCTCCTCCATGGCTTTGCACGACAAGGGTGCACCAACCTCCATCAATACATACATACACATAAAAAATAAAAAACCTAAAAAAAAAAAAAACATACTGTCAATGGGCAAAGTACCCAGCCAGTTATTATTCACAGCTGCTCAATTCCAAGTCCTCAGAAG
This sequence comes from Rhizomys pruinosus, assembly GCA_009823505.1. Taxonomy (NCBI): domain Eukaryota; kingdom Metazoa; phylum Chordata; class Mammalia; order Rodentia; family Spalacidae; genus Rhizomys; species Rhizomys pruinosus. The sequence goes on from VZQC01010298.1 coordinate 39,203, forward strand.
TGCATTTCCAAGCCGGGCGTGGTGGCGCACGCCTTTAATCCTAGCACTTGGGAGGCAGAGGCAGGTGGATCTTTGTGAGTTCAAGGCCAGCCTGGTCTACAGAGTGAGTTCCAGGACAGCTGGGACTACAAGAAGACCCTGTCTCGAAAAGACCAAAAAAAAAAAAAAAAAAGAAGTGCATTTCCTCTTCCCTTTCTAGTGATATACTGTAGCGTTTCCTAACTCAGTAAATTCACACTAAACTCCCTAACAAAAAAAAAGAAAAAAAGAAAAGGCCCTGTCTTTGTCACCTCAGATTTAAGAACAGGAGCTAATTCCTTTCCAAGAGAACTGTGACTCACTATGGCTAGTCATTCTGGGCTCAAACAGAGAGAGCAAAGTCTTCAAAAGCTACCAGATGGCCCAAACTCTAAAAGAGGTGAGAGCTTCCTCTAAGAAGCAGGGAGAGGCCAGGCATGGTGGCACACACCTTTGATCCTCGCACTGGGATCTTTGTGAGTTCAAGGCCAGCCTGGTCTACAGAGTGAGTTCCAGGACAGCTGGGGCTACAGAAAGACCCTGTCTCAAAAAGACCAAAAAAAAAAAAGAAAGAAGCAGGGAGGAAAGAGTCCATCCTATCCATTACCTCCTCTCAAGCCAACAGTCAACTAATAACAGATGGCCTCCCTCCAGGCTCTGTAAATGAGAGCAACTTAAAGAAACAATCTAACGCTCTCAAGCCGAAATGTTAATTGTGGAGCTAATGCTTTTAGCTAATTTTTTTGACAAATAAAATGATCAGTTCTTTATTACTGACAGTTTCAAGTCTACACAGAGCAACACTTTTTTAAAATTTTATTTATTTATTTATTATTTGTATGAATGTACTGTCGGAATGTAGGTTTGTGCACCTGTGCCATGCAATGCTGCAGAGGTCAGAAGAGGGTGTCGGATTCCCCTGGAACTGGAGTTCTCCTGGAACTGAAGTTACAGACAGTTCTTAGCCACCATGCCGGTACTGGGGACCGAACCCAGGTCCTCTGCAAGAGCAGTCAGTGCTCTTAACCGCTAGGCTATCTCTCCAGCCCCAACACTTTCCTCATTACTACTTGAGTCGTGTCCTAAAATTAAGTGGCAATATGTAAGCTTTTTGTTTTTAAAAGAGAATCCCCATCTGGCCTCCATCTCATGAATTCTGAAATTTACAGTGGAAGAAATAATTTCATATTCACATCATATTCTACTGTTTAAAACCTAGCCGATCCACCCAAAAATACTGATACTAACCATCCGTGCCACTCACCTTCAAACTGTACATGCATGGGAGATCATCCACCTTGAACTAATTTAGGCAGCACCAACCTCACTTGGGAAAAGCTATGAGCCAAAGATACACAATCCCATCTGGTAAGGGCTTCTACTGCTGGCTTCTTTCCATCACAGCCAGCAAGTAAGAGGTCACATATCCTTCCTGCTCTAGAGTAAAAGAATTGGTTTCTGGCCCTATCACATGGCAAGCAACTCCTTCCATTGTTTGCCTTTTAAAGGAACAGGGCCCTATTACTTACTGGTCAGTAACTTGGAAAGGCAGAAAAAAATTCATGATATCTAATTTCCATGAAGTATACAATACAGATAAACACTAATTATTCCCAGGTTGATTTCCAAACAGGAATCTGGGGCTTGTAAAGTTTTATAAATTTCTCCTTACACTAATGAAAATACTAACAATTTAGGATCATAATGATTGTGACAGTTAAATCTTTTCAACTTGATGGATTTTAGAATACCCATAGGGGAAAAAAAAAATCTCTGGGCATGTGTATAAGTGATTATCCAGATTAGGTTAAATGAGGTAGACAGCACCAAAAAAGACCAATAAATATATCACTGCCAATAGGAAAAGTATTCTTCATGTCAACACTTACTGAACAATTACTATGCTACCCATGCCATGTATTTGGAAGTTCAGAGAAAGAAAATGACAAATTCCTAGGCTAGAGCGAAGGCTCAGCAGTTAAAACACGGGCAGTTCTTCCAGAGGACCTGGATTGAATTTCCAGCACCCACAGAGCACCAAATAACCCTCCATAACTCCAGTTCTAGGGGGATCCACTGCTTTCTTCTGGCCTCTGAGGGCACTTCACACACATGGTACACTTAGTATGTGTAGGCAAATCACTTATAAAATAATTAATTTTGGTCTTTTTGATACAGAGTCTCCCTTTAACCCCTTGCTGTTCTTGAACTCACAGACATCCGCCTGCCTCTACCTCCCGAGTGCTAGGATGCTAAGATTAAAGGCATGCGCCACCACGCCCAACAAAAAAAAAAAGGGGGGGGGTGTTTCAAGACAAGGTCTCCCTGTAGCCCACCTGTCCTGGAACGCACTCTGTAGACCAGGCTGGCCTTGAACTCACAAAGATCTGCCAGCCTCTGCCTCCCAAGCGCTAGGATTAAAGGCATGTGCCAACACACACGGCTAAAATTTTTAAATAAAAAAAGATGATGGGGCTGGAGAGATGGCCTAGCGGTTGGGAGCGTGGACTGCTCTTGCAGAGAACCTGGGGTCTATCCCCAGCACCCACGTGACAGCTGAGAACCGTCTTTAACTCCAGTTCCAGGGGAATCCAACATCCTCTTCTGACCTCCGCAACATTGCACAACAAGGGTGCACAAACCTACATGCAGACAGTACATTCATACACATAGAAAAATAAATAAAATTTAAAAAAGATGACAAGTTCCCTGTCCCACTGTAAGTATAGGTAGAAAATAGTTTTGGAGATGTGCTTCAGTTTCCTTTGGTAAATAGTGTAAACGTACCAGAGAGCTTTTCTAAATTTGCATCACCTGTTTAAGGTCTTCTAGTAGTAGGGATAATATTTTAATTGGTTTGCTGTGACACAGCATACTAATGTAAGATATTAATTATAGCAGAAATCAGGTACAGGGTATACATAATTACTGTAGTAAAACTGTGCTCCATCTACCCTCACAATTGAAATGATTAAGCTCTTATCCTCCAGCATCTGGAGGGATCTCACTAAGGATAGGGACTTCACTGAAGAATGTGGTAGGATCTTTAAAAAGAGGAAGAAAACACCACCCACAAACCAAGAAAAGGAGAACAGATCATGCCCTCAGAGATCACACAAGGAAGCAGGCCTGCCAACAAGACTTTGAACTTCTAGACTCCAGGAACTGTCAAGACACTAAAAATGATGCCATTTAAGTCTCCCATTTTTAGCATCTTGTTACCGCAGATACAGGAAATATAAGAACTCTGTACTATCTTCACAATTTTCTCGTAAAAACAGCAAACAGAAAATGTACACAGAGACACAGATATTCAACTCACAACTGCCTAGAACTCCAGTTCCTGGGAACGTCATCTTCTTCGGGGCTTCAGGGACACCAGGCACACAAGTGATGCATATCCATAGATGCGGACAAAACACTCACAGACAAAAGGTAAAAATAAATCTTAAAAATCCCCAAAACCTCTAAAAAAATGTTTAAAAAGAAAAGGGACTAGGCCAGGCCTGGTGGCACACGCCTTTAATCCCAGCACTGGGGAGGCAGAGGCAGGCAGATCTCTGTGAGTTCAAGGCCAGCCTGGTCTACATAATGAGTTCCAGGACAGCTCAGGCTACAGGGAGACCCTGTATCCAAAAAAAAAGGGACTGGACAGTAGGCTCCACAGTTAAGAGCACTGGGTGCTTATAGAGGACATGGGTTTAGTTCCCAGCATCCACATAGCGGCTAACAACCTCTGAAACTCCAGCTATGGGGGATACAATGCCCTCTTCTGACATCTGTGGCATTGCACAATATGGGTACATTTACATACACTTACATACACTAATACACTAAAATAAAATTAAGATAATTAAACACAAAAATAGGGCCAAGAGCTAGATAACTAGACAATCCCTGCTAGATAGATGGAAAGGAAACCCTGAATCTCGCCACATACTGGACCCAATCTGGAACTAGAATCTGAGTTTTTACTCTTCCCTCTATGTTATTTCAAAATGGACATAAAGGTTGACATTAAGTGAATATACTATAACTATTTATAAAAAATTCCAAATCCTGGAGCTGGAGAGACAGCTCAGTGGTTAAAAGCACTAGCTGCTCTTGCAGGGGACCCAGGTTCAATTCCCAGCATCCACGTCATGGCTAACAACCATCTGTTAACTCCAGTTCCATGGGAATCTGACACCGTCTTCTGACTCCCATGGGCACTGCACAAGATGGGTACACTTACATACATTCAGGCAATACACTTAAACACCCAAAATTAAAAAAAATAGCTCCATGTGGTGAATCACACCTTTAATCCCAGTACTCAGGAGGCAGAGGCAGGCGGATTCCTATGAATTGAAGGCCAGCCTGGTCTACACAGTGAGCTCCAGGTGAGCTGGGACTAAAGGGCTAAAGGGAGACCCTACCTCAAAAAGACCAAAAAAAAAAAAAAAAGAAAAAAAAAAAGAAATAAAAAGATAGCCAGTCTCAAATAGACATGAGTCCTACAGAGTCACTTTATACAGTCCTGAACCAAGTAGTAGCTGTGTTTTTTAAATTAAAAAAAAAAAAAAAAAAAGTGTGTATGTTTTGCTTCAGCTCCAAAGTGATCAGAGGACATATTTAGGAATTTCTCCAGGAATAAAGATTTTACACATATTTTACTTTTCTTATTTACTTCTATATAAACACTAAGTGATCAGATTTATCTTCTTACACAGAGTGAAGTACTATATTCTTTTATTATCTAAACTGGATGTGTTACACTGAAGAAATACACATGCATTATTCAAGACGGACATCAGTCAAAAGGTCAGATTCACCTTTGGAAGACCACTTTTTCTTAAATGGCATCAAGGAAAAAAAATTAACGGCAAGGTTTGAAGGGCCATTCATTTAAAACTTTTCATTACAATATCCTCAGTTTAAGCAACTCATAATATTTTCTCTTGAGCCGGGGGTGGTGGCGCACGCCTTTAATTCTAGCACTTGGGAGGCAGAGGCAGGCAGATCTTCGTGAGTTCAAAGCCAGGCTGGTCTACAGAGCGAGTTCCAGGACAACTGGGGCTACAGAGACCCCCTGTCTCAAAAAGACCCCCCCCAAAAAAATTATCTTGAGAATCTATTCAATGGAGTCTATTAAGATTAGGATCATCTATGCAATTAATGTTTCATCAGAAGGGGAACAGAATGAACAACATAGCTGGCAGTTTAAAGAATCTTTTGACTCATCCCAGAGGATGTCCTCTAGTATGTCCCTCAGAGACAGTGACAGCAATTTCAGTTACCATTTTAAATGAGTATGTATTACCACTGGGAATATTTTCTTCTCATTTCTTAGAAAAACTCTTGAGCTTTTCTAACTTAATAAAACTTCTATAAGCTATGCTAACTAATGACCTATGGCTTCTCTATTGGGGAAACCTAACAGCTCTCTTAAAATTAAACTAAGCAGCTAATTGTGACATTTACATATTTTTCTTTTTCATTTTTGTCTACATTGCCCCGAGGCCAGAAGAAGGTGCTGGGTCCTTTGGAGCTGGAGTTATAAGCAGTTGTAAGCTACATAATAGCTGCTGGGAATCCAACTCAGGTCCTGCCAGAGCAGCAAGAGCTCTTAACCAGAGCCTTCTCTCCGGCCCATTACCTATTTCATTAAATAAAATTATTACTAGAGCCAGGCACAGTGGTCCAAACCGAGTTCCCAGAGGCTGAAGTGGCCAAGTAACTTGTGCTCAGGATTAAGATGGGAAACGGAAAGAAAAAAAGAAGGAAGAAAAGGAAAGAAAAGGAATTATCATTAAAGTTTCTTGTACTGAAGAGTAGTATATACTATAATCACAAAGTTTTGAAAAACTCCATCAAAATTATTGCTGTATATATAAACTAAAGATAAAGTAATTAAAAATTTTAGGGAGCTAGAGAGATGGCTCAGCAGTTAAGAGCACTGATAACTCTTACAGAGGACCTGGGTTCAATTATGAGCACCCACATGGTGACTAACAAACATCGATTACTCTAGTTCCAGAGCATCTGCCCTTCTCTTCTGACCACCATGGGCATTGCCAGACATGGGTGCATTTACTGCAGTAAGTTATCCCTAGCACTTGCAAAGCAGATCTGAATTGATCTATACAATGAGTTCCAAGCCAGCCGGGGCTACACAGTGAGACCCATGTTTAAAACATAAAACACAGTAGGTCTTGGATATCCACTGTATTTTCCAATAATCACTCCCCCACTACTGATGCATAGACATCCATTTTCAAGGAGTTTTATAAAAGGTGTATTTAAAATTGACTAGAAAACATAGTTTGACATTTTTCCTACACATGGGTGTTTTGTTTTCTGAACCAGATCTTGCCTCAGGATGGCCTCAGTCTCTATCTAGGGTTATGGGGGATCACAGGCATGGGCCAACATACCTGGCTAACTTTTATTTTTTCTAGTCTTTTTGAGATGTAGTCTTTCTATACCCCCAGGTGTCCTGGAACTCACTGTGTAGACCAAGCTGGCCTTGAATTCAGAGATCTGTCTGCTTCTGCCTCCCCAGTGCTGGGACTAAAGACATGTACCACCACACCTGGCCAACACTGGTCTTTTTAAAAAATCTAGTCTTCATACCCCCACCCACCCCCAAAAAAAGTCTCCTGAAGTTTAGAGGAAGAAAAAAATATATGTGTATATAATATATATATATATATTATTATTTTTTTTTTTTTTTTGAGATAGGGTCTCCCTAAGAGCCCCAGCTGACCCAGAACTCTGTAGATCAAGCTGGCCTTTAACTCACAGAGATCTGACTGCCTCTGCCTCTAGGATTAAAGGCATGCACCACCACGCCCAGCTAAAAGACGGTTCTTAGCCACCATGTGGGTGCTGGGAATCAACCCGGGTCCTCTGCAAGAGCAGTAGGTGCTCTTAACTGCTGAGCCACCTCTCCAGCCCCTATTTTGGTTTTTGAGATCAGGTCTCACATAGCTCAGGTTGGCCTTGATCTAACTAGATAGCTGAAGCTATCCTTGAAGGCCTGATCCTACCCTAATCCCATCTCCCAAATGCTGAAATGAACTAACAGTCAGGTGCTACCATATCTCCCTTGACTTTATCTTGGTAATTTATCACCACTTTATATATGGTTTGCAACAGTTTATTTTTTATGAGTGTACTGTCTGCATGTAGGTTGGTGCACCCATGTTGTGCAATGCCGCAGGTCAGAAGAGAGCTTCAGATTCCCCTGGAACTGGAGTTAAAGACGGTTCTTAGCCACCATGTGGGTGCTGGGAATCGAACCCGGGTCCCCTGCAGAGCAGTTGGTGCTCTTAACCGCTGAGCCATCTCTCCAGCCCCTGCAACAGTTTAATTCTACTAAGTTTATCTGTTCCTTTTGGAGTAAGCACTACTGATAATGCCCTAGGGGTGATGGACTTATACACAGTAGGCAAACACTCTACCCCTCAAAATGTCAAAACAAAGGCCAGCAAGGTAACTCAGTGGATAGAGGCGCTTGTTGCCATTAAGACCCAGAACCCACATTCTTAGAAATTTCCTTTGACTTCTATACCCACACCACAGAGCATAGGCACACACAATATAAATAAAATGTCTCAAAAATGTCAAAATGTAGCAATCTCAACCAAGAGAGTTCTAAGTATAAAATAAACAAAGGGGGGCTGACCTGGCTGGTGGCCCAGTCCTTTAATGCCAGCATTCAAGAGGCAGAGGCAGGCAGATCTCTGTTGAGTTCAAGGCCAGCCTAGTCTAAATAATAAGTTCCAGAACAGCTAGAGCTACAGGGCGACCCTGTCTCAAAAAGACAAATAAATCAATAAATAAATTTGCAAGGTGTGGTGGCGCACGCCTTTAATCCTAGCACTGGGGAGGCAGAGGCAGGCAGATCTTTGTGAGTTCAAGGCCAGCCTGGTCTACAGACCAAGTTCCAGGACAGCTGGGCTATACGGAGACCCTGTCTCGAAACGACCAAAAATAAATAAATAAATAAATAAATAAATAAATAAATAAATAAATAAATAGATTTAAAGACTCAGTTTAAAAAAAAAAAAAAAAACACAAGACTGGGGCTAGAGAGATGGCAAGGTGGTTAAAGGGCCAACTGCTCTTGCAAAGGACCCAGGTTGGATTCCCAGCACCCACATGGTGACTAAGAACCGTCTTTAACTCCAGTTCCAGGGAAATCCGACACCCTCTTCTGACCTCCTCAGCATTGCACAACACAGGTGCACCAACCTACATGCAGACAGTACACTCCTACAAATAAATAAATAAAAAAGGGGCTGGAGAGATGGCCTAGCGGTTAACAGTGAAAGGCTAACACCAAGGGAGTAAAGACAGGTTCCACTGTGCCAAGAGCAGCAAGTCAGTCAGTAGTGAGACATGCCACATCGTTCCCTGCACTCACTCTACACAGTAAACCGCTGGGAATGAGAAACAAACTTCACTGTATTAAGACCTTAAAAATCACAATACTGGGCTGGAGAGATGGCCTAGCGGTTAAGAGTGCCGACCACTCTTACAGAGGACCCAGGTTCGATCCCCAGCACCCACATGGTGGCCAAGAATCGTCTGAAACTCCAATTCCAGGGGAAATCCGACACCCTTTTCTGACCTCCGCGGCATGGCACCACACAGGTGCACCAGACCTGCCCGGGCGGGACAGTTACATCATACAAGTACCCAAATAAATTTTATAAGTAGTTAAAAAAAAAAAAAAAAAAAAAAAAAAGAGTCCGTCTCAAACAAGGTAGAAACCAGACATGGTAGCACATATGCCTTTAGTTCCAGCAGCAGGCCAACATGAGTTCCAGGTCAATTGGGATTACAGAAAACTGCCCCAAGAAAACAAAACAAAACAAAAATAAAGGTAAAAGGTCAGTGAGATAGCTCAGTGGATAAAGGCATTTGCTGCCAAGCCTGTCTACCTGAGTTTGAGCTCCAGAACCTACATGCTACAGAGAACTAACTTCCATTAGTCGTCTATGAACTCAACAGGTGCACACATATACACATACACAAGTAAATACCTGTTTTTTAAAAAAAAAAAAAAAGACAAAATAATCTACTTGGGAGATGGAGGCAGGAGGATTATGAGTTTAAGGCTAGCCTCAGCTTTAAAAAAAATAAATTTAGCTGGGCTTGGTGGCTCACGCCTTTAATCCCAGCACTGGAGAGGCAGAGGCAGGTGGATCTCTGTGAGTTCAAGGCCAGCCTGGTCTATACAGCAAGTTCCAAGACAGCTGGGGCAACAGGGAGACCTTTCAGTCTCAAAAACACCCCCACCAAGAAATAATAATAAAAATAAATTTATTGAATTTTTGTGTATTTTAAACAGAACTTTTTTTTTTTAATCTTTTTGTGACAGGGTCTCCCTAGAGCCCCAGCTGGCCTGGAACTCACTGTAGACCAGGCTAGCTTTGAACTCAAGAGATCCACCTGCCTCTCCCTCCCAAGTGCTAGGATTAAAGGTGTGTACCACCACGCCCAGCAAGAAGTATTTATTTTGACTACAGAAAACTCACAGTAATTTCGGATCACCATGTTCTAATACCAAGAATACAAGAGTTAATCTACAGGGCTGGAGAGATGGCTCAGTGGTTAAGAGCACACGCCCAGCTTAAAGATGGTTCTTAGCAATCATGTGGGTCCTGGGAATCAAACCCTCGTCCTCTGTGGTGGTGCACTCCTTTAATCCTAGCACTTGGGAGGCAGAGGCAGACTGATCTTTGTGAGTTCAAGGCCAGCCTGGTCTACAGAGTGAGTTCCAGGTCAGCTGGAGCTACAGGGAGACCCTGTCTCAAAAAAGACCAAAAAAA
>VZQC01010301.1:3222-13501 GCA_009823505.1 Rhizomys pruinosus
CCCAATTCTGTCCAAAGGAAACAAACCTAGGACCATTTAAATATCTCCCAACCTGGGTAATATGGCTAAAAAAATAAAAATAAAAAATCCACACCACAGCACTCTTCTTTCCAACTGAACCAAAGCATAGGCCTTGTTCTTCCTTCCACCCACAACCCTGGATAATACAAAAACAACAATAGAAAAAAACACCATACATAAATAAACAAATATATAACTAACACAAGACATTTTAATTTATTCTTTTTTATTTATTATTTTCATTTAGTATTCTTCAATAAAAAAGAAAATAACAACCTAACAATAAAGAAACAGGAAAAATAAAGAAATAAGTAAATAAAAATTAAATAGAAAATGAATGAAAGAATAAATGAATAAATAATAATTTTTAATTTAATTTTATTTATTTTTGTATGTGTATGAGTGTGCTGTCTGCATGTAGGTTTGTGCACCCGTGTCGTGCAATGCCGCGGAGGTCAGAAGAGGGTGTCGGATTCCCCTGGAACTGGAGTTCTCCTGGAGTTGGAGTTTCAGACGGTTCTCAGCCGCCATGTGGGTGCTGGGGATCGAACCCGGGTCCTCTGTAAGAGCGGTCAGCGCTCTCAACCGCTAGGCCATCTCTCCAGCCCCCTAAAGGACTTTTTTTTAAAAGGTTAGTGGGGCTGTAGTTGTTTGGCTAAGGGTACAGCTCAGCAGTAGAACAAGTGTTTAACAAGCACAAAGCTCTGGGTTTGATCCCTAATATCAAAATGGGAAAAGTGCTTGGAAAAAAAAAAAGTCTTGAAATAGATTTATTCCGCATTGTAGTCAAAGTGGAAGTTGAATGATTTTTCATTTGGCTCCCAAATTTTTTTGAATCAAAAAATTTAAAGTAATGTTCAGATTTGAGGCTTTGAAAACACCAGCAGTTCAATAACCCACATTTCTGCCCAACGAATTCTGGCTACACTGAGGAGTGGAGCAAGGCAGATATCACTCATACAACCATGTCCAAGCAGTCACTGTCAGTGTCTCCACCTGGTCTGCAGGGGCACAGGGAGCATCCAGATTCAAAACCATGGCATGCTTAACCAGTGACACTACACATTCCCTGCTGAAAGCCTGTGGACTCTGAAACTGCTGGTGACAAGCATCTTGAGTAAGAGACCCTCAATCTGTATTTGCTGGTCTGGTCTGTGCCGCAGGACACTGGAGAGATGACCTCTAGTGACAATGCCAAACCTGAGTCTTTCAGGGCTCCAGGAGGAAAGTGAAACTTACCATGTGGATAAGCCACACAGGAGGCACATCCTTTAGAGACAGCAGCAGCTGCCATGAGTCCAAAGAAGCTTGCGGAATTTTTCTCAGTTCCATTTGTGGAAGAGACTAATGGAGCTTATTTCAGATACTTCTTCAAACTTTCATAAATAGCAAAACAGATGATTGTTTCTGAGATCCCGGCATACGAGGCAGTTAGCCCTCTGTAGAAGCCACGGACGCCTTCTGTCTGGTACACGTGTCGAGCACACTGCAGTGCATTCATCTGCTTGCAGCCTCTCACCCTGTCAGAGAGGATCAATGACAGGCTGCTTAGACATACCACACCCCAGTCACAAGGGGGTGGGGGTGGGGGGTCCTCCCAAGACTTGGAAATGACACCAAGGAGGAAACTGTCCTCCTTGTTCTGAGGCCTGCTGACCCTTGGCTCACTGTGAGGCCAGGTTAATTAGTTGGGACACCTGACTGGCCCAAAGAACAGTTTGCATCTGAATTGACAGCCAGGGAAGAAGGCTTATACTTGATCCAATTCTAGGAAATACAGTCAGAACTATCCTTTTCCCTAGCTAAGTAAGTTACTATGGTAGCAAGATGTGGGAGAGCTAAGTAGAAAGCAGGACAAAATTATATATATATATATATATATATATATAAAGTAAGATAATCATGAAACAAATGCTGAGGGAAAATTCACCAAAAGTTTCAGAGACTTTCTTTAGTACTGGGGATTACACTGAGGGCCTTGTACATGTGGGCAAGCGCTTGACCACTGAGCAGTCTGCCAAGAGCAAGGCCTTCCTCCTTATCCTTTTCTCTCAATAGTGTGGTTTGTGCTACAGAAGCCANTCTGGGATAGAGAGTTCCAGGAAGCTGGGGTTACTGTCGGGATATGCCAGTGATAGAGTTTCATTTTATAGTAGATTTTTACGATTTGAGAGTTAAGAGATGTGTAGAAGAAGAGTGTTGAATTGTGTATCGAACTATATAAGTTTTTGTAATGTCACTTGGCATCACAAACAAGTGGGTGATAGATAGCCAAGGTTTAGTACGCTCTGCGCGCAGGTGGGGTTTATATCATAAACTGGAATAGACGCTCAGAGTATTAATTATTGATTAGTAATAATAGAGTTTTTTTTACTGTGTTCTGCTCTATTTTCTGCGGAGAGTTTGCTAGTAGTTGGTGAGTAGTATTCATTGATTATATCTGGCCTCATTCATTCTTATGTGATATAGATTAAAATTAAGTGGATCATCTGTAATTAGAAGTTGGTTTTGGGGATCTTCGTTGTTCGCTTAGGGTTTGGTTCTCGGATCTCTTTGTTCTAGTTTGCCTTTTGTTTTTCTCTTTGTAGTTTTGGGTTTTGGTTTTTTTTTTAAGTTTTATGTGTATGAGTGTAATTTGCCTGCATGTTTGGTAAGTGTACCCATGTGTTAAGTGCTCACAGAGGTCAGAAGAAGATGGTCAGATCTCCTGGAAACTGGATTATAGAACTTGTTAGCTGCCATGTGGGGTGCTGGGAGTTGACCTGGGTCCTCTGCAAGAACAGATCGTGCTTTTAAAGAGACTGAATCCATCTCTCCAGCCCAAAATATATATTTTTTAAAGTTACAGTACATGTCTTTGCTTAAATGGGTTAGTATTTATCCAGAATGAGGATTTGGACATGCATTTCCTAAAATCTCATTTTCCTTTAGACACTTCTAGAGGAGTTCAAATCTCAAAGTGCCTGTGGCAGGCTGGGGTTTTAGCAGTGAGGTCCAGCTTCCGGTTCCTGTGCTGGCTTCTTCATATTTGGCTCTCACAGTATTAATTCTCCTACATTTTGGCAGATATTGCAGAGGGACGTACACACTTTAAAGTGCCATAATGATTTCTTTATAGCATTCTTTCTTTGTTCTAACAGGGCTGTATACTTTGCATGTTACTCCAAAGCCAAAGAGCAATTTAATGGCATTTTCGTGCCTAATAGCAATACTGTGCACATTTTCTCAGCTGGCTCTGCAGGTATGTTGTCCTAGGGAGTGAGATGAGAGGTTCTCACTTCTCAAAGCATGCATTGTTTTTGTTTTGTTTTGGCTTTGTTTTTTTTTTTACTTTTTTTTTTTTTTTTTTTTTTTTTTTTTTTTTTTTTTTTACCTGCCTCTTTTGCTATCATTTTTAGCTTTTTGAATTCTTATGACTTTAACGTTTGTAATAGGTTTATCATTATTACTTCATGATATACCTCAGACTTTATTCTCAAAATGTACACATTTTCCTGCATGCTACTGATCAGGGTTGTGCTTCTTTTGAAGAATGGTAATGTTTTTCATGTCTTCCCGCCTTCCCCCATTGAGTTCTGTAAGTCAGAGCTGCTTCCTTTCTGACTCTCCCAGGTGTCTGAGGCATGTCTGCCTTAACAGTGGATTGTGGTAGTGAAGGGGTCTGAGGGCAGGAGAGGCCAGTGCAAGGCCAGAGGATTTCTGTTTGTTCTGAGTGTGTGTGTGGTACCGGATGAGGTGAACCTCGGGCCTTATACTTCTAGACAAGTGCTGTTCTCTACTGAGGAAGTCCTTTCCCCAACCATAGAGCTCAGGGCAGGACTTTATCTGAGGAAGTGCTTGTCAGACAGCATGGGCTTGTGGGTTGCTAGGAGAAGCCTAAGGCCTTTCATACACAGGCTTCTGTCCATTTAAATTTTAGAGAATGTATATTGGCTTTTCAGAATATCTACCTTCTGCTGGCAATCTATACTGTGTCCTCATCAGTTTCATGTACCTTTGTATTTTCAATAAAAATACAGTCATCTGATACTTACAGATTGTGCTTTTCTAGACTGAAGTAGAAAACAGTGTTAAACAAATCTATCCTCACACAGAACAATACATTTCTTCTCTCATAATACTGAGCTCTGTAGTAGAAGAACATCGTTACCATTTCTAAAGACAGGTTAATTCTGCATTTTAATGGGACTCACTAAGTGAGTTAGCTATGAGCTAGATACTGTTAATCAGCTTTGTAATGCTTATAAAATTAATCAGAAGCCCTCTAGCTAAAGCCAGCAGACCTTGAGGAAGCTTTTAAAACCAGTGTCCTTCATATCTACTAGATTGGCTTATTCAAGGACTCTGGAAATGATGAGGTAGCAGAGGACAGTGTGGGCCTGGTCCCATGCACTGGTGGTTTGGTTTGGTCTGCCAACGCCCCATTGGCAGATGTTAAATTAAAAATCCAGAAAGCTACCGGGCGTGGTGGTGGCACACAGTCTTAATCCTAGCACTTGGAGTGCAGAGCAGGCAGATATTGTGAGTCTCAGGCCAGCCTGGTCTACAGGTGAGTTCCAGGACAGCTGGGGCTACAGGGCAAACCCTGTCCAAAAAGACCAAAAAAAAAAAATCAAGAAAGCTTACCAAAATAATGATTCCTGCAAGCAGATTCAGTTTTTTAATATATCAGTTTATTATTTTCTTTTTATGCAATGTATGTCATGTATGGAAATATACCCGTGTCAGATTTCCTTAATCTGGTATTGCAGATAGTTGTTAGCTGCTATGGGGGCTGGGAGATTCAAACCCTGGGTCTTCTACAAGAACCAACCAGTGTTCTTAACTGCACTCAGCCCCACAGTTTTGAAAGTTCAGTTTCTTACATTTTCAAGTTTGCATTCATATAATTGAAGATTTAATTCCTTTATTCAGAGTTAGAGATAGGGTAATTTCCAGATTAAGTCAGCAACTTTTAAAAGTTATTTCTGCACCTGAAGTTTCTAAGTTAAGTTTTTAGTTTTTCTGCCCTAGGAATCACATGAACTAAAATACCAGCAGCACCATCTAGAGGCTGGATTGGCTAGGCATGACTGATACCTGGGATCCAGCAGTAGCAACAGTAGTTATGCTTTAGAGGACCATAGCTTCCGTCTTCAGTGTAGAAAGGTCATTGCTTTTTACTGTTCAGCTTTATGAAGCCTTTGAATCTTGACTTGAGCATTGAATGGTCTAGACAGCTTTAATAAACTGACTGTGATGTCTTTTTCCCCTTTCAGCTTTTGTCACAAATACCTTAATGAATCCTATTTGGATGGTTAAGACAAGGATGCAGCTAGAACGAAAGTAAGTTATTAATAATAGTTCATTACTTTATTATGAAATTGCCTGGTGGTTTTGTTTTGTTTTATGTATGTTTGTTGTTGTTTCCTCCATACCAGGTCCGGATTCTATCCAGTAGGAGCCTTTAGCTGCTCTTCTGGTTTTCTCTTCATCTAAGCATTGAAATTTCTTTTGAGATCTATACTGCAAGCATTGTGGAGAGAGGGGGTCACAGAGAACAAGGGAAAATGGACTAAAGGTCCTTTCAGTGGCCCTCACTTCTCAGCTTGTCTCCTCAGGGGTTCTTTGTGGACCCCACCTCGGGTGACATGAATTCTCCAGAGGCCTGGTTCTCTGGGGGGGGGGGGGGGCAGACACTGGAGGGTGCTTTGACTATGGCCCTGAAACTTCCCAGGAGTTCCTAACATCTTTATACTATGCATTCAGCATTCTGGCGAAATCTATGAAGATGTTGTGATTGGGGAGTGGGGGGTAGGGGGAAGTTGGAGACAAAGTCTCGCTGTGTGGCCCAAACTATTTAGATGCAGTCTGCTGCCTCAGCCTTGCTAAGTGCAGGGATTGCAGGTGTGCACCACCATCTCGGCTAGAATAAACATGTTTTTAAGAGAAATGGAAACCAGTCTGTTGAAATATAGTATGTCAACACATTTAAAAATATATTCTAATGACATAATTTCTTCACTATATTAACATAAGATTTATTAGCCATCCAGCAACTCCTGTAATTTTCAGATATGAGGATGCTAAACAATGCCTTTTAAACTTGTGACTGTGATAAAGAAATACTTCTATTTGTGTGAAACACAGCTGCCAACTCCCCCCCCGCACCCCCCCCCCATCCCTACTGCTGGGCCTATTACCCAGATTCCTACTCACTGAGAAATGCTGGTTTCTAAATTAGCAGTGAGGGCTAACATTGTAACTCTTCCTTTAGTTTTTTTGTTTTTGAGACATGGTTCTCCTCTAATATCCCCAGTGGCCTGGAACTCGATGTGTAGAATTCTGCTGGCCTTGATCTCATGGAGATCTTACCTGGCTCTGCCTCCTGAGTATATAAAGAACACGCACCATCAACACCTAGCTTAACAATGCATTTTTCTCCCAATCTAAGTTCAGGAAACTGCCTGGAATCTAAGAGCCTGTGTGCACTATTGGCCTAGAGGTGTGCGGGAGCTCTAGAAGAAAGGAAGATGCTCGGGGTGGGGGAACAGGGGGGCCCTAGCTGGATTCGTTGTCTTCTCATGGCCATGTAGCCTCTGACCTGGGACTCTAGGTTCCCCAGTCCATTCTGCCTTCTGAAGCAGTTGCCAGAATCCTATGACAAATGTCAATTACTCTCAAGGGTAAAACCCTAACTCTGAGCCAGTAATTCAAACAGGCCTTTGCAATTTCCCCAAAATGTCATGTGTGCCTTATGTGTCTGTCTTCCTGAGTGTGCAGTCCTTGCCACAAATGTCCCTTCCCCTTTATGGTCATGTTTGTCTGGCAAGCCTTGTCTCCTAGCAGCCTTTGGCATCACCCCAGTGCCAGGTGTTCACAGTGTCCTACTGTTGATTCCATTTAGCCACAGATAAATGCACCATCAGCTGCAAGCCTTTCTCTGATGCTCAGGATATCATAGCTCTTTTTTGGGTGAGCTCAGTGAACTTCCTGCCTCTACAGTGAGCATTTCTTATTGTGGTGATTGCTGGGGAAGAATTCCAGCTGCAGGATTGCAGCGTTATAGCCAGTGAGCAAGAGTATTAGAGTCTGGTGGGACAAGGGGTGTGAGGAGCCCCGGAACACTAGAGGGTTCCCAGTCCAATTCAGGTAGGACAACAGGAGGAGGCTAGGGAGGGCCTCTTGAGGCACCAACAATTCCTACCCTCTTGAGGGGAGCCAAGTGCTGATGGCAGAGAGATATGTCCACTAAAAAGCGTGCACAAGAAAGCAGAGTTAATCAGAGGAAGAATCTTAGCAATTTAGCTTAAATCTGTTTTGTTTTTTGTTGGGTTTGGTTGGGGGGGTTGGGGTTTTTGTGTTTTTGTTTTTTTTTAAATTTTTATTTATTTTTTTATGTGCATGATGTAACTGTCTGCATGTGTGGTCTGTGCACCCGTGTCGTGCAATGCTGCGGAGGTCAGAAAGAGGGTGTCGGATTCCCCTGGAACTGGAGTTCTCCTGGAATGGAGTTTCAGACGGTTCTCAGCCGCCATTGGGTGCTTGGGGGATTGAATCCCGGGTCCTCTGTAAGAGCCCGTGGCGCTCTTAACGCCTAGGCCATCTCTCCAGCCCCGGTGTTTTTTTTTTTTTTTTTTTTTTTTTTTGTATGTGTATGAATGTACTGTCTGCATGTAGGTTTGTGCACCCGTGTTGTGCAATGCCACGGAGGTCAGAAGAGGTGCATCGGATTCCCTGGAACTAGAGTTAAAGATGGTTTCTCAAGACGCGATGTGGGTGCTGGGGATCAAACCGGGTCCTCTGGCAAGAGCAGTCGGGCTCTTAAACCCGCTAGGCCATCTCTCCAGCCCGTTTTTTTTTTTTTTTTTGGGGGGGGGGGTTTGAGACAGTGTCTCCCTGTAGCTCCAGCTGTCCTGGAACTCACTATGTAGACCAGACTGGCCTTGAATTCACAGAGATCCACCTGCCTCTGCCTCCCTTTGGATTTGTTTTAAGACAGGGTCTCCTTGTAGCCCCAGCTGGCCTGGAACTCACTATGTATACCAGGCTGGCCTTGATTTCATGAGATCTGAGTGCTGGGATTAGAGCATAGGCCACCGTGCTCCACCCTCTTTTCTTTTGAGGCAGGGTCTCACTCTATACCCCAAGCTAGCCTCAAAGTCAAATCGGTCCTCTTACCTCAGCAGCCCAAATACTGAGGTTATGGAGCTGAACCACTGTACCTGGCTGTTGCTCTGTGTGTGTGTGTGTGTGTGTGTGTGTGTGTGTGTGTGTGTGTGTGTGAGATTTTATATTTTATTCTGTAAAACAGAATGAGTGTTTCAATGACTCTCAAACAGAGGACATTGGTTTATAGACCAAAAGAACCAAACCAAAAGCTGACTGGTCACTTCAAAGTTTCTTTCCTTATAAAGTGAGGTCAGAGAGAATGGTAGTAAAGGATGCCATGTGCACCTTCTCTAGATCATCATTTTTGTGAAAAGATTAAAGCAGGGGCTCTGAGCAAAGTTCAGAAATAGTAATACACCATTCGTATATGAGGCCCTTTATTTTTTGAGACAGGGTCTCCCTTTAAGTCCCAGCTGGCCTGGAGCTCACTCTATAGACCAGGCTGGCCTTGAACTCACAGAGATCCACCTGCCTCTGCCTCCCGAGTCCTAGGATTAAAGGCGTGCGCCGCCACGCCTGGCCAGAGAAACTTCTTTTTAAAACTACAAGTATTTTATGAATGACAATCTAGGCAAAAGAAAGTAAAAAGAAGCTGTAGTAAATATAGGAAAAATGAAAAGTGGTTACCACAGGAGAAAGAACACTGGGCATTCCCTTCATATAAGTCTCCTATAAAGTGTTAATAAAATAGTAATAACTATATTATTCTTACCAGCATAATTACATTAACAACAGGACCCAGAAGTAAAATGTTTAAGCAATTTTCCAGAAATTTTCTTTTTTTTTTTAAATATTTTATTATTTTTATTTTATGTGTATGTGTGTATTCCCTGCATGTCAGTGTACCCTTGTCGTTCAGTGCCCTCCGGGGACAGAAGAGGATGTTGGATTCCCTGAAACTGGAGTTACAGACAGGTGTTAGCAGCCATGTGGGTGCTGGGATTTGAACCCAGGTCTTCTGCAAGAACCACCAATGTTCTTAACCACTGAGCCATCTCTCCAGCCCCAGAAATTTTCAACTCAGAAATGGTTGATGCTGAGAAGTGGCAGAGAAGCTGAAGTACTAAAGTCATCTACTCATCAACAGATACCTTTTAAAATTTCCCAAAAATCTTATGTTTCCCTGGTGCTTATTTTAGTGAAAAATGAGTATCAGATTTATTAAAGTTATATAATACCATGGTTATTTCCTACTCTTTGAAAATGTGGATAATTTGCTTTCAAGTCTCAGTAAACATAGCCTGAACACCTGTTCTGAGAGGCACACACACTGATACATGGGAAAAGACAGTTACACAGGTCAGCAGTGTCATCCAGAGCTTCCTGTTTCTCGGGAAGTTGTGATGGAGTCAAGAGTGTCTTAGATGCATACACTGTTGGGTAGAGTCCTGTGCGGGCACACTAGCTGCCCCCAACAACACTTCTTCCCTTCTCTCTCCCTGGCAAAGAGCCAGGACCAGGCAGGATGTAAGAGGCAGAGCGGATGACAGCTTCTAGAGTACTGATGCCCTCTGGCCTTGGACTCACGTCCTTCACCTAACTGCTTAAACATAGATGTGACAGCTGTGGCTCCATGTTTACTCTTTTTTTTTTAATTTTATTTATTTTTGTATGTGTATGAGTGTGCTGTCTGCATGTAGGTTGTGCACCCGTGTCGTGCAATGCCTCGGAGGTCAGAAGAGGGTGTGGGATTCCCCTGGAACTGGAGTTCTCCTGGAGTTGGAGTTTCAGACGGTTCTCAGCCGCCATGTGGGTGCTGGGGATCGAACCCGGGTCCTCTGTAAGAGCGGTCGGCGCTCTCAACCGCTAGGCCATCTCTCCAGCCCCTAAATGAATACATAAATTACCCAAGCCATTTTGCCTTGTGAAATTTGTAGAGGGACCTAATGCTCCAGAGAGTTTTCCTTGAATCACTCAGGGATTCTCTCCTTGGGGCAGGGAAATGAATGAGAGGAGTTATCAGTTGTTAAATCCAAAGAAGTTCCCAGGAATTCAGAAGATCCCAAATGAACTCTTCCTTGCAACAGTGATGTTACTCTGCGCATGCGCAAGCCACGGGGCTCCAGGGCAACCAAGTGTTCCGAGGAGGTGGCGGGTGCCAAGGGAA
>VZQC01010303.1:3141-81356 GCA_009823505.1 Rhizomys pruinosus
TGGTCCAGTATTTCCTCACTATGCTTCTATTCCTCCCTTTTGGAATGGGAATGTGTATTCAGTTCCACTGTACGTTGGGAGTTTGTAATTTGCCTTTTGATTTTACAGGAGCTTACATTTAGGAGATTGGCCTGAGTCTCAGAAGAGACTTTGGACTGTAGACTTTTGAATGGCATTGAAACTGGTAAAGACTATGGGGAATTTTAAGGTTGGACTAAATGCATTTTGCATTTTATATGGTCAGTAGCCTATGGGGGCCAGGGAGTGGAATGTGGTGGTTTGAATGAGTGTCCCCCATAGGCTTTAAGTATTCAGACATTTTGTCTCCAGTTGGTGGCACTGTTTTTGGAGGTTGTAGAAGGTGTGGCCATGCTAGAGGAAGTATGTCACTGGGGGCAGGCTTAGTGAGTTTAACAAGCCTTGTGGTCTCCAGATGCTCTCTCTCTGCTTCCTGTGTTCATTACTAGATGTGACCCTCGACTTGCTGCTCCAGCTCCAGCCACCATGCCTCCCACCACAATGGACTCTAATTCCCTGGAACCATCAATAGTAAGCTCAAAAAAACTCTTCCTTTTATAAGTTCCTTGGTCATGGTGTTTTATCACAGCAACAGAAAAGTGACTAATACACCCCAACAGCTTGGGAAATCAAGCAGAAATGGATACGTTCATATTACAGACAACTTTCCAAGACCAAATCATGAAGAAAGAGAAAATCTGAACACACCACCAACCATGTGCAAGGAGAGTCAATCAGTAATAAAATGTCTCCCTGGACAGGAATAGGGGTAGGTTAGGCTGTGATGGACACATTGCATTCTACCATCATATATGGAAGAACTAACACTAATCTTTCTCTAATTCTTCAAAAAAAAATCAGAGGAAATATTTTCAAGCTATTTTTCTGAGGCTAATGTTAGCAGACACCAAAGACAGACAAGCACAGCATGAGAAAAGGAAGCTACAGGCTGATATCCTCAATGACTATAGTGCAGAAAGTTCTAGCAATATATAGTAACCAAATTCCACAACACATTAAACAAATCATTTGCTTTGACCAAGTGGAATATATCTCAGGATGCAAGGGCAGTTCCACATACACGGGTCAATGAATGTGTTAAAAATGATTAATAATTGAAAAGATAAAAATGCTTACTGCACTGGTTTGCTTATTCTACATTGTACATACTGATCGAATTACCATAAGGTACCCCATAAATGTATAAATATTATGTCTTCATAAAAATAAGGGCCTGGAGAGATGGCTTAGCAGTTAAGAGCACTGGCTACTCTTGCAGAAGACCTGGGTTTGATTCCCAGCACCCAAAATGGTGGGTAACACCCATCTGTAACTCCAGTTCCAGGAGAACCAACACACTTTTCTTCTGGCCTTTGCAAACAGGTACACAGGTGGTGTGCATACATACATGAAGACAAAACACACACATAAAATAAAAATAAATGAATAAATCTTTTTAAAAAAATCAATAAATACAGTACATTGCATTAACAAAATGAACGACAAAAACTCTGTGGTCATTTCATTACCTGGAGAAAATCTTGATAAAATTCAACATCTTTTTCATGATTAAAAAAAAAGTAAAACCCAACAAATTAAGTATAGAAGGAAATTCACTTGCCACAGTAAAGTTCATTTGAAATGCCTGCAGCTAACCTTATACACAAATGTGAAAATTTTTTTCTCTAAGATAGAAAATGAGTGGATAGCCATTTTCACCTCTCCTGGTCAACAGAGTCTTGGGACACAACCAATGGGGAACAGAATAGAGAACTCAGAGATGAATCCACATGCATGGAAATGTTTTTAATTATTTACATACACTTATTTTTGTATTTATTACTAGTGTGTGCTTACATGATGTATGTGTATGTGTTTGTATGATGTGTGAGTACAGGTGTACATGTGTGGAGGATAGAAGACAACTTTTAGGGGAATTCTCTCCATCCACCTTGCTGAAACAGGTTCTCCCTTATTTCTGCTTCTGTGTTGCGTTCTCCAGGCTAAATGGCCTTTGAGCTTCCGGACAATGCCTCCTATCTCTTTGCAGGGGTGCTGAGATTAAAGATATGTGCCACCACATCTGGCTTTTTAAATCTTTTATCTGTATGAGTATTTTGACTGTATATATGTAAGTGCACCCATGATGTGCAATGCCTGAAGAGGCCAGGAGAGGGCATGAGATCCCCTGGATCCGGAGTTACAGATGGTTGTTAGCTTCCATGTAGGTGCTGGGAACCAAACTTGGGTCCTCTGCAAGAGCAACCAGTGCTTTTAGCCACTGAGCCATATCTTTAGCCCCTACATCTTGTTTTTCATTTGGGTTCTGTGCTGGATAGCTTTAGTGTCAACTTGACACACCTGGGTTGAGGGAGCCTCAGTTGGGGAATTGGCTCCATTGGATTGGCCTGTGGCCACATCTGTGGTGTATTGTCTTGATTGTTGAGCAGTGACAGTATAAGAAGGCAGGCTGGGCATGAGCCAGAGAGCAAGCCAGTGAACAGCGCTTCCTCCTATGGCCTGTGCTTCAAGCTCCTGCCTCAGAGATCCTTGCCCTGAGTTCCTGCTTTGGGCTCCCTAAGTGATGAACTGTGACCGCGGAGATGTAAGCTGAATAAACCCTTCCTCCCCAATTGGTGCGTGTCAGGAGGTATTTGTTCAAGCAATGGAAGACAAAACTGGAACAGAAATTTGGTACCATGAAGAGTGGGGTATTGCTGTGACAGACCTGACCTGTGTTTTGGGTTTAAATATTGGGAGAATAAATTTTGGAATTAGGCTGACACCTCATTGAGATTTGTAAGAGTGCTTGTTTGTGCTGGAGTTGGAGCGGTTTGCTGAAGGAGTTGTAGAAGATGAGCCTGCTTTGAATTCACGTTTCAAGGGAGGCAAGATTGATCTGCGACATGTGTAATTTTTGGTGAGATCTTGGTCAGCTGGGGCTGAAGGAATCAGCTTTAAGTAACAAGAGGACCAGAAACCTGAAGTGAAATTTTGTTGTACTGGAACAATCTGATGCTGGGTATAGTCTAGGCGCTGAAAAAGTCAGCTTAAAGACAACGAGACCACATCACCGTGCTTGAAATCTTCTTGGAAGACTATTCTTCAGGAAAGAATCACCATGAGCATGTGATGATGCCAGAAAGGGCTGAGCCTCCTCTCAGCCAGAATCAGACTTTGGTAAATGTAAGCAGGTATCCTATGATGGTTCTGGTTTTGAAATTGAGGGAGTCACAAGGACAGCCAAGGCTTGGCACTGTGAGAGGTCAGGAATGACCATTGGTGGACGTGTACCTTCGGTTGCGTGTGAGAGACCCATTGCAGGGTCATGAGAGAAGCTGAGGCTCTGCACCAGAAGAGGTCAAAGTAGGGCATTGGTGAATGTGCTGCCTCAGTTTCAGCTGGCGACCCCAGCTTTTGTGGAGATGCCAGACCTGGGACGTACCACCAGGAGCAGCTGCTGTGTGGATGTAAGAGTCAGCCTGGGGCCTGGAAGATGAGCTGTAGGTGCTTCTCGGATTGGCAGAGTCACGACCGATCAAGAGGGGGCAAGCTGCTGAGGAACCCTTTGAGAAGCCCAGGGAAGATCGTTGAGTGAATTCTCCAAGAGTATCTCAGACCTTGAAGCTACGTTTGATAGCGCTTTTAGTCTCGGACCTAGGTTTTTTTGAGTGTGCTTGATTCTTCTCCTTGAAATAAGACAGTATTGTTTTGGATTTTACCCAAGGGGGCCAAAGGGGCCGGCCCAAACTACCCCAGGAGATCTTTGTGTTTAAAGGAGGGGGGGCGAAACTTTTTTAAACCAAAAACAAAGTAGTGAACTTATATAAGTTATTGCGACATTTTAAGGACTGGTGGGGTTTTTAAGGTTGTCCTGTCTTATGTTGTGATTAATTTTAACATCATTCCTTGGGGATGAGAACTGGAGAGGTGGTAGTTTAATAGTGAGGTGTTTTGTGAGTCAAGTTGAAAGGGGTCAATCATGCTGGATATCTTTAGTGTCAAATCAACACAATTGGGGGATTTCCCCTGTTGGGACTTTCCTGTGACCATGTCTGTGAGAAATTGTCTTTATTGGATTGGCCTGTGGCCACATCTGTGGAGTATTTGTCTCGATGGGCAGTGCAGCTCAGAGAGCAAGCCAGTGAACAGCCTTCCTCCATGGCCTGTGCTTCAGCTCCTGCCTCCAGGCTCCTGCCCTGAGTTCCTGCTTTGGGCTCCCTAAGTGATGAACTGTGACCCAGGAGATGTAAGCTGAATAAACCCTTTCCTCCCCAAGTTGGTGTCGGTCAGAGTGTTTTGTCACAGCAATGGAAGACAAACTGGAACAGGTTCTGAGAATCAAACTCGGGTTGCCTTGTACATTTTGAGCCACCTTACCTCATTAAGCCAGCACCCAGACAACTGACTTTTGGCAAAGGTATCAAGAACAAACTGAGGAAAACACATTCTTTTAGAATCTCTTATCAGAGCAATTACATAAGAGGAAGAAAAGCATAGCACCAACAGGTGAGATGGAAGTTACATTGTCATGCAGTTGATATGATCTCACATAGAGAAAACCCTACACTTAACCGAAACAAACAAGCCAACAAAGGAACTGGAACTGAAAAAATGAAGACAGTAAGGTTGCACGATACAGTAGCAGCCCAGGAAAACCAATAGCATTTCCATAAACCAACAACACACTGTCCTAAATAGATATCAACAGAAGCATCACTTATGGTATTCATAATAAAATAAAATACTTAGTAATGAATATAACCAAGAAGATAAGAGATGTGTGCACTGAAAACTGGAAACCTTGATGATGAAAAAAGTTATAAAATGTGAGATCACTATTCATAGACTTGAAGAAAAACACTGTTAAAACATCTGCACTGTACAAAGCAATCTTCAGATTCAATATGATCATCAAAATTTCAAGGTCATGTGTTATAGAAATAGGAAAAAAATCTTAACATTCTCAGAGAACCAAAACAAAGCAGCACCCAACTAGCTAAAGTGGTCCTTGAGTGAATGAACAAAGCTGGAGGGACCACCGCTCTCCTCACGATTTCAAGCTACTGTACAAAGCTGTTGTCAGAGAAACAGCACAGTGACTGAGAGAATGGACTCTTCAGGTGGAAGGACTTCTGTGAAAATGCTTAAAATGCACATGAGTAGAAAAGAATCCATGGACTAGATATAGGAGTTTCCTCCAGAGTTGGAGTTCTTCACTCAGGAGCAGCAGGACACGAGGGTCTGAGCACACCATGGCCTCTGCCTGGGCCATCTGCTCCCTGGTGCAGGCTTGCCTGGTGCCTGAGCTGAACAAGGATTTTCACGAAACCCTCCAGTGTTCTTAGATCTGAGCGAATCTGCTTTGTGAGCATGCCAGCACATACAGAGAGAGAGAGAGAGAGAGAGAGAGAGAGAGAGAGAGAGAGAACCTGTATTGTAGAGGGCATGGACTGCTTCCTTGTTAATGAGAGATAACTGATCATAACTAGGGCCAGGACAGAAGACCTGCATCTACCTCTTTGCCAATGCCTGTGCAGCTCTGGTTTCCAGAGACAGAGCTCAGAATGTACTGTTTGCAGGTACACATGGGCAGTCCCACAGGGTGACCTGGAATAGAGCTACCTTGTTCTGGACCTACAGAAGAGTTGGGGGCTCCTCTATGTATTTGGGAGATGGGGAAGACTGCATGGCACAGGCAGGTGAAACACTAGGGAGTGTTGGGAACTCAAATTAATATAGCAGCATTCATACACAGGCAGCTAAGGCTTGGGCTGTCTGAGCTACCCAGCTGTGCTCAGAATATTACAGTTCCCTTTTACACAGTTTCTCTGAGCAGGTGCTGCTTTTAGTAACTTTCACGAAGGCCACTTGCAGCTCAAAATGGAAGGAACATAGGAGCTGACTGGGATGAGAAGGCTGCAAAAATGTCTTCAAAGCAAAATGTCTGTATAGGTTTTTGCTCTCCATCTTGATTTTACAGTTCTGCTGATCTTTCTGAAGCTCTCTTTTCCTCTTGTTTATTTCTGTGTAAAGACACACCTCTGTGAAGTTGGGTGGAGCCAGCCTGTGGCCTTCCCTGGGTCCTCACTGATGCCTGGCTGCACCTGTTGGCAGGACACTACAGCCAGTCCACAGCCTCCCTTGTAAGGATGAACCCAAATGGCTCAAAGGGTAACACATTTTCTAGCCAGAGCCTGATCCCCTTAGTATTTTGCCACAGGCCCCCAAAACCACAGGAAAGAGAATTCTCTATTCTCCCAAAGAGGTGAAGGAGAGGCCAAGTTGCCATTAGGCTCAGGTGAGAACTGCAGTCTCTGCAGCTCCAACTCCCAAGAGACTTAAGGGATCATCGGAAGGATGAAAACAGAAGAGGAACATCAGGATAGGATGGAACCTGAGTGTCAGCAGATGGACAAACCCTAACCAGACCAGAAACAGCAAGAGGAAAGATGGAAGGAAGTGTCAGAGGCAGCCTGAAGGACAAAGGGCTGATTTGGGCTCACAGTTCCAGGATGCAGACCTCCATGTTGGGAAGGCTCAGCAGCAGGGCTGATGGCTGCTGTCCATATGCATGCACCATCAGAAGTCAGAAGATATGAAGGCAGATCCTCCTCTTACTACCTCTTTATTCAGGTCAGCCTGGCACCCCAGCCCATGGAACAGTGTATAGTTAACCTGATTAACCACCTCGATTAACCTAATCTAGATATCCCTCACAGGCACACTCAGAGACCAACTAAACCTAGAGCATCCCTTGCAGATATGCCTGGAGCTTGTCTCCAAGATGGTTGTAGCCCCTGTTAAGTTAACAGTATTAACCATCTCAGGCAGGTGAAAGCTGCAGCAGGAGGCAGGGAGGGCCAGCAAGAGAGAAGGAGAGAAGACTGGGGAAAAACCTGATGGAGGAGAGCCCATTTTACAAAAGGCACTCAAAGTCTACCATGAGACAGGATGCCCCACAGTCCCTGCCACTGAACAGACATGGTCATGTTCCATAGCTGATAATTCTCGAGGTGGTTCCAGCCTTTTGTAGAACCATATAGGACTATAACACAGCATGAATTTTACAGATTCTTATACAGGCGTTAAAACTCCTTGTGCATATGAAAGGCACAGAGCTATGGAGGGAAAAAAAGAGGTCTCTGGCCAAATCCATGACAACAAAAGGTATCTACTAGGAGTGGACTGTTCTGATCCAGGCTCCCATCGATAGCTGGTCTAGAATCTGCCAAAGCAAAAATAAACCTTTCATTTTAACTAGAAAAAGAGATAATTTGTTCTGAAAGCCAAATATAAGTGACATGGCCCAGGAACATAGATTGAAGTTCCTCCAAATACCATATTCCAACGTGGTGACAAGTTCATTAAGTTTTCCTAAGAAGAGAAGAAAACAAAGTCATAAATCAAGACACTTGAGTTATACTGGAGGAATATCAGGTAGGTGGGTCACAGCAAAGCAGGGAGATGGCTGGTGTAGGTTGCGGGTGCTGCCTAAGGAGAGTGTTAGCTTTGGATTAGTGGAAAAGTTCCCTGACAACTTATGTGACCTGCTGGTAAATGCTTGTGGTCCCTGTGCACACGCTGTCTATGTGGCTGATATGTGCCTCAGCCATCAGTAATCAGCATGTCAGTGTTCTGGGCATGGTGGGACCCTCACACTTCCTGGCACAAACATCTGCTTTCTTTGCTTTCAACCATGTTTTTCTGTTTATCGGCTGTGAGTTCCATGTGGTTTGGAGTTAACAACTCCATGTCCTCTTAGAAAGCATAGGCAGCACCTGATACACAAGAAAGACCAGATCAGTGCCTGGCCCCAGAGGCAAACATGAATCTCTCCAGTTCCATGGGCTCACATTCCCTGGGTCATCTGAATTTGCTAGCACTCACATTTATCGAGTTCTCACCATGAGTCTTTCTGCTCACTCTCTTGAGGGGAGGTGGTGCCTCTTAGCATTTGCTGCTTGGCTTTCTTCTTCCCTGGTAGGCTTCAATCCAAGGCTCCCTCGGGCCATGCTCCAAACTCATGATCAAAAAAAAAAAAAAAAATTCCCAGTAGTCAACTATAATACCCACTCTGTCTAAGACTAATTCACCATTTTCCTTCCTGCCTACTAGAAGTCTCGCAAGCCACCCCCCCACCCCGACATTTCTACAAAGCACAGGTCAAAGCCTATAGGGGCCACAGGTCACGTAGATGACTGAAGCAACAGTAGTAAGGCACCAAGATGTGGTAGGAACTGAGGGAAGCCAGAGTCCATCGTCCATCATAAAGGGTCCATAGAACACTCACCTTGAGCCATCTGCCACCACCAGCGCCGACCTGCTCCACGGCCTTTGATTTTTCAGAACCCTCTCAATTTTTGTAATACTGAACTAACTTAGCATTAATTCATACTCTCCTGAGCAGTGTGCCTAAACTCAGGTTATATGAATGGGCTTACTAAAACTCTGATCCTTGGGGCTGGAAAGATGGCTCAGCAGTTAAGAGTATTGGCTGCTCTTGCAGAGGACCAGGGTTTAAGTTCCATCTCTCACATGGTGGCTGACAACTGTCTGAAACTCCAGTTCCAGGGGATCAGATGCCCTCTTCTGACCTCCTTGGGCATTGTACAGTATGGGTGCTCTTGTATACATGCAGGCAATACACTCATACACATAAAATAAAAATAATAAATAAAATATTAGAAAATCTCTGATCTTTTCCTCTCTCAGAAATGGCCAGTGACAGCCACAGCCCTGAATCTGCCCCCCCCCGCCCCCCGTGAGCACAAGCAGCCCACTTCACCACAGTGCCACACACACATGTGATTTTCCATGTCACCCTGGGGACGAGGTTATACAGTGCTGCTCACTCATCCACCTGCAGCTTGTGTGGGGATGCATTGGAGGTGGCCTTCAGACTTGGTGTGACTGTGCAGCACAGTCTCCCCTCCAGGAGGAAAGGGCTTATTTAGTAGCAGCTGGTACTGCCTGCAGCTGGCAGCACTCAGCTCAGTCCACAAAGGGTTTGGCCTTCTTCTAAAGAGAAGCACCGGGCTGGAGAGATGGCCTAGCGGTTAAGAGCGCCAACCGCTCTTGCAGAGGACCCGGGTTCGATCCCCAGCACCCACATGGTGGCTGAGAACCGTCTGAAACTCCAATTCCAGGAGAACTCCAGTTCCAGGGGAGTCGGAGACCCTCTTCTGACCTCCACGGCATTGCACGACATGGGTGCACAGACTTGCATGCAGACAGTACATTCATACACATACATAAATAAATAAAATTAATAAAAAAAAAAAAAAAGAGAAGCACCACATCCACCAAGGTGGTTTTCCTTGAAGACGCTCAGCTGTGGTTAAGTGTTCAAAGGCAGTAGGTGAGAGCAGAGGCCTGGCACTTTCTTTTCAACTCTGGACTGAAATAAGTGCCCCAGTGCTAGAGCCCTGCGGGTTCAGCTGAGGCTAACCCTTCAGCATGTCTGGTTTAGTCCCTTTTAATCAATTCTGCTTCCTGCAAATGTTGATTCAGGAGTGCACTCAGCATGGCTCCTGCAGGCAATCTCTATCTCAGAGTTGGCTTCTTGCAATCGACCTGTGACAAGCTCCTTATTCAATGTCTTCCCCATAAAGCTCATCCCTCTGGAAGCATGTACAAACATAACCAGGCTTGGCCTTGCCGTCTCAGACATCGCTCATTACAAAGTCCATTTCCCACATGGGTTATTACGGTCTTAATTCCTTACAGCTCTTTTTTCTTCTCATGTAGGTCAAGAGATCTTCCTGCTCCCACTGCCGTGGACTCCTTCAAGGAGATCTAGAGATAGATTTTACATGGTGGGGAAGAGAAATAAATTCTCGCAAATAAGACTTCTAACAGATATACCCTCCCCATATCCTAGAGCACCAATAGCCATCAGATGCTGCTCCTGGGGAAGACTCAAGACTGAATTGTGCATGTTGTTATCCACTAAGATAATGATTGCAGTAATAACCATGAGTGACATCAATTATACATGTGCTGTGTTTTAAGTTCCATATCAAAAAGTCCCTCTCTCTCTCATATATACACATATATATATGTACATATGTATATGTACATATATATATGTATATATGTATATATATATATATGTACATATATTTCAGGGGCTGTGGAGATGGCTCAATTAGTAAAGTGCTTGCCACATAAGCATAAGGACCTGGGGTCAACCCCCAGAACCCATGTAAAAGCTGTATGTGGTAGTGTGTTCCTATAATCCCAGTCCTGGGAAAGCAGAGAAAGAAGGATCCTGGGAGCTTGCTGGACAGCCAGCAAAACTGAATCAGCAGCTCCGGGTTCAGTGAGAGACCTTGTCTCAGAACAATAAGGTGGAGAGTGACTGATGAGCGCACCTGACGTTGGTTCACAGTCATCATGTGCACAATGTATGTATCAGACACACACAGACAAATGTGCACAGACATGAAGATGAACACACTCTATACACATGAAGGGTATAGTACCTAGCCAAGGATGGTGGTTCACACCTCTACTCCCAGGATTTGAGAAGCTGAGACAGCCTGGGCTACATAGTGAGTTTGCAGCCAACCTAGAGTAAGACTTTGTCTCACATTTTTTCGTTAATTTTTCTTTTCTTTTCTCTTCCTTTTTTTTTTTTTTTTTTTTGGTCTTTTTGATACAGGGTCTCCCTGTAGCCCCAGCTGGCCTGGAACTCACTCTGCAGACCAGGCTGGCCTTGAACTCACAGAGATCTGCCTGTCTCTGCCTCCCAAGTGCTGGGATTAAAGGCGTGTGCCATCACACTGGGCTTAACTTTAATTTAATAAACAAAAACATATTTTATTCTTCTTTGACTATTTCATCCATGTATACACTGTATCCTGATCTTCTCCACTTCAGACTCCTCTTCTTCTCCCCACAAATGCCCCCAATTGTCCCACCTTCAAGTCTCTTTGGGGGAGCATTTGTTTTTGTAGCCCACTGGGTGCAATCAGTGCTGCCTGGTTTGTTATGATCCTGCGGGCTTGATCCTGTGCAGGCAAGCACAGCTGCTGTGTACTCATGAGTGCAGCAGCCATGTCCCTTCACCACACTCCTCCCTTCTTTAACTCGTTCAACAAACCAAAGGAGGAAAATATTATTGATCTTGTCTGCAGAGAAATGTGTGAGAAGTTGATGGTCTGAAGCAACGCCACTGGATCTGAAAATAAACCCAAGGCTGGCTTCCCTCCAGAGCCTGGTCTGATTCCTCAGTGCCCGATGCTTGGTCTCTAGTGGCCACTGTCTTCATTTGAAGGAAAGCCCCATAAGGTCAGGGGCTTTGGCTCGCTTTACTTTCCTTTGTGTCTAAGAACCCACAATGTGGCTAGATGACAGTTGTCCAATCACTTGATTGTTTGAGTAGATGATGGAATGAATGAGATCTGAATGCATGATCCAGACCAAGTAGACACAAAAAGAACAGAGGAATGTGTCTGAGTGTGTTTTCAAGGAGAAACCCAGAAGACACTAACTAGGTGTGTCCACCCATGTTCCACCAGCCTCGTGTGCCCAGGAGAGTTATGAATGCAGATCAACACAAAACATACTTAAGACATTATGAGATTATGTTTTGCATTTTTTTGTATGGTTCTCAAGTGTGAGTTGTATAGATGACATCTTGTCACAATACACAATTTGGTGATTTTCTTGTGCAAATTAGAAACAATGCCTTTGTCTAGACTCTTGCATTCACCTGTCAGAGCATCATCTTAGTGTGCTGGCTTGTTAGCACAAGGCACTATGCTACCATTGGCCAGAAAACTATAAAGGCCAAGATCTGTGCTGTCTGTGATGGGGATGGGGCCCTTTGCACACATTCCCTGACCACCTGCATGGCCTCCATAGTCCTCTCTGGGACTGGGCAGATCTAGTCTGGCTTTTGTCCTGTGAGGTCCTGGCATTAGATATACCTTATTTTCTGACAGTTGGACTCAAATCCATGTTTATTTCATCACTTAATCCCCTTTCCACAAACTTTAAGATGGTCAAAATCTCAGAAGTTTGTCAGGTGGTGCCCTGCACCCACCTCTTATATTTTCAGGCCTCACACGGTGCTCTCCTTAAGGGAGAGCTCTTTCTCAAAGAGCTGCACAATTTCCTGACATTCTTCTTTGCCTGTTGAAGACAGATTTTTTTCTGGGGAGAATACAAAACTTAAATATTTCAGAGCACTCTGAATGTAATCACCTCTCTTCTGAATCAAGCTTGCTATTTCATCAGTAATCTGCCTCAGACCAGCTTTTCCCAGCAGGTTCCTCCTTTATCCCAGGCAGGCAGAACAACTGGCTTGGAAAGGTCAAATTCAGCATGTCAAAATTATATCTACTTTTACATTTCCACTAGAAAGAAAGGGAAATTAATGAATCAACATTAAGCAAACCACCTCTGAGGTTGCTGAGGAATACACCAGGAATGAGAAATCACAAAGAGTTTGTGATCAAGGACAGCCAGGCATCAATATACAATGTAATGGGGTATTTTTTTACTTCGTATCCAGTTCTTTATAGACCAGGCCAGCAGTACAGAATGAAGGTACTGTGTTCCCTGCCACTGTAGAAAGCACCTAAGGCCAAGGTGGAGCTGACTCAAATCAGACCTCTAAGTGGTCTAATTCCCCCCAACACTAAAGCAGCATGATTTGGCTATATTGACAGGTCTCAGCAAGCAAATGGGAAGAGTCCTTTGGTGGTAAGTCCACCCCTGTCACCATAACAACTAAACTAAATCCTAATATCCAGATGAAATGTTTAGAAAGAAAAGGCCAAAAATAAAGACTCCCCAACCCTATGATCAGACATTGAGTACTTGGAGCCTGACTCAGTGGCTTGTGATGCCTGCCTGATATAAATCGAACTCGACTACTAATGACCCTGGCACCATACCCCAAGTGATCAGTCTTAGGAAGGAAAAAAAAGTGTTAAAAATTTACTACCTACCAAGATAGCCAGCTGTCCACCTGTTCTCTACTCCATTAGACCCAGCACAAATGGCCCACAGAGAAGGCCGGGTAACTTCCTCACCTGATGTTAAAGGGCCCCATTTCTCCCCAGGGGTTCAATTCTCTATTTCTGAGCATTTGCCTGCTATGTTTCTGTTACAGCACATATTCTTTGTGTGTGTTCGTTCATGAGGGAGCACACATGTGGGGCATGCACCTCAGGAGCCAGGAGCTATCCGTCATGGTTTGTTTGTTTTGTTTGTTTTGCTTTGCTTTGCTATCTTATTTATTATTTTTGTTTGTATGAGCATTTCTCCACCCTGTATGTTGTTAAGTGCACAAATACATAAAATATCTATGGAGTCCAGAAGAGGGCATCTGATCCCTTTAAACTGAAATTACAGACAGTTGTTACCTGACATGTGTGTGCTGGGAACCAAGCCAAGGTCACTTGCAGGAACAGCCAGTGCTCTTAACTGCTGAGCCATCTCTCTAGCCCCCATTTTTTTTCATGAGACAGGGTCTCTCACTGGAAGCTGGAGCTCACCAATTAGTCTAGGTGGGCAAGTCAGAGAGTCCCAGGGATCCTTTAGTCTCCACCTCCATAGTGGTGGGATTATAAGCATCTGCTAGGGTGCTGGGGATCAAATTACAGTTCCCAAAGCTGCATGGCAAAGTCCTTATTGACTGCGCCATCTCCCCACTCCCTACAGTGAATAGTCCTTAATAACGCTTTATACCTCTAATTTAGTAAATGCTTTTACCCTGTGTCTTGAGCTTGTCATTCCTGACATAGCAAAACACTGACCCATGTTGTTCGTTTGAGAATGTATTTCACTGTTTTGTTCTTCTCCTGGAGTATTTAATGTATTGTATGGAATTTTCAGCTCACTTTCTCAGTTTTCCCCCCATTGGATTAGGAAGTGTTTGAGGGCAAGGACCATGTTTTACCTTTTTATATCCCCAGTGATGAACAGAATGCCTGGCCCATGCTAAATTTCTGTAAGGTGTGCTGAGATTGAGCTGAAGGCCTTTGCATTTCCACAGAGGAATCTGGCAGCATCCTTTCTGGGGAGCTCTTGCTTCAGGATGGTGGAGGAAGGGGACGAGTAGCAGCATCCAGAAGACACACCATCCTCCAGTTCCTTGTCTCTCTCAGTGTTACCAAACACTGAATTCCTAAAATGGCTCCTGAATTAGCTGAAATTCACCAAACTCTCAGGAATTCTTATGTAATCCTTTGGGTATAATGTGTCAAGAACTAAACTCACAGGGACCTTTGCTATGAAGTAGCAACCTCCTTTACTAAGAAACTTTGGGATGTGCTTCCCAACAAGTGCTGCAGTGTCTACAAATGAAGATCCAGAATGATCTATGGCTAGCAAAAGACCTTTAAATACCCTTACCATCATCCTATCATACCCACAAGACTCCAATGAAGGGATCCCAGTTCATGTCTACTTGGTGAAAAGGACAACCTCCCAGGATGCTCTGGTAGAGAATTTCATGGGCAGGAAGGTGCAAACAGTGAATGTTCAGGAGCCCAACTTGAGGCCTGGTGCTTTGCTAGGTGCTTATTAAGCACTCTTTTTCCAGGCCTCTGAGGGGGAAGTCACTCGTCAGTTATGCCATTTTTATGTGTCCATGTGTATGAGCATCTTATGTGGGTCTGTGGATGTGAAAGGAGGTACCTAAGGAGGACAGAGACATTGGATGCCCTAGAGCTAGAGTTACAGGTGGTTGTGAGCTACCCGATGTGGGTGCTGGGAAATGAACTCTGGTCTTCTAAAAGAGCAGTACATACTCTTAACCACCTCCCCAACTCTGCCTTTTGATCAGGAATCAAGTTCATAATTCTAAACATGCCAATAATTTACCCAAGATCTCAGAGAAATCAAATACCAAAGCCAGCCTTGAACCCTAGGCTGTGTCCTGGAACTCTACTGTGGACAAGGAAGTGAGCAAATGCTGAGCATTTGAAGCCTTGCCAACTCTCCCCTGTGTACTAAGTTCTTCTGTCCTGAGATCACATGACTCTGTCCCTTCAAGTAATACTTTGGTCAATTACATAATATATGTCACTGGGCAAGCATTTACCATCCAGAGTGCAATTCTCTACTTCTGTCACATTAGGGCCTGAAGCCCTGAGTTGGTGTAGCAGCATCATCCAACACCCACTTGTGTACGCCCAAAGGAGCTGGGGAGGAATGTTCTAAAGAACTACATAGGTGGACTGCAAGATTCCACTAGGGAGACTTTTGTCATGGAAAATGTCCACCCCCAAGAACCGCCACTTACCCTGTGAGCTTTCAGACTTGTCCCATACTAGTACTACTGTGTGTCTTCCATACTTCTTTCAGAATGAAACCCTTTATTGAAGTTACCTTGTGCCTATTCACTTAAGGAGGACAAGGCAGGAAAAATGGCTTTTTAGTTGATGTTGATTTGGGAAAGATTTGGGGGTTCTCCTTTCTGTTGGCTGTGACTTTTCTTTTCGTTGTGATAAAATACTCAGTCAAATCGCCTTAAGGAAGAAAGGGCTTATTTGGCCCACAGTTCGAGGATCCAACCCATCATGGTAGAGAGGCATGGTGCTGGGAGTGGAGCTAGCTGGAGCAGTAGGAGCGTGAGACAGGTGATCACACTGTGTCCACTAGTAAGCAGAGACAGATGAATGCTGACAGACTCCAGCCCGTGCAATGGTACCACCCGTATTCAGGCTGGGTCTTCCCTCCTCAGTTAACCTCTCTGAAAGCAGCCTCATGGACATGTCCAGAGACATAGCTCCTGGTGATTCCATAGCCCACTGAGCTGATAATAAATATTAACATTACGTCAGCCTTGTGGGAGGGGGGAAGTGAGCCTGATACTTGTTCTTGTAAACAGCAGGCATCACAAGTACTCCCCCAGTAACTCTCTCTGGCCTTTTCCTTTCTCCTGGAGGGGAGAACTGCACTTCCCTGTTATCTTGAACACTGGCATAGCCAATGAATTGTTTTAGTCAATGGATAGTGAGCAGAAATGAAGTACTTCTGCTGCCAGGCCCATTTAAGATTCAGTGCATGACCCATCATACCTGTTTCCCCATTACCGCAAACCCTGAAGCCTTGTGTTTAAGCAGCAACACTGTAACAGAATAGAGCTTCCTTCAATCTGGGTCCCTGAGTGAGCATTAATGAACATTGTTCCCTGTCACTGCAAGTCAGACATGTGGTTTAAGGGAAAATAAGCCTTTGCTTTTAAACACAAAGGGTTTACAGTTATTACAGCCTAACCAAGCCTGCCCTGATAGTACTCTAAAACTTAGTGTTAAAAGAGACCTGAAATTAGACCACATGGGATACGAGGAATGGAAAATTCCAGAAAGGGGCTGTGAATAAGAAGGAATCTGAACTCTTAGTCAAAGAGATTGTCACTGGGTAGAGTATATTGTCCATGTGTACTCATGGTAAAAAGATTCGTAGTTTAGGGGCTGGAGAGATGTCTCAGTAGTTAAGAGCACTGACTGCTCTTGCAGGAGAGGCAGGTTTGATTCCCAGCACCCACATGGCAGCTAACAACCATCCATAACTCCAGTTCCAGGGGAACCTGACACTCTCTTCTGACCTCTGTGGGCATTACACGACACATATATGTAGGCAATCCACTCATATGCGAAAATAAAATAATAAATAAAATTTTTAAAGTATTTAATAGTTCATGAAACTTGTCATTTTCTAAAATACTCTTTATTCATCTCCACGCTAGGTTAAAGCTCTCTTTATGGATCCTTAGAAAAGACCACCAGGTAAGAAACTTCTGATAAAGCTTCCTTGGTGTAGCCATTTGTAACTTGTCCATGCTTTAGTCAATAACAACCCCCACACATGCTCATGCAGGTCACAGAAAGACAAAAGCAAGCAAGCAAACAAACAGGCATGAAAACAGGAGAGGATTTGTTGAAAAGAAGCAGCTCCGTGGGAGTGGAAGGGAGAGGGCAATGTAGGGGTGGGGTGAAATGACAAACACCTTATGTACACATATGAAATTGCCAAAGGGTGATAAAACTTAAACTTAGAAGAAACACCCAACAAAGCAGCATTTCTCAGAATTTTGTGAGCACCTTGCCTGGGAATCACTGGGGCCCTTGTTAAAAATTCAAATCCTAGACCCTATCATTTCTGAAATCCATGGCTTTAGCAAATTCTGGCTTAAGGAGCTTTATTTCTGTCTAGGTATATACGAAATAAGCCCTTTTTACTTTTCATAGAGTTAAAAAAAAAAAAAAACTCCCAGCCCAGTAATTCCACAGTCCTTTTAAGCCAATCAAACTGTAAGACCATTAACAATTCCTTATAAGCTAATGCTTGAACTTGCATTAAAAAGTGACCTGGGGGATTGAAAGGGACTGGAGAAATGGTTCAGCGGTTTGGACTACATAATGCTTCTTGCAGAGGAGCTGAGTTTGATTCTCAGAACCCACATCCAGTGGCTCACGACCACCTGCAACTTCAGATCCAGGGCACCCATGGGATGTGATACCTATGGGCTCTGGTGCATACACATAATTAAAATAACATAAATGTTTTAAAAAGTGACCTAGGGAAAGCATGCACAATTCCCAGGCAAGATAAAACCAGACAAAATTCCAGCATAGACATGAGGAAGTGGGTGAGAAACCCCAACCCAACTTAAGGAAATTGTGGCAATTGATAGCTGCTAGGAGGGACAGATATAGTTTCTTTCATGGAGGGGACTCTTGGTAGGTTAAGCAGGCTCCAACAGATGGACCCACACTGAAGGACATTTGAAGACACAAAGTCCGTAGAATATATATATATATATATATATATATATATATATATATGTTAATATATATAGTAAATATACAGTATATATATATATGTACAGTGTAATATAAAGTAATGCAGAGAAATGGCATGCAGTACACAGTTTGGAGTTGAATCAGGAGTTCTTTATTAGCTGGCAGTCAGAGAGGGGGCTAATACCCCAAAGAACTATCAACCTGAAGGAGAAGCATGGCAGGATTTATAAAGCTTAAAACTACAATTACATCATGTCAGGGGCTGAGCCAATAACCATAGTTATATCAGGTCACCACAATTACACCAGACCAGGGGCAGATCAGTTAACAAACAGGTTTTAGTTAATAAAAAGCTTCAATTAAGAAAAATTAAGTTCCTCAGAATGCAGAAACAATGGGTTCCATGGAGATGGAGGTATACCTGGGACAGAGGACATGCTACCTGGCTCCATGTACGTTTCCCAGTATTATAGAAACAATGTACTCCCTGAAACTGCCTGCAGGAGACATTCTGCCTGGCTGGCTACAGCGGGAATGGCTGAGCAAAAAACACAGGGCAAAGCAAAAGTCAGCTAGAACAAAATGGAGTTAGTTTTGCCATTTCATAGAGTACATTAAACTGGGCAGGGGGAGTAAGGAGAACTCTGTATCTAAATACAATCAAATTATATTGTATAAAAATGGCAAAAAAATTAACATAAGAATTATTCAGGGGATATGATGGCTGGGGATATGATTCAGTCAGTAAAGCACATATCCCAGAAGCATAAGGAACTGAACTCAGATCCCCCAAACCTATGAAGAAACCCCTGTGTAGCTATGGACACCTTAACCTAGCAATTGTAAGATGGGAAGTAGAGACAGGTAGATCCTTAGAATCTCACTGGCCAGCTAGCCTAGCCTACTTAGTGATGATCCCACCCAATGAGTGATCCTGTCACAACAAAAGGTGTTTTGGTTTTGATTTTGAGTTTATTTTAGCCCCAGCTGGCCTGAAACTATGTAGACTAGGCTGGCCTCAATCTCACAGAGATTTGCCTGCCCCCACATCCCAAGTGCTAGGATTAAAGATGTGTGGCACCATGCCCAGCCTAGATCAAATGAAAAGTGTTTAAAGCACTTGGCAAATGGTACCCAAGGTTGTCATCTGACCTCTACACACTCAAGCATGTGAGCTTCCTCCTACAGAAACACCCACACATGAATGGGCCACACATACACACATCATTGTCTGACCTTTGAGCAAGCAAGTATTCTTGGTAAATTTAGCAAAAGGAAGAACCCATCATGACTCATGTATTCACTAAAGAATCTTTTGATGCTCTTGCCAAGAATTAAGCACCATGTTGAATATTAATGACTTGACAACGTTAGATATACAAAACAATGGCCCCATCTCTCAAGGAATTCTACAAGTACAGCTAAGCCAGTATAGTTGGATCCTGTTATTAACAGGAGCTACTTTTATAAAACTGCTCCAGATACTGATCGAGGAAGCATGAGTGCAGATCCTAGGACCCACATCTGTACGCATCCTATGTACACTTATAACCCCAACAATGAATGAATGGGCTGGAGATAGGAGGATCACTGGGGCTTGCTATCTTCCATGTAGTTGAGAGAGACCTTGCCTCAAGGGAGTAGAGGGTAGAGAGGAGGATGCTAATACCCGCTGTTTGCATGCATGTACAGTCATACACACATGCACTTATAGACACCTGTACACATAAGTAAATAAAATACATAATTAATTAAGTCACAGTGAACAGCACCATATTGTGTGCCTGAACAAAGGCTTCCTAATGGGTTTTTTTTTCTGTGAGGTACACTAGATAGAGGCTTCTGTGGTTAGAAAAGCTAAACAGCACATTAGCACTATGCTTGACACATTAGCACTATGCTTGACACATTAGCACTATGCTTGAAGACATTTAGACACAGTGAAATCATGAGCAAAAACACAAGAATGGAAAGTATGGCACTAAGCAGAACACAAGACCATACCTACTTACAGTGCACTGAAACAGGAAGGCAGAGTTGTGGGCCAGCAGTCCTGGATTCAGGCATATCTTGCACATGTGCAATCATACTAGGCAATGCTACAGCACAGAGCAGACCCTGTCTCTCATCCGATGTTAGCACTCTCTTGGTGCCATGAGCTGACTTGTTTGTTTGCACGCCCCTTTCTGGGTATGTCCCACAGGCTGGAGGTCTAAGATTGTCCACTGGGATGTGGGGCCATCTGATGTGGAGGCTGCCTGCCCCAGACCTGTAGAAGCTGCTTGTTGCATAGAAAAAACAGATTTACATACTCTGATGTGGTCCCCGGAATGTTACTGGAGTAATCCCATGCTGTACCTTCTTCAGCCTATTCAATTGCTGGACTTATGCCCCTGTCACGCCACCCCCGACCCCCCACTCCCTCACACAGAGTGTCACTCACTGATGGCTGGGAGTGTGTATTATATGCCATAAACATTCTGTCATTGTGTCCATGTCACAAAATGACTGAAAGTGCCACAGGTCTCCATCTGAAAGCTATAAACAAATTTAAAGAGTGTGCATGTTTGAAATTTTGGAAACTGCAAGTATCACAGAGCAATTCCATGAGCACATGCAGTGGCTGGGACAGGACTGGGTGCTCCAAAAGGTTTGGTAGAAGCTTCATCTCCGGGTGGTGATTTGACAAGCCTAGTGAGAGGTGCTTAGTAGGTGTTTGTTTGATTGTATATCAAACAAACACCTTAGTAGGGGTGTATATACATTTGTACATGTGTAGGCATGTGCATGTATGAGGGCATGTGTGCATGTATGTGTGTATGTGTATGGTGTCATTTCTCTGGTACCATACACCATGTTTTTCTGAGGTAGGTTCTCTCACTGCCCTGGGACTTGCTAAGTAGGCTAAACTGGCTGACCAGTGCACCCCAGATCCACCTGTCTCCACCTCTCCAAGTTCCAGAATTACAAGCACATGCCACCATGCCTGGCATTTTTAGAAGTATGAACTTGGGTCCTGGTGCTTGTATGGCAAGCACTTTAACAACAGAGCCATCCTCCCAGCCCCTGATTATGTTCTAAGGGACATTAATACTGTTCTTGCTCTTGTGGAAGGTCCTATGAAGCCAGGTTGTAAGCAGCCTGGCATGCCCTATGCCAGAACCTCTCTTGCTTCTTGTTCTGGTATGTGACTTCCTCCACAACCAGGGCAAATGCTGGCACGGTGTTCTCCTTAAAAATACTTAGCCACGGGCCTAGATTTGATTTGTAATGTAATCTTGTATAAAAATAAATAAATAAATAATGAAAAAATACTTAGCCTTAGGTATTTTGCTACAGGCACACAAGAAAAGACAACAGCATTGAGAATGGAAGTTCCTGTCTCAAAAACAAACGCAGAGGAAGGAAGTTTGAGAAATCAGCAGGTGGGGATGAGGGGAGGCCACTAAACAGACAGAAGGGACATGATGTTTAAGTGAAGACTGTGGAATAAATGGGAATTGGACCTTGTGGCAAATAAAAGGGTGACATTCCAATCAGAAAGACATGTGCAGGAAGAACGTTGATTGAACACACTGAGGCCACACTAGGGTTAGAGTTCATCCTGTGCAAACAGCAGGGGGTGACATCAAGCTTAACGTAACCTTCAGTCTGCATCTCCCTTGTTTGCTATTCCACTTTCTGGTGACTGGGAGGCAGAATTGGAATTAATGGAGAGTCACATAGGAAAGGCATGGCAAGACTGGCAGCCCTTAGCTCACCTGTGCTTCATTCAACCATTGGACCATGCTCTGAACTTGGGGGAGGCAGGTACTATGTTAATTACCCATATAGAAAGTTAGGCTAATCACTAGAAGGTATAAGCTTGTGGCGACATCCACAGTAAGGCCTTGTCATCTCTCTCAGGGAAAAAAAAAAAAAAACGTAATCCAGGGATTAACACACCAAACATCTGTGTCTATACCAAAGTAACCTACCATAGTAACTAGCAATGTTTAAATACATACATATCTAACCGCTTATGCTTCATTAGCAGGATTGAAAGCCTGTCCCTGGGCAATCGGTCAGCTCATGAAAGGAAACAGCCAGAACTGATTAGAGTCCAAAATGACATCTCCAGACAAAGTAGACTGTTGTGCTTCTTGTCCACCTGTGCCCCATCTCTAAGCCTAAGGAACAATCTGTGGAAGAGGGGGAGTGGTATATTGTAGGGGCTGCGATAGGGGTGAACGGTAAAACTATGACAATATAGTCTGGACACTTATTTGATCAACTTGATTGAACATTCAAGCCCCTCCAGCTGGATGGTGGGAGCCTTGGGCTGTGTGGGCTGGGGCACGACTGCTTGAAAATTGGTTTTATATGAAGGATTCTTGGGCAAAAAAATAAATAAATAAATAAAAAGGAGCT
The DNA here is from genome assembly GCA_009823505.1 of Rhizomys pruinosus. NCBI lineage: Eukaryota > Metazoa > Chordata > Mammalia > Rodentia > Spalacidae > Rhizomys > Rhizomys pruinosus. The sequence goes on from VZQC01010303.1 coordinate 25,338, forward strand.
AGATACAGACATTTGAACTAACTGGGAATATAAAATGCTAGTTGTTTTATTTATAGTTTGTATTCAGTTGGTCTCTATATTTTTCTGAAATATACAACATCACAGTGTAACACTTTCTTTTACTTGTAGGACAACTTAAAGGGATTAAGCTTAAATTTTTACTTCCCGAATAAGTAGAAGTCTTAGTCCAGTCATATAGCGTTAAAGAGCAAAGTGTTTATTGGGTAAAATTTATTTAGCAGGTACTCAACTCTGCCCAAGCTTTATCCACCAAGTATAGGATATTTTAAAGCTTAGTGAATTGTTTAGATTAGTTAAATTTAGGTGTAGGTTTTGGTGGAAATGGTAATACAATTGAACTAATTGGGAATATAAAATGTTAATTGTTTTATTTATAATTTGTATTGGGTTAAGGTATACAAATGGCCTATATATTTTTTCTGAATTACACAACATCACATTATAACACTTTCTTTTACTTGTAGGACAATTTAAAGGAACTAAGCTTAAATTTCCTTCCCAAATAAGTAGCATATAGTCAATGAGAAACAGTTTGGGTAAATTCAATGAAAGCTTATGCCTTGGTTCCTGTTTATGGGTATGTGTAATACAACATAGGCATCCATAGGTCAAAACATAAAAACCTAAAAAAAAAAAAGAAAAAAAAGAGGGAGTGGGAGGTGGGGTACTATCCTTTCTGGGATACAAATGGAAAACTCTGTGTTCCAATCCTATTGATAAATTTTCAATTTTTCTGATCTTGAAACTAACAATGGGAGGAGAATTTTATGTTCCCACAGGTAAAAATCACCAATCTAAATGCCTGAAAACATACAACTTATGGCTGTGCAGGATGAACTGGGGAATGCCAGCAGAGAGGTTGACCCATCTGAACATTAAGGAATGAGGAACCTCAGACTGCCTGAGTCACGGACACTGAGCATCTCTCTGAATAATATTGGGGTTGACTGTTTATAATGGACCCTAATGAAGTTTACCTTCCAGATGCTGAGAAACCTTCCTACCTCTCCCCTTTTTTAGGAAAAAGAAAAACATGATGGTAATGAAACCACTCCCTAACTGTAAACTAGAGCCAATTGTTACAGTGGTAATTTCCTATAAAACAGGCATAACGTATTAACTGATTGATAGGCATAGGAACTGTGAAAGGATATTTCCCTAACTAGAGCCAAATTCAATAGTAAAGTGTTTATAAGTTGTGTAATTAAGCAAAATATATTACTACAGGAAAGCTCTGACATCAGCAATGAATTATTCTGCCTAGGAGATGTTGGCTAGGGGATTCAAACCCGCCCCCCCCAAATTATAAAGGCCTTTTGCCTATAAGTGGGATATATGCAAGGAGAAAGGCAGTAAGTCCCTGTTGTCGAAGACCTGGTGTGAGCATGAAAAATGTTATGAGACGTCACTTGCTAGCGTACAACTGGCCTCTGAAATGCTAGAGAGCGTTACCAAAGGCCACTAAAGCAATACAGCAAAATATTGGTCTCCCTGAGACAAGCAAGACTCCTCCGTCAATATCAGCTACACCTCAACAGCCTGGAGATACTGTGCAACAGTGGCAGCCAAGTGTCTATATATATCCCAAATCTATTTGGCTATTAGCTCTCTCCTTGGAGGAATAACTCACAGCGGATGCCACAAGCTTATGTCCTCTAGTGGTTAGGAGATGTTATAAGCCACAATAAGAACTTGTCACCCTTTATAGAGAAACCACAGTTTGCGGATTAGCATACCATCCAAGCATCTGTGTCTATGCTCACAGCTTAGCTTGACATAATAATTGGTACTGCTTAAATGCCTGTACATCCAATAGCTTGTGCTTTGTTAGTATGACTAAAAAGGGTATCACTGGGAAAGCTGTCAATCCATGAAGGGAAACAACCTGAACAGACTGGAGTCCAAAATGACAACTCCAAAGAAATTAGACTGTTTTCTTCTCACCCACTTGTGCCCCTTTCCCAAAGCCCAGGGAACAAACTGCGGAAGAGGAGGCGTGGTAGATTGTAAGGGCTGTGGAGAGATGGGGTGAATCATGAGACTACAGGAATATAGTCTGGATTCCTGATTGATCAACATGTCTGGGCATACAAGCTTCTCCAACTGGTCTATGGGAACCTTGGGTTGTTCAAAATTTGGACATAGATACTTGCAAAATGCACAATTACCTGATTGTATGACATAATGAGTGACATCAATGCTATCTGCAAACAACTGTGTCATTGTATTGTAGAATCCCTTAAAAAATAAAATAAAATAAAATAAAATAAAATAGAAAGTCAGGCTAGCCTTGCTCAGTCCTCATCTCCCTTCTTGCCCTCTAGGAGCCAGACCACAGTAGAGGTCTGGCACATGTCTGCCCTTCACCTTTCTTCTAATAACCAACCTCTTTTCTTGGAACTCTTCACGCATGTGTCTGTACAATTCATGGTGAAGAGGCACAGAACCTGGAAACCTCAGTGTCTACCTCTAGACTCACATCAACACCTGTCAGACACGTGAGTGAGGGTTTCCACAATAGCAACTGTTAATACCTCCCCTGCAATTCCTCCTCCTTAGATTTTGCTTCTGAAATGTGGCTTGCCTGAGAGCCTCACCTCATGATTTATTCACGAGTGACTCCACAGTTAGGAGACTCCATTTTGGCGAAGTTTGATTAGATGAGAACCAAGACATGGAGAAGGACATGAATCATGATCTGTGTAATTCTCAGGTAACAATCAATCAAATAGAACCAGTCAGAGCAGCCACAATGCCTGCCTTGCATTTTTAATGAAGGGGGGGTGCTAACACCATGGAGAGAGTTTCTGTGCATTTGGAAAGGGGAAAGTATAAACCAAAGATCTGGTAAGTTAACTGGTAGGCCAACTGGTAGGACAGAGCTAGCATGACTGGGAACCCTGTGGCTGTGGCTAGGCTTGCTTTGAATATGCACAGTCCTTTTGTCACATAATAGCTTAGACCCTTCTTGGGCAAGCCAGCTTCCTGTTCACCAAATGAAATTGCCACACAGTCAGGTGACCAAATATGATCAGCAAATTGGTTCAGGCCACTGTCACCAGTCATCGTTCTCAGTCTAATTGTCCTTCCTAAGTTAGTTTCACTTTCTCTCCCAGTAATCATTAATTCCCTAACAACAGTGGACTGAATTGTGGACCCCAAGACTCAGCTGAGGACTTAATGTGATTGTATTTGGGACAGAGCTTTAAAGAAGAGAAAAGTACATTGGCTCTGTTAGTCTCTCTCTCTCTCTCTCTCTCTCTCTCTCTCTCTCTCTCTCTCTCTCTCGTAAAAGACCCAGAGAGCAGGTACTTGGCTGCCTGCAAGCCAGCAAAGGAGGCCTCTGCTGACATTCGATCTTGGACTTCCAGCCTCCAGAACTGTGACAAAAGTCATTTCTGCGAAGTCCCTGAACCCACAATATTTCTTCATGCAGCTTGAAAATCAGTAAGCACTCTTCCTTAACAGGGCCTCAAGTGTGCTTGCTCAGAGTCCCTACAAACTCCTGTCTTCACTCAGGATGGAGCCTCCTGAACATCTCCAGACTGCGACTACTTTTGGCCTTTCCACAGCTTCCCCTAAGCACAGAATATTCTCCACTCCTCTCCACAAACCGCATATTCTTGCCAACCTACCTTAGACACAGCCTCTCCCAGGAAGCTTTTACCCACCACCCTCATCACCTCCTTTGTCCTCTGGGACCAGGTGCCCCTCTGGGATCCCAGTCTTCCTTGGGCTTTCCCTAACAAAGCCCGAACAATCCCATTGTACCATTTCCTAATTCTTTGGCTAGCTTCCCCCAGAAGACTATAACCTTCACCAAACCAGAAACTGGGCTCCATTGTTTACTTCTAGAGCTAGTACAGCCAGCCAAGACACATGCCTGTGTTCCTCGGCAGGATTATGAGTTCAAAACTAGCCTGGACTATAAAGCAATCCCGTTTCACAAAAACTAACTAACTAACTAAACTAACTAACTATAGCCAGTGTGGCATTATTAACATTGGTTGAATGCTTGAGCAACAATTCGATGCTTCTTTCTCTTCTAGGGGACCAAGTAAGTACAAGATGTGGCTTCTAGCTCTACCAGCCTTAGGCAAGTCATTTATTATTTCTGTGACCCAATTCTTTTTCATTTCTGTGTGTCTCTGCACGTGTTTGTGTCCGTGCAGGTATGTGTGTGCACACTGTATACAGGGTATAGATAGGTGTGCATGTGCACGTGGAGGGCAGTAGTTGACATTGGTGTCTTCTTCAATCATTCCCCTTTAGTTTTTCTGAGACAAGGCTCTCACTGAACTTGGAGCTCACTGATGCGCTAAGCTGGCTAGCTGAGAAGCCCCAGGGATTCTCCTCCCTAGGCCTGGGATTACAGGCCTGTGCAGCCATGCAGTTTTTTATATGGGTGCTGGCAATCCTAACTCGGGTCCTTATGCCTGTCCAGCAAGTACTTTACTGATTGACTGCGTACTCTGTCTAGCCTCATCTGTGACCCAAATTTTATTTGTAAAACAAGGAAGGCAGCAATACCTAGATCAAAGAACCGTGTTTGCAAGGGTTAAGACGTGCGCATTGGGTACTGTGAGCTGCAATCTGTTAAACACGTTATAGAACAGAATATGCGCATGTGCATTATGAGGAGAGTCACTTTTTAAATCGTTGACTTCATTTCAAAGGACACTGAACTTAGCTCTGCAGGTGCAGCTTTGTCTGATAGATGAAGATCAGTGCCCTATGACTCTATAAGGACATTAGGACTCTCATGAAAAGCACAGGAAATTGGAAAGGTTTTTCAAAGGCTTATTATAATAGAGAAGCTGTTCAATTCTAAGCTTCCATTATTCAATGAAAAAAATGTATGGAATACACTATGCAAAGATTTTTAAATATCCAGACCCTATTCAGTATCTGAAAAAAAATTAAAAAGGAAGAAAGCTGGCCTGTGACAACAAGTTGCTGACATTAAAGCAACAGTTTATGGCCAGCCTGTTCTCTATGTGGTCCAGTGGTGGATCCTGGGATGTGCAGAAGATGGACATGCTCCTCCTACTCATCAGCTCCTCTTCATAGACTCTGCACAGATGTTTCCTGTGTAACAGATCAACTCCACTACCTGCCTGTGGAGCTGATGGGCACTCCTCGCTGCTAGCTCCTGGATTATTTCCAACTGTACTTCTCCTTCAATTTCTAGATCAGTAATCATTTTAAAGTTTGGGGAATTGGCTGTAATCAGCAGATGACCTTCCAGTGAACTCCCACATTGTTCAAATACAACAGGATCTCATTCTAATCATTTCCTGCTGACAGACCTCACCCATGAGCAAAAATCATAGAAGCAGATAGTTTTGTTGTATTTTCCAAATTGTAAAGATAAAGTCTGTCAATCTAGAAAAAAATTCTCCCAGTTATTTCCTCTGAGCCCTGACAATGAGGCTGGCATTTAGTTTAACAAGAATGAAGGAAAAAGGACAAAAAAAAAATGCAATCTGGGGCAACGGTACATTTTCACAGAGTCAGGTGGCACGTAAGCAATCTTGGGTGTCCCAACAGAAATGCTGCTCAAAGGGAGGGCACTGACGAAGGGTGCCCCTCAGGCTCGGGGGGGTCTAGTGCTGTCATTTTATTTCCAATATAGAGTGGTGTAGGGTAAGGATTCAGAAGGGGCAGGAGGACAGCAAGGAAAGATTGGACCAAAGCAAAACCAATGCCATCAGGCGAACCCCAGACTCTGAGGCTCCATGTCTGGAAGCTGGGCTTTGGTGGCATCATCTAGCCTGCAGGGGCTGTGCACCTGGCCCTCTGGCCCTACCACCTGTAGCATGCATGCTCTCTTTCTGGAGTTGATGCCATTCAGTGGTTATCCTGAATCGCCTTGAGAGACAGCCCACATTCTCAGCATTTCCAACATCCCAGAGTCTTCAACGAAATGTTGGCTTCCTCTTTACAGTGTCACACACAGCTTACTCAGGGCAATATGTACAGAGAATCTGACCCTTCTATACATTGGCCTGAGCATCTTTCTAGAATCTTGACCTAAGATTCCACAACCCTGTAACTCTTGTATTCTGCATGCCTGAAAAACCAGCACCCTATGGAAGGCATCAAGTTCTGCTGTCAGCCTGAGTTGTGGCCTGTTCTCCTTGGAACATAGCTGCAGTGACCAAGAAGTAATATGGCCGAATCATGGAAAATCTTTTTCTATATGACCATTTTTGAGGCTTGAGTCCCTTAGAAGGGAGTTCCTAGTCATGTATTCACTTTTAAACACACTCTTTTCTGACATTTAAAAAATGGGGCACGTCATACATGAGTATAGTTTTCACACCATTTCCATCCTTTCAGTCCCCTCCAAATCCTTCCTTGTACCATCACTCCCTCTCAGTTTCCTGTCTCCTTCATTGATTATTATTATTCCATATACATGCATATGCATACACACATTATATGCACACACACACGCGCACACACACACACACACACACACATATATATATATATATATATATATATATATATATATCATATACTGAGTCCATTCAGTGGTCCTCCTGTGCACCTGTGTTTAGGGCTTCCTACTTAGAATTAGATAACATCTCAGGGAGCTAGTCCCTGGAGAAAACTGTTTCTCCCTCCCTGAGCATCCACTGATTGCCTATAGCTCTTTGCCTTGAGATGAGGCCCCATGATATTCTCCCATCCACCTTGGTATGTCAACTAGATTTTGCTATTATATACAGATTTTGTTAGACTACCAAATGTGGGAATTTCATTGGTGTAGCTTTCCTGTGATGTCTAGAATCCTTTAAAAGCAACAGGGTTCTCATCTTGCTGGCTCTTACATTCTTTCTGCCCCCTTTTCCATGATGTTCCCTGAGACTTAGGTATAGAGGTTGCATTATAGATGAAGACACTCTCTTTTTAAACAGATGTTTTCAAATGGATTTTCAGTTTTATTCCTCAGTGTCTAGGGATCTTTCCATCAAGCACCATTCTGACTGCTCTAGTACAAAACATCTCTTCTTCTTAATTGCACTCGTCTCTTAATAATTCCACACACACCTCCCTTGTCTGTCCTGTCTAAAACTTTAATCAGGTTTGTCTTTCTTTCCACACCAAAGTTTATAATTTTTCACATTTTCTGCTCCATTTGCACCTTGGAATTCTTGGTGTGTACCTGGCTAAGATCAGTTGCCATGCCTCAGCCTGAATGCTGAAATGTTCTCCATTAAACAAATTAGTCTATACTTTTGAATTTAGCCTCACTCAGATTCTCAGGACATAGAGAGACACAATCAGATTTTGTCCTGACTGTAACATGAATGGCTTCTTCCATCTCCCAATAGACTCTGTCCTTCCTTATGAAGCCTGGCAAACTTAGTTTTTATGTGGGAATGAAACTTTGTGGCTTGAATCGAGAACTTGTAAGACCTGTCCTGGGATATCTCCAGTTATCTGATATCTCTGTGGGCATTCAGAGTTATCTGTAGCTGGAAGATTCAGGATATTACAATGATTCTTGCTTCACCCTGTCTCTGCAAAGTTCCAGGCCCCCTCCCTTGAGGCATTGAGCAGAATGTCACACCTCTAGTTACCTGTTGCACAAACCGGAGCTCTGCAGCCTCCTCCCATTAGAACCAAGGTGGCTCACCCCTCCTGTCCATCTGCTCCCCACTTCCTTGCCCAGAGCACAGTAGACTTAAATATACAGACCTCACTGACAGAAAATAAATGGAGTTCCTATCCTCTCCAGCTCTATGTATGAGTCCGTTCATTTCACAGGTGATCTCCTGCGGTTTTCCCTCCCCCCTTCTTGGGGAGCAAAGCCTAGAGACTGTCTGCCTGCAGGCAGGAGACAAGTCCTGGAGCTGAGCCAAGAAGAGAAGGACTGCGTGTGGAATGCGGTCACACGTGGCTCAAAGACATTGAACAAAGACAACTACGAATGACATTTTTACAGCATTCTGAAGCTTCTTCAGGCCACAATTCCAAATTGCCCCAAATTTCTTGGTGAACAAGTTCCAAAAGCTTATGAATACATGGTCACAGGCAACAACCCCACTACTTGGTACCAATTATCTGTATTAGTTACTTTTCTCATCACTGTGACTAAATATCTGACATGAAGCAACTTACTGAAGACAAAACTTATTTTGGCTCACAGCCTTGGAGACAGCAGATTTTACACAGAGGAGAATTCACAGTCATGAGGGTAGCTCACAGGGCTGTCCACCAGAACAAGAGGCAGCTAGCTGGTTGCACTGAATCAGAAAGCAGAGCTCAGCATCTGTTTCACAGTTAAATACAGGCAATCCAATAATTCCCAACTACTGGATTATGAACTATGTGTGAGGCACTTGAAGCTTATCCAGAAACTCAGAATTTCTTTGTAGCTTTGTGGTTAGAAAACTAGTAAGCTTCATGTCTAATGTATAGCATTAATGTCTAAAGAGGGTATGTTATACCAGGACAAGAAAAATCAAACTGAAAGTTTTAGTTTAAGATTTTTGGAATGTATTGAGATTGTGGCAGTGTGCCCTCAGCAAGAATCATACATTTCTCCTGAGTCCAAACTAATCCACAGGGATGTTATCTGAAAATTCTAAGGATTGTGGCTGGAGAGATGGCTCAGTGTTTAGGATCATTGACTACTCTTGCAGAGAACCCAGGTTCAATTCTCACCACCCACATGGCAGCTGACTACAGTCCATAACTCCAGTTCCAGAGGGATCCGATGCCCTTTTATAGCCTCTGCAGGCATTCTGCAACACAAGCACACATATACATATGCAGGGAATCTACTTAAACACATAAAATAAAATAATAAATAAAATATTTAAGAAAAAGAATTCTAAGGACTTCAGTGTTCCTCCCTCTGAGGTCAGCATCAAGAAGAACCCCCATTCATGCATCCGGACTCCCCTGGCCTTCCTAAGAGTAGACTAGACTGTTCACCCCACTTTTCTCCTCCCTTAATCCTGGCCCCAGGAAACTGCAACAGGATGGGACATCATATTTGCAGCTCCTCCTATTTATAGGACACTGCATTCATAAGGCCTCTTGTTTACAATATGTTGGCTTCCTGGGAAAAATAAAGACAAATTCTTATAATATTTTCTAAAATTGGGTTATGCCTTTGAAGAACAAACATTTAAACATTTCTCTGGTACACAGTTTTACATTTTATTGCACTTCCACACATTTAAACTTTTCTGTTAAACACTGACTATGCGTTATACACTATTTTTGCTGATGTCTGCAGATTCTTGAAAGGTGGCACAACTAGAAGGGTGTGAAAATACAGTAAACAGCAACTGTACAAGGGAGGTACTTATAAAACTTCAAGTTTCCCATAATGCAGCACATACAGCAGCTCAGGAGAATTCACCATAAGGACAGGAAGTTGTGCAGACTGGATAACAATTGAGAGGAAGAGCCTGCCCAGCCCATGTGGCAGCTGTTGGTCCGGCTGCACAGCCCTTGCCTGCTGACCCAGGCTCCTTCCCTGTTCTCTGTCCCATTCTGTGCATACGCTCATCTCTACCTGCCTATTTCCCCACCGCATGCTCTCAGAGGAACATCTGCCCAGCTTCTCTAAAGCCAGCCTACCCGTGGGTAGTATTTCTTGTTACCTGCATGCAATTCTACTGTTAAAAGGTGGACGAAGCCAGGACTCTCCAATAGTGTTTTTGATGGAGTCAAATCCATGTGGTTTGTATATTTTTCCTTTAATCTTGGGCATTTTGTTTCTCTTTCTGAGAACGTAACTTGAAACACTACAGAGCCAATAATCCTATAGAGTGTATCCGCAAACATGTCCAGTTTTATATACACTCACGATGGACTTTTGCTGCCTTCTAGATAATTTATTTTGCAACACATTACTGTACAGTTGTAAATAACTTATGTACTGTAACATCACTTTCAGTTATGTGTAAATAAATAATTAAAATGTTAAAAAATAAAATAAAAAAATAAAAGGTGAATCCCTAAGCGTGTTTTGAAATTAACCTATAGTTTATTTTCAGATATCATAATTTTGGTAAATGTATGGAGTGTATACATGCATATTCTGGAATAATGTAAAATTAAAGGTAACAACAACAACAAAAAAGACTTGTTCAAAGAACTGACTGAAACAGTAAACTTCTTCCCCAAACAGTAAACTTCTACATCGAAAAAGTTAAAAAAAAAAAAAAAACTGAGGAGAAAAAGATATAAGACATGTATGGCAGAATGCACGAGCTCTGGTGGGGTGGAGGGGCATGGAAGTGGAAACGGTTTTAAATTTGATTAAGAAATGTTGTATGAAATGCACAAAAGTTCAATAAAAATTTTAAGAAAAAAAATATTGAAATGTGATTAAACTTCTCACCTCTCCAGCTCTCCAAATGAGGCTCACAGCTGGTGCCATGCTCGTCTTCCGTCATCTACCAAATGCTGCTGTTTGTAAATGTTCTCAGTTCTGGTATGTCTTATGCTCTTCCTATGTGTCTACAAGTGCTTTGTTTTACTTGGAGGATACTCTTCTCTAGCAGCTATGTTTCAGAGTCCATTCTAAAAGTCATGAGCATTTCTTCTATCTCCTCCTGGGCACCTGGTGTGCTTTATAACTTTCCTCTGTCTGTTTACTGGCGACTCAGGAGAAGCCGTTGGAGTACCTCAACTGACCAAAATCTTGAAAGTGGAAGAAGGTGTCCAGACCGCCACTCTTCTACACAGGTATTACAGCACCAGGCAGGCTGCTATTCTCCACCCAACATCTCTACAACCATTTGCTCACTCTCTGGGAAAAGGGGATTCAGAGTATCTGTACCACTCCCTCTCTACTCCTTAAGGGAAACTCTGCATCTGGAGGAAGCTGTTCATGGAACAAATAAGAACATCCTAGTTCTGACTTCCTCCAACAACCTCTTTCCCACCCTTGAGCCTTCTCCTTGGAAGACCCACCTGATTGGTTCAGACATAATTTATCTTAGGTTTGGGGATAGAGAAAAGTAAAGTATGTCAAAGCCTATGTACTCTGGGTATTTACAAGACCATGTGTGGTTTGTGTTTAATGTATGTTAAAATGGATGAGTGTATCTTAGTTTGTACTCTATACTAAGCATTCTCAGTTGCAGTGTGCCCCAAATTCAGGTCCATTTGAAATCCATGAATATAACCCATTTTGAATCTTTGCTGCTTTATTTAATTAAATGAGGGTAAGATCATATTGCAGCAAGACTTGATGGAATAAAGAATGCATTAATGGGTGTTTCTATTAAAAAGCTATGTGTCAAGTATGCTGACACATGCCATTAATAATTACTCTGGAGCCAGAGGCAGGCAGATCTCTGTGAGTTCAAGGCCAGCCTAGTCTATATAATGAGTTCCAGGCCAGCTGGGGAAACCCTGTCATATACCAAAACACAAACAGACAAGAAAGGTATATGAAGAGGACAGAGACACACAGGAAGCTATCACATAATGACAGGCAGAGACTGAGATTGAGTGTGTGCGTGCGTGTGTGTGTGTGTGTGTGTGTGTGTGTGTGTGTACAAGCCCAGAAATGTCAGGGATTAGCAGCAACCACCAGATTCAAAAGAAGCAAAGAATGATTCTTCCATGAAACTTTCAGAGAAGTTGACACTGCTAGCTCTTTGGTTTCTTCTTATTTTTATTCTTTTTTTTTGTTTCAGTCAGTCCAGGCTGGCCATGAACTAGCTAGGTAGCTGAGGAAGACCATGAAGTCCAGATCATCCTACCTCAATCGCCCAAGTACCAGGATCACAGTTGCATCCCACCATGGCTGGCTAACACCTTGGAATCTGACTCGTAGGCTCCTGAACTGTGAGGGAATAAATGTATGTTGCTTGTGATAATTAGTTACAGAAGCCCTAGAAAAGGTTGGGGCTGGAGAGATTACTCAGTGGTTAAGAGCACTGGATGCTCTTGCAGAGGACCCAGGTTTGGTTCTCAGCAGCCACATGGCTGTCAGCAACCATTTGTAACTCCAGTTCCAGGAGATACAACACCCTATTCTGACCTCCAATGGCATGGCATGACACCAGTGCACTTGCATCCATGCAGGCATGCACTCATACATATAAAATAAAAATAATAGCTCTCATAGCATTGGAGAGCACTATGCAAACTGCTAAGGGAGAATATCAATTGAGGGTCTAACACCAGCTTTAAGACCAAATAACCACATCAATGACTGACCAGCACAGCATATGACATTGGTGCAGTACAGGCACTTATATTTTGGGGAAAATCAACAGCTACCCAACTGTACTTATAGCCCACACAATGGAAACGCCTATGTGGTACTGTAAATATAGCCAAATACACATGGAAGGAGAGATTATAGATCTTAGAGAAATCCCCAAGCTGTCACATCCCTAGACTAATGTAACTTCTTACTTAGTGAAAAATATGTATCCTTATATTTACAGTCGAGTATCCCAGTCACCACTCATCAAAGAAGCTTCTTTTTCACCAGATGATAACTATTGCAGACTGCTCACCTATAGACATTGTGACTTGCCCAAGCCTAAGTGGCACATCTACAATGCAATTATTGTACTTAAGACCAAGACAACATAAAACAAAGGGTAAAGAGAGCACTAATGAAACTCTCAACTCTCACTAATGAAGCTTCCTCATGCAACAGAGGGCCCAAAACACAAATGGTCACAAATGGCCAAAGTGTAGAGATTAGGAGTCTTCAGAGTGTGGGTCCTCAGACTGGACTCCTATGTTAAGTTTTACCCAGGGCTCAGGGGCCATTGTGGAAGAGAGGGTGGAAAGATTATAAGAGCCAATGAGGAAGGGTATGACCATATGGAAACAGAGTCCTACACCCGGCTCATATGAACCTACATCAACAGGATCAGCATGCACAAGATCCATGCAAACTCAAGCAGAAGAAATACCCAGACTGGAACTGGGTAAATGGGCAGCAGGTCCCAATCATAGATGAAGAAATATTTGCAGCTGATTACAGCTGGGTGAGGAGGAGCAGCCTTTCTTAAAGCAAGGGACTCTGGATAAACTGACTAGACATCAGTGGATGAACTTGTGCTGAGGAACATCAGGAGACACTAACTTGACACAATAGGCTTTAACACAAGTAACAGAGTGTATGAATTCCTGTGTGTGGGGGGGGTAGCTGTGGGGGTCAGCCAGTGGGGAAGAGGGTATAAAGGTGATTAAGACCGATTGAGATGTTCTGTAGGAAATAAACAAAAATTCAGTGAAAAAAAGTTTTAAATAGGAGGGGCTGGACAGATATCTCAGTGGTTAGGAGCACTGGCTATTCTTGAAGAAAACGTGGCTTTGAATCCCAGCACCCACGAGGTGGCTAACAACTATCTGTAGATCCATTTCTAGCGTTTTCTGTCTTCCATGGGCACTGCACAGCACAGGTGCATTTACACACATGCAGGCATAACACTCATACAGATAAAATAAAATAAACAAATAAGTAAATACATAAATGAAAAGAGAAAAGGTTTATCCTGACTCACAGTTTCAATCTATAGTTTCTTTGTCCTATTGCCCTTGACAAAGGTGTCTTTTATGTCATAATGGAGAAAGATTCTCAACTCATGGCACTGGGGAAGCAAAAAGAACAAGAAGGGACCAGGTCTGAAACACCTTTAAGAGCACTCACACAAGGACCCAATTTCCTCAACTAGATCTTGTCTCCCATAGGGTCCACACCTCCTGAAGCCACAGCAAGCTGAGGACCTTGACACGTGGGCCTTTCAGGAGTGTTCCTCAATACCATAGCAAAATCCAATAGCAGAAGGAGAATTACACACACACACACACACACACACACACACACACACACACACACATACACACACTCTCTCACACATAAATATATATTACAATTTTGCCTAAAGTCTTGCTTTAGATATGAATCTAGGGGTGCCTTTGGGATAAAGTCCTTAAAGAACATCTCTTCCCTAGAAGGGCTATATTTTATTTACACATGTGGCTTATTAATTTAATTCCTTTACTATTATTTTCCAACACCCTAGGAAAAAAAATCCCCCAATGTCTGAATCATTAAAACTGTTTTATTTTTTATTTATTTATTTATTTATTTATTTATTTATTTATTTATTTATTTTGGTCTTTTCGAGACAGGGTCTCCCTGTAGTCCCAGCTGTCCTGGAACTCACTCTGTAGACCAGGCTGGCCTTGAACTCACAAAGATCCACCTGCCTCTCCCTCCCAAGTGCTAGGATTAAAGGCGTGTGTTATTTCTATCACCTAGATTAGAGCGAAAGTGGCTTTTGCTTTTTCCTGACTGATTTTGATCTTACTTTAGATGTGCTAGGAGGCTTTCTTTAAAGACACTTTGAGGACAAACTAGTTCAAGTCTAATTATATTTTCTTTTGACAATACTTATTAAGAGCTGGAAAGGCAGAAACCATTTCAATTTCTCATTTTGGCTGACCTTGTCATTTTCTAATGACATCAGCAGGAATAAAGGATATCTGTGCCAAAGGTAATATTATCTTTGCAAGAGGATATATTGGAGAAATTATTTGTCTAGTGACTCATGATTTTTAGCGCTATGCTACAAAATCAAGGAAAAGAGTAGAAATTAATATTGGTCTAATATATTCTCATTTGAAGTCCACTTTGGCACCTTCATTATTGTGCATACTAACACAAAGGTTTATATTAGTAAATGAATCATACTTTAATCTCATTTTATCTTTGTGTGTGTGTATGTATGCAGGTGGATGTGTGTGTAGGCGCACATGCATGGGTGGAGGCCAGAAATCACAGTTGAGGTCTTACTCAACCACTCTCCATCTTCGAGATAAGGTTTCTCACTGAGCCTGGAGTTCAGCAATTCAGTCAGATTGGCTGGGATCTTCTCAATTCTCCAGCACTAGTGTTTGGATTTTGTGTAGCTGTTGGGGATCCAAACTCAGGTTCCCATGGTTACACAGCAAGCCCTTTAATGACTGAGCTCTCTCCCCAGTCCTAGTAATACTTTTTTTTTTAATTTTTTTTATTTATTTCTGTATGTGTATGAATGTACTGTCTGCATGCAGGTTTGTGCACCCGTGTCTTGCAATGCCATGGAGGTCAGAAGAGGGTCTCGGATTCCCCTGGAACTGGAGTTCTCCTGGAATTGGAGTTACAGGCGGTTCTTAACCACCATGTGGGTGCTGGGGATCGAACCCGGGTCCTCTGTAAGAGCAGTTGGCATTCTTAACCGCTAGGCCATCTCTCCAGCCCCAGTAATACTTTTAAAAGTAATACTAATTCTGCAAATACTATTAGATACAATGAGTCTATGAGCCACCCACAGTGACACATACTTTCATATTCATATTTAAAATTTTATTCTTCCTAAAAAAATCCAGAACTCTCTAAATTCCAAAGAAGCTGACTTGGTCAGGCAGAGCAAATTTGGAGATCACCTGGTATCTACAGGTGGTGCTTACTGAGGAAATTCCAGTGCTTATTTCTTCTTCCTCATCTACAAAGCAGGGGTTGCCATGGAACCTATGGCAAAAGGTATGATGGTGGTATGCTATACATGTTCCTGACTGATCTACAAGTGTGCAGGAATCTGGTAAGTTCTGGGTGTTTCCTTAAGAACGCTTTTGGACAAGTGAGCATTTAATCTGGTAAAATGGTTGTCTTTCTTATTGTGTGCGGGCTTCATCCAGTCAGATAAAGTCTTGAATAGAACAAGAGTTGGCCCTTCACCAAGAAAGAGAGATTCCACCCTGTTTGCATTTCCACTAGGAGGCTTAACTCAAGCTGAAACAGATTGTTCTTGGGTCTCAAGTTTGCTGGCTATTATCCTGAAACTAAACCATCATCTCTTTTGGGTCTCCAACCTGCTAACTCACTTTGCAGATCTTGGGACTTGGTTAACATCGTGTGTGGTGTGTGTGTGTGTGTGTGTGTGTGTGTGTGTTGCATATATAATTTATTCCATTTCCCTGAAGAACTCTGACTAATACATTAGAGTAGTAAGGTCTAAATGAGGTAATGGAATTAAGCATTTGTGGGGTGATTTGTTGAGGACAATGCCTAGCACACAGTAGGGCAGGCAAATCTCTTTACATTGCCTTTCTCCTGGTAGTCACAATGCACAAATTGTTTTAGCTTCCGCTAAATGAAAATATGTCACCACTGTTCTTTTGGATTTAAAACACCAAATAATATCATAGTATTGGTCATCCCTGCTTATCATTCATCTCATATACCTTTGTTGTCTGAGTTCTTTGTTTTAAAGAAACTATAGATTGGGTGAACTTAAGATCTATCTTGCGTTAGTTTATTAAAGTTCTGCTATTCGAATTAGCTTATTACAGTGGTGGGAATTTAAAGGCCAACTACATATTTTCTCTTTTCTTATAGATATTTAGGTCTTTCATTTTTTTAAAGATGTATTTTTCCAAAAGAAAGCATCTATGAAAAAAATCAGACCAATAAATAAGCTATTCAAGCAATTTGGTGATACAATCCTGTATCCTAAGAATAGGAGAAATACTTTCTATAAAATGTTCTTGTGACTAATATGCCATCAGAATATGAAAACAGAATGTGGTATAAGTTGTTTTAAATGACCTGTTCACCAAATGAATCTTCAAGCAAAAATATGTGTAGATGGAGGGGTCCTTACAAGAGTCACAATGAAGTTGGCTATTGCAGTTGGATTTTCTAATCCGGCATTTGGCTCACTAGTGTGACACAGCTATTTTGTATCAGGCACTGTGCTTATAGAGTTGAATGAGGCATGTTTCTGCCTTTGAGACTGTAGACTACATTCCATTCAGTGTGGAGTTGTTGTATGACAGTATCCTCTAAGCTGAAACAGTGCTTCAAGAAGGCAGAGGGGGCAGTGCGTGGTGGCGCACGCCTTTAATCCTAGCACTTGGGAGGCAGAGGCAGGTGGATCTTTGTGAGTTCAAATCCAGCCTGGTCTACAGAGTGAGTTCCAGGACAGCTGGGGCTACAGGGAGACCCTGTCTCAAAAAGACCAAAAAAAAAAAAAAAAAAAAAAAAAAAAAAAAAAAAAAGAGGCAGAGGGAGGCTGGTGAGACTCAGGAGGTAAACAGTCACATGTCTGGGAAAGTGGAAACTTAGAAGATTCTTTATTATTTATTTTTATCCTATGTGTGTGAGTGTTTTGCCTGCATGTATGTAAGTGCACCCATACAATGCAATGCCCACAGAGGTCAGAAGAGGGCGTCTGATCCCCTGGATCTGCAGTTATGGATGGTTGTTAGGTAGATGCTGGGAAACGAACCTGGGTCCTCTGAAAGAGCAGCCAGTGCTCTTAACAGCTGAGCCATCTCTCCAGCCCCTCCCCCGACACACCTTGGGAGATTCTTGACACTCCCTCCAGCAGCTTTATAAGAGGAAACAAGAACTAGGGGCAGAGAGTCTGCCGAAACACAGTAAGGAATTTCTCAGACCTGTAGAGTTACCTGAAAGTTGTACACAGAGCTCCAGAGATGCAGCTTTCATGAGTCACCATCCTTGTTAGGCTGGCTTTTTGCTGATGCAGGTGCTTTTGAGCTATCCTGCTCCTGTTTAACCCCTCACCCATATTCCTGTGAGTAACTCTAGTAAAAATTCATTGGTTCACCAATCTGGACTTTGGTGCAATTGTTACTTTGGTCTATTGTGGATTCCCTGTCTGGGGTGAGTAGGTGTGTGTGTGTGTGTGTGTGTGTGTGTGTGTGTGTGTGAGAGAGAGAGAGAGAGAGAGAGAGAGAGAGAGAGAGAGAGATCTCCAGCAAAAGTCTGCCACACAACAGGAGTCCAGAGTTTAATGAAGAAGCGAGAAAGGAGGAAGCAGTTTGCCCTGGAAGATGGAGATGGAACAGAAAACCTCAACTTCTCCTGCTTGCCACACCACTCTCCCTTTCTCTTTTATCTCTGTCGCTTTGACATGATTCTCCGGGAGCATGTAGCAGTACAGAGCGTAGATGGGGCAGAACATAGGGAGGGTGTGCTCAGATAATGGAGCTCTTCGGTGGCATGCACAGGTCATACAACTCGTTTGTATCTGTATTAGAGTTCTCAGAGAAACAACTGACAGAATAAATATATATTAAAGAGGATTTATTAGATTCGCTTACACAATACTCAGTGTATCCAACAATGGCTGTCCCATACCAGAGAGTAAGAGAGCCTGGTAGTTTCTTAGCCCATGAGGCTTTGTGTCTGAGCAGTCACAGTCTGGGACTTAAGGCCTAGAGGATGTCTGGAGAACTGCTGGGTCCATATTGAAAGCCTGAAGAAGCTGGTTCTGATGTCAGCTAAGGCATAGAAAGGAGCAGGAACAAGGCAGATGAACTCGCCTGCGGCATCCACCTGCGCGTCTGCCACACCCACTCCAGTGTCACTTGTGTAAAGTAATATGAGAAATCATATTCAAAACAGGCGGGGGAGATGTGCCCTGCGGGACTGGACCCCCTGGAGGTCCCTGGCAGAACCCCTGGCTAAGATCACCCCGAGATTGAGATGCTTTCCTAGGATATTACGTTTTTCTGGTGTTGGACTTAGCATAACACTGAGCACATAAAGATCTTTTCTTAAAGCCAGCTTATAGATACAAAATAAACCTTTTGAATATGTCAAGAACTGGCAAATTAAAATGCCTCTCTTGGGCACAGGGCTTTTTCCTGGCAGCAAGAATTTTCTGCAGATCCAAAGTAAAAAACAGACCTTTCTCCTTAACAAACAATGTAATGTAGGCTGTTAATGTATATGGCAAGGTTAAAACTTGCTTCAGATCAAGAAAACAAAATAATTGCATGACAGTAATGTTCTTGCCTTACATGAATGTCCTTAAAGAAAACAGATTCCAGTGGTAAAAATGTATGATGAAAAGACATCTCTACATTAAGGTTAAAATAAAAAATTCCCCTCAAACCTAAAAATAAAAGAATTCCTTTTTCCTCTGGTCCCAGACAAAGAGGTAGATAAGACATTCCTCTTGTTAAAGCCTGGATTCTAACACTCCCCAGTAAAGCAAGCCAGAGACTAAGTCTCCTTACACCAGCCACTTATCTGACAAAAAACAAAGCTGTTAGCTGGAGCAAACAGTGGGACAGCTCTTGGTTCTCAGTAAAAATTTAAACCTTAGATTAGCAGTCAGAGTTAGAAAACTAATAGCTAACTTAGGATACTATAGGAATAAGGTTTTTACTTCAATAGAAACTTAAAAGCAACTATTAACTTTAGGATGTATTTACTCTAGCCTCAGAATGGAGACATAGGACCAATATCTGCTGCTAAAGAACTTTGTAGTTATTACTCTGTGAGCTATAACTTTTCAATTATGACTTGTCTTCTTAGATGTTATTTCCTCAGTAAAGGTTGTCTTAAGATTTCTACATTTTACTTCAAAGAAAGTTTATTTCCTAACCAAACTTTGTGATGTTTTAGTTTCCTGCTCTGAGTGCTCTGAGCTTTTCAGTTAATGTGTAAATCTTGACTTTTTTACCTACCTATGTAATTGTAAAGCTTTGCCAAAATCCTTTGTTCTGCCCTCTCCCAAAGATCACTATATAATCACTGCCCCTGTTCAATAAAGCTGCTGTAGATTTGGAAACTTCTCTTAGTTTCTCATTTCTACACGCCATTCAATCTTCACTGTGTTTTTCCTGCCAAGAGGACTCTGCAGAAATCCACGACCCCCCAAGGAGAGCTAGCCGGTAGCAGGCAGCCGGGAACGGTCGGCAACAGTTGGCGCATCGAACAGGGACCCTTGGCAGGTAATCTTTGCCTCTTTTCTTTTCTCTTTCCCAAAAACACAGGAAGATTCTCGTCAGAGCGCCGCGGGCTCGCCGATAAAGGCTGATCGGTTATGCACGAGCAATCGGAATCATGGGGCACAGTAAGTCAAAGCAAGAAAATATGTTTCTTTCTGTTTTTAAACATATATTGGCAGAAAAAGGATTAAAAGTTTCAGAGAAGACATTAAAGGACTTCTTAGATTTTATTAAGAAAGTTAGTCCTTGGTTTCCAGAGGAGAGCACTCTAGCTTTGCCAGATTGGAAAAGAATTGGAAAAGAAATGAGAGAACATGTGGAGACACATGGTGAAGGGGAACTCCCTAACTATGCATATCCACTTTGGCTGCAAATGAAAGAACTGCTAACCAATGGGTCAGACTTTGAGGGGCTTGTACATGAAACATCAGAAAATACAGAACAGGAAAGTAGTGAAGGAAAGCCATTACAATCTCTTACCTCTACAGAGGGGGGATCAGGCCTATATCCTCCAATACCAAAACAAGATCAGGGATCAAAGCCAAAATTTTTTGAGGGAGATTTTGACTCAGAAAGTGAAAATAAGAGATGTGGACTACCAGAGGGCGGGAGCGACTGGGACGATTGTCCGTTTGCTAATCCCCCTCCCTCCGCTCCCCTCTCATCATCGGGATGGTCCTTTGTTCCTCAGCCTCTATGGCACACAGGATGGATGCGTGCAGATTACACCCCTATGATGGCCTTTCCTGTTAGAAAGACTGGTGATAAAAACCAGGAAGGAAAAAGAAAAAAGTGGCCTGCACCTGCCTTTACTACTCTCCCTTCTGGTTTCCAAAGCGCTATGGCAGAGGCAAAAAGAAATGGGGATTGTTCTTTTACTTTCCCCGTAGAAGAGGCCGATGGAGAACCTGTTTGGGAGCCTCTTCCTCTTAAAGTCTTAAAAGAACTGCAATCAGCAGTCAAAGCCTCTGGGCCCACCGCGCCATATACTATTCAGGTGCTGGAAATGGTAGCCAGTCATTGGCTGACGCCTGGGGACTGGCATCGAACTGCCAAAGCCACTCTAAGCCCAGGGGACTATGTACTGTGGAGGACTGAATATGAAGATAGATCTAAACAGACTATAGCCCAATTTCAAAGAAGGAGAGGCCCTAAGCCAACTATGGATATGCTTTTAGGGACGGGAAATTTTGCCACAAATCAGTCACAGGTAAAAATCCCCAGAGACATTCTGGAAGCAGTTACTGCTAACGCTCTGGAATCTTGGAAAAAGCTGCCTCCTCCGGGAACCAAGGGATCCACTTTATCAGGGATAAAACAAAGAAACGAAGAACCTTATCAGGAGTTTGTTTCTAGGCTTGAGGAAGCTATTCACAGAACGCTGCCACAATCAGAAGGGACAGATATCTTGCTTAAGCAATTGGCATGGGAGAACGCCAATACTCTCTGTCAGGATCTCATAAGGCCTGTCAGAAAAACAGGGACTCTGCAAGACTTTATTAAAGCCTGTGCTGATGCCTCACCAGCAATAATCCAAGGTATGGCTTTTGCTGCAGCGATGAAGGGAGAAACATATAGCGCCTATGTTAAAAAGACTTATGGAGGAGGACAAGGATCCTCAAAGCCCACATGTTTCAAATGTGGGGAAGCAGGACACATGCAGAGAACTTGCCCTAAAGGGGCAAGGGAAAACAAGAGAGGACCCCCTCCTGGGTTATGCCCCAGGTGCCAGAAAGGCAGGCACTGGAAGAGTGAATGTAGATCTAAGTTCCACAAGAATGGAACTCCTCTTCCACGGGAGGGAGAAGAAAAAAGAGAAAAGATGTCAAAAAACTAGATTTGGGGCAGCCTCTCAGCCCCGTAAAAAGAGAGGAAAGTGAGGAGGTTACTCAGGGGTTAAACTCTGAAACTCCTGAATTGACTATTAATGATTTACCCAGAGCAACATCGGGAAGCGCGGGGCTGGACTTCTCTGTCTGCCAGGACGTAATTTTGTCCTCAGCAGACGGAGTGGCGTTAATCCCCACTTCCACACTGGGAACTCTGCCACGGGGGACTGTGGGTTTAATAATCGGTCGTAGTTCAAATTATAATAAAAATTTTGAAGTATTACCTGGTGTTGTGGATTCTGATTTTACTGGTGAAATAAAAATTATGGTCAGACCCTTAAAGGAAACAATTCAATTACATAAAGGACAAGGAATAGCTCAATTATTGTTACTACCTTATGTAAACTTGCCAAATCCAATTTTAAAACAAAGAAGAGATCAGGGTCAGTTTGGATCTTCTGATGTGATAGCCTGGGTCCAAGATTTAAATAAAAGCCGACCCTTTAAAATTATAAAAATAAATAAAAAATGTTTAAAAGGCCTTTTGGATACAGGAGCTGACAAGACTTGTATAGCAGGAAAAGACTGGCCAAAATACATTCTCTTCCCTAACAGGATTGGGCTCAGTTTAATGTGAGTTCCTGCTTTCAATTTATTATAATCCTACAGGTTTAAATCTATTTAACTAACTATAAACAAAAATAGATTCGATTCATAGAAAACGTTTGCTTTATACTTCTTAGTGTTAACAATTTTTAATTGGGTTTATAGTATGCATATTATTCAGTTTAATGATAAATTGTTGTTAATTATTATTAGTAATTATTATTAATGGTTATAGTTATTGTTATTGGTATAATTATTAATAATAATTGATAAAAATTCAGTCTAATGGTAAATTGTTCATTGTTGGCTGCTATTTTTGACCACTATTATTTATAATTGCTGTTGTGACTAATAATAGTTAATGGTAATTATTGATAATTAATAATAATTAATAATAGTTATAATTGTTGTTATTATGAATAATTATTATTTTTCCAAAGTCCTTAATAAGCAGGACAAGATGGATTATTTCAAGACTACAGACAACTTTGGCCTGTCTACTTTTGGGAATCCTCAATCTTTAGATTTATAAATAATATAGGGTCAGTTAGGCCTAGCAAAAGGACAGCTTAGGAATAATTGACCATAGGGACAAGATAGGGAAAAAATAGTGAACTTTAGGTATAGTTCATTAGAGGCAAGTGGTTGCAAATGGGCCTAAGAGGTGGCATATGGATCTCAGCTGTTTTATGAGTTACTAGAACATTTATTATGTAAAAATAACCCTATAACAAATTATAAAAATTTCATGTTTTTCATTGGACATCAAACGATATGGCTTTCTTCTCTTACAGGTCAACCTAACAAATCTTTCTTATGTATGTATGTGTATATGTATGTATGTGCGCGCACACGTGTGTATGGATGAGTGTACTTTTGTGTTCTAAGTATATTATGTTAATAGACATGATAATATAAAAACATTGCCTCTAAGTTGGAACTGGCCCTTCCATCTTAAGATGCAAATTTATATTAAACAGCCAAAACATGGTTCGATTTCAACAAAATTTATGGATTATCTATCAAAAATTTGAAATAATAAATCTACACTGGTTACACTCTTTCAACATCTAAAACAAAGATGCAACCAGGTTTTCAGTGTATTAAAGTGTTGATAAGTTTTTGGATGTTTAAAAAATAAAAAGGTGTATAAAAAACTTAATCAAGATGGTAATGATGGTAACAACTTCTCATGGGACATATCTAGCCAATCTTTAACTGATTGATGGACATGATAACTATAAAAAAAAATATATATATATATTATTAAGAGCTAGGTATTAAAAAATCCTTAAAGTAGGCTTTCATGCCAGGCCTAAAAAAAGGCCAAAAACTTGGAAAAAGACAGCTATTATAATCCACCTTGTAAGGTTTACAGTTTAAAATGGTAATGCATTTAAACTAATTAGAAATATAAGATGTTAATTGCTTTATTTGTAATCTGTGTTGAATTACCAACAATGGCTTTGAGATTAAGGCACACAGATGGTCTCTGTATTTTTCTGTGTTATACAGTATCACCTTGTAACATTTTCCTTTACTTGTAGGATAATTTAAAGAAATTAAGTCTGAGTTTACTTCCCAAATAAACATACAGTCAAGGATAGACAGTTTGGATAAATTTGATGAAAACTTACACCTTGGTTCCTGTTTATGGGTATTTGTAATACAATTTAGTCATCTATTGATCAAAAAAGAGGGAGGTGGTATAATATTCCCTCTATAGTCCAAACTTTTGATAAATTTTTAATTTTAAAATCTTAAAACTAACAATGGGAGGAGATTTGTATGTTCCCACAGGTAAAAACACCAACATAAATGTCTGAAAATACACAATCTTTGACTGCAAGATGGACTGAGAAATGCCAGCAGAGAGGCTGACTCATCTGGACATAGAAGAAAAGGAAACCTCAGATTGCCTGGGTCACAGACATTGAACATTTCTCTAAATTCTGTTTGGGATAACTGTTTATGATGTGGTCTGATAAAGTTTACCTTCCAGATGCTGAGAAACCTTCCTACCTCTCACCTTGATATGGAAAAGGGAAAAACATGATGGTAATGAGGTCATTCCCCAACTGTAAATTGGAACCAACTGCTATAATGGTAAATGCTTATAGAGCAGGTGTGACTGCCTTCTTTGGTTGATTGATAGACATACAAACTGTACAGAGATGGTTCTCTATCTAAAACTAAATATAAATGAAATTTATAAGTGGTACAATTGAGCACAATATGTTAATACAGGAGAGCTCTGATGTCAGCAATGGATTGTTCTGCCAAGGAGATGTTGGTTGGGAGAATCCAAGCCTCCCCTTAATTCGTCCTGTGGGCTGGCTTGATTCAGACTATATAAAAGTATTGACTAATGATACTGATCTGCTTGAGGGAAATCAGGACTATAATGAAAGACCAAATAGCTCTGCTTTATTAAATTTTGAAGGGAGATCTGACCCCCCCCCATTTGTTTGGCTCTGCATGGGTATCCCCCATTAGGATGTTTGCCTGTGGATTATTGGATTTTCCTTACTGATTCACCTGATCCGGCATCAGTGAGCCCAAAGCATGGGCCTAGATTTATTTGGGAATTACAAATGATGACTTTAGGATATCAGGCAAATAATGAGACCTTTCAAAATGCTCCTTTTATACCACTATCTGATTGTACAGAAAAATATAATTTTACAAAAGAAACCTACTGACAGATTTCTTGTTCCTTTGACCACCCATGCTTGTGTATCTTATCCTTTTGCTATGTTATTAGGCTCTAATTCTCAAGTAAATATTACATATGTTGGCAATTCATATTTTATTAATTGTACTGCTTGTAAACTTACCAATTGTATTAATCCTGTTGTGGCTAAACAATATCCTGTAATGATTTTGGTAAAAAGACCACCTTATGTCATGCTTCCTGTTGATTTACAACAGGACCCTTGGTATGAAAATACTGCTTTACACACTTTGGAAACACTTAATGCTCTTTTAAGACCTAAGAGATTTGTAGCTGCTCTTATTTTGGGTATAACTGCTCTTATTGCAGTTATGACTTCTTTTACTGTATCAACCACAGCTTTAGTAAAAGAAATGCATACAGCTCATTTTGTAAATGATATGAATAGAAATATCTCAATTGTTCTTTCAGAACAGGCCATTATAGATAGAAAGCTAGAGTCAAAAATAAATGCTTTAGAAGAAGTAGTTTTAGCCCTAGGACAGGACATAGCAAATATTAAAACTAGAATGGAGACTAGATGTCATGCCTCTTATCACTACATTGCGTTACTCCCCTACCATATAATGCTTCACACCAATGGGAAAAAGTCAAAAACCACCTTCAAGGTGTCTGGAATTACCACTGACATTACCCATAATTTGGACGACCTGCAAAAAGATATTGCTGCCATGAGCAAGGCCCATTTGGATAATGATAAATTGGAAGCTCTAGCGGCTGGTCTTAAGAGTGGATTTAAAGCTCTTAACCCTATAGATTGGACACAATATTTCATACTTATTGGAGTTGTGCTATTCCTCCTTGTTATGGTTGTGCTCCTTATCCCCTGTCTCTTTAGACTTATGCTGAGATCCATACATATAGTAAAACGTGATCTGACGGAGCTGCGTCTTAAAAACAAAAAACCGGGAACTGCGGCATCCACCTGTGCGTCTGCCACACCCACTCCAGTGTCGCTTGTGTAAAGTAATATGAGAAATCATATTCAAAACAGGCGGGGGAGATGTGCCCTGCGGGACTGGACCCCCTGGAGGTCCCTGGCAGAATACCCGGCTAAGATCACCCCGAGATTGAGATGCTTTCCTAGGATATTACGTTTTTCTGGTGTTGGACTTAGCATAACACTGAGCACATAAAGATCTTTTCTTAAAGCTTATAGATACAAAATAAACCTTTTGAATATGTCAAGAACTGGCAAATTAAAATGCCTCTCTTGGGCACAGGGCTTTTTCCTGGCAGCAAGAATTTTCTGCAGATCCAAAGTAAAAAGCAGACCTTTCTCCTTAACAAACAATGTAATGTAGGCTGTTAATGTATATGGCAAGATTAAAACTTGCTTCAGATCAAGAAAACAAAATAATTGCATGACAGTAATGTTCTTGCCTTACATGAATGTCCTTAAAGAAAACAGATTCCAGTGGTAAAAATGTATGATGAAAAGACATCTCTACATTAAGGTTAAAATAAAAAATTCCCCTCAAACCTAAAAATAAAAGAATTCCTTTTTCCTCTGGTCCCAGACAAAGAGGTAGATAAGACATTCCTCTTGTTAAAGCCTGGATTCTAACACTCCCCAGTAAAGCAAGCCAGAGACTAAGTCTCCTTACACCAGCCACTTATCTGACAAAAAACAAAGCTGTTAGCTGGAGCAAACAGTGGGACAGCTCTTGGTTCTCAGTAAAAATTTAAACCTTAGATTAGCAGTCAGAGTTAGAAAACTAATAGCTAACTTAGGATACTATAGGAATAAGGTTTTTACTTCAATAAAAACTTAAAAGCAACTATTAACTTTAGGATGTATTTACTCTAGCCTCAGAATGGAGACATAGGACCAATATCTGCTGCTAAAGAACTTTGTAGTTATTACTCTGTGAGCTATAACTTTTCAATTATGACTTGTCTTCTTAGATGTTATTTCCTCAGTAAAGGTTGTCTTAAGGTTTCTACATTTTACTTCAAAGAAAGTTTATTTCCTAACCAAACTTTGTGATGTTTTAGTTTCCTGCTCTGAGTGCTCTGAGCTTTTCAGTTAATGTGTAAATCTTGACGTTTTTACCTACCTATGTAATTGTAAAGCTTTGCCAAATCCTTTGTTCTGCCCTCTCCCAAAGACCACTATATATTCACTGCCCCTGTTCAATAAAGCTGCTGTAGATCTGGAAAACTTCCCTTAGTTTTTCATTTCTACACGCCATTCAATCTTCACTGTGTTTTTCCTGCCAAGAGGACTCTGCAGAAATCCACGACCCCCCAAGGAGAGCTAGCCGGTAGCAGGCAGCCGGGAACGGTCAGCAACACTCGCCAGCGAGAGTGAAGGCCAAGCAAACACAAAAGCTTTTTTTCAATTTTTTGATTCAGAGCTGGAAGGCGCTGTCTACATTTAGGGTTGGTCTTCCTGCCTCAACTAACAATGAAGACAATTCCCGGAGACATGCCCACAAGCCAACCTGATCTAAATAATTCCTCACTGAGACCCCTTCTCCTGACGATTCTAGGTTGTGTCAAGTTGATGGTTAAAACTAAGCAGTAGAGAATTAATACAACATGGTGGTACCATGCACTATGGTAACATCTTTGCTAAGAGCAAAGGGTATTTCCTTGAAAGCTCATCAGGGTGTTGGTGCTGGATGCTCCTTCTCATACTGTGGTCTTCCAGCAGAAATTATTATATAAAAATTCTTCCTCTGGGGCTGAAGAGATAGCCTAGTGGTTAAGAGCACCAACTGCTCTTGCAGAGGACCTGGGTTTGATCCCCAGCACCCACATGGCAGCTAAGAACCGTCTATAACTCCAATTCCAGGAGAACTCCAATTCCAGGGGAATCTAAGACCTTCTTCTGACCTCCACGGCATTGCATGACATGGGTGCACAAACCTACATGCAGACAGTACATTCATACACATATAAAAAATAAATTTAAAAAATTCTTCCTCTCTGATGTCCAAAAAGAAAGTTAGACAAGGGCAGAGGAAAAGAGAAGGTTGGAGGCCATCATGGTTTCAGACTTGATCTTTCCTGCATTTTACCATTTTCCAATGACGGAGAAGGGTTTACGGAAAGCAAAGGTGGTCTACCCACATCCCTCTCTCACTCTGGGGAAAGCTGAAAGTCCCAGGAGAATGTCTATCAGAATTTGAACATCATCTGGAAGGTAAAGCAAGGGTGTCTCTTGCCCAAAGCATCTTAGAGCTGTCACTATAGCTCTGACAAGGAAGAATTCTCAGGGCTCTGAGGAGCTTCTGCACTCCTCAGTGCTGAGGGCTGGAGGTGAACTAAGAGAGGCAGGCCTGACAGTGCACAAAACCTAAACCAAGCTCAATCAGGTGATCGGGAGCTCACCTCCTGTTGCATCCAGAGCCTGACAATCTGGAAAGACAACCTACTTTGCCTGCCACCCTAACCCAAAGAGAAGCATAATTAATCTCCAGAGAGAATTCAGCTCCTTTTCTTCAGGGGTTCCTACCACTTAAGCAGATTCCTCTTTGCCTGACATACCCCAACAGCTTCTGCATGAAACCTCTTTATATCCACAACTTTAATATCACAATCTTTTCCAAGTTTACTTCCAGGATTAACTTGAAAACTTTTTGAGATAACAGCCAATCTCATGAGAGTACGTGTACAGACTGACTGAGATTATTTATTGTCCAAATCAATGAACTATAAGAAGGGATGAGCATTTAGTTTTCACATTGATAAGAACTACCTTCACATAGCAAGTGCACCATTGATACTGAGAATTGACTGATTTACAGCAGAGCATGAGGAGCAAAGAAGCGAAGTGTATAGGGGTTAGCTCACCTGGGTAAAGCTTTTCCTGAAACCAGGAACTGCAGCACAGTTAAAAAAAAAAAAAAACCGAAATGTGATTAAACTTTTCCAAAGCTCCCAAACCATGAGACAGAAGACGTGAAGATCAGAGAGATAGCCCATTAGAGCCTTGACTGAAAAGGAACTCAATAACAATGAATTCTCTTTTCCCTTGCTTTCAACTTTATTGATCTAGAAGAAAAGCAGCCAATTAAATATATTTTCCTAGTTTAAAAAAATTCTTGCAGTTCTGAAGTACAAATTTTTACAAAAAGGAGGCTCTTAATCTCCTTATTAAGTTGAAAAAAATATAAGTAGATTTTATTCATCTGAAGTTGGTCCCTGAAGACCCTTTGATTTTGATGCTTAAAATTTTTATTTATTAGTATGGGCATGTGGTGTGTGTGTGTGACACACATGGGAACATATGCCACAGCACCTGTGGAAGTCAGAGGATAACTCTGTGGAGTCAGGTCTCTCCTTTCACTTGGGATCCAGGATTGGATCCAGGGATTGAAGTCACATTGTCAAGCTTGTATGGCAAGTACCTTTACCTGATGAATAGTCTTGCCAGCCATTGAAACATTTTTTCCTTTGGTTTTATTATGAGACATGGTCTCACACTATAGTTCTGATTGACCTACAACTCCCTGTGTAGCCCAGGTTGGCCTCAAAGAAAAAACAGTTAACTGTTTAATTTGAATAGTGTTTTATAAATCACAAGAGATTTTTCATGTTATCTAATTGTGTCTTCTAACAATGTAACTATGAACTAATAATAGAAAGATATTTGTTAATTCACTAACTATTTTGGGATAGAGCCTCACATTTTGGAGCTCTCCTTGGGCTTGAATTCTTGACAACCCTGTCTTTGCTTCCCTCTGGTATTATAAGATTATAGGCATGAGCCACCACCCAAATCTTAATTTTTCTCAAATAAGGTAAAATTAAAAAACTTGAAGGAATTGCTTCAGGTAAGTGGAAGAGCTTATACTTGGACCCAGGTCTTTGGACTCCAAACCTAGTCTTCTATCATACTGAGAAGCTGAGTTAAGTATTAAAAGGTAAGTACATGGGAAAGTCAACTCAGTTCATCAGTGAGTGAATGAACTTCAAGCACAGCAGGATTTCCCAGCAAACTATGACTATAAAAGCACCATCTGGAACAAGTTGCATAATTTCAGAAATCTATGCCTCATTAAAATCACACCTAATACAAAGCTAAGAAGCAAAGATCACAACCCTGTTGAATGACAGCTGGGTCTCACCTGGTGGCTTCCTTGATATTGTGAAGGACAGAGCATACATGAATTATTGTCACATGAGCACTTTCTTACTAACAGATCACTGCCATGCAAGAAAAGGTTTTTAAGGCAATTCTATCACACATATTTGAAACACTTATCAGCGTTTTTAAAGACCACAATTTTGAATCAATATAATTCCCATACCTAAAAGCTATTAGTTCCAGTTGAAAGAAACACTGTACTGAAAATTATGAAGGCATATTCATAACTTGGACATTTGATCACTAAGAACAATGGAATATAAAGAATGATTTTAGTGGTATGGGATAAATAAAAATGATGTCAACAGAAACTAAGAATAATCATGAGAGAAAACCTAGAGTGAGGTTACAGGATGTTGACAACAGAGGATTGAATGGCAACACTTTGTGTAGGAGGAAAAATCGTATTAGTTGGAACAGAAAGACGCTGTTTTAGAAGATGAAATATTAACTGTTTGGGGGATCTGATACAATAGGTTAGAGATTTTATAAACTGATAGTAAACAAGGCTTCCTGCTCCAAGAATACAGTGAAAATCACCACAAAACTTATCTAGTATCTATCAGTAAGATGAATGTATATTTGGCACATTCCAAGAGTATAGCATTGAGTCATAATGAAATCCACTACTGTGTATGGTAACAAAAAATAAGAATGAGGGTGCCATTTAAAGCACTGGCTGCTTTTCCAGAGGACCAGATTTCTATTCCCAACACACACATAGTAGCTAACTGTCCATAACTCCAATTTCAGGGCATCTGATGCCCTCTTCTGACTCTGTGGGCATTGCACAACACAGGTACACTTACACACATGCAGGCAATATACTCATACACTTAAAATAAAAATAATATATTTTTAGCAGGGCGTGGTGGCACACGCCTTTAATCCTAGCACTCAGGAGGCAGAGGCAGGCGGATCTTTGTGAGTTCGAGGCCAGCCTGGTCTACAGAGTGAGTTCCAGGACAGCTGGGACTACAGGGAGACCCTGTATCAAAAACACCAAAAATAAATAAATAAATAAATAAAAATAAAAATAAAAATAATATATTTTTAAAAAATAATAAAGGGGGCTGGGCATAGTGACAAATGCCTTTAATCCCAGCACGTGAAAGGCAGAGGCAGGCAGATCTCTATGAGATCGAGGCCAGCCTGGTCTACTTAGTGAATTCCAGGCTATCTGGGGATGCAAGGAGACTCTGTCTCAAAAAGACACAAAAAAAAGGAAAAGGGGGGCTGGAGAGATGGCTCAGCAATTAAGAGCACTGACTGTTCTTGCAGAAAACCTGGGTTCGATTCCCAGCACCCACATGGCAGGTAAGAACCGTCTTTAACTCTAGTTCCAGGGGAATCCAACACCCTCTTCTGACCTCTATGGCATTGCACAACACGGGTACACAAACCTACATGCAGACAGTACATTCATACACATAAAGTGATAAATAAATTTTTTTAAAAAAAGGAAAAAGAAAGGGAACAGCAGTGACAGTAAGAAATTTCAAACACTGGAGAGAAAAAAATGGAGGGAGGAAATTTTGCATCACTAATTGTCAATCATAGATCTTCTCATGCAAAGAAAAGATACATTTTAATGTCATCTGAAAACTTGTAAAAATGTTTACCTTGAACTTAATGGAATTAGATTAGCCAAAATATAAAAGCAAGGACTCAAAAGTTCACATGAGGAAACCGTGTGAGTGACTGCAGAGTCAGTGTGGAGGCAGACCATCATAGAGATGTGAGAAACAGCCCCCAGGCCCCAGATGCAAACTGCTAAATGCAAAGTAGAAATGTTGAGCGGATCGGTGTTTCATAAATTCTAAAGACATGCTGCTGGACACACTGGGGGCAGTTTGCGTATGGGCTGGATGGTCCATGATTTGCCGAGAAGCTGGAGAACTCAGCAGGAGAATGTACTCACTTTGCGCAAGAGAATACTAAGGCCAAGAGAGGTGCAAGTGACTTGTCCTAAATCACGTTCTGTGTGTACATGTGTGAATGCCTGTGTACATGTTTGTGTAGACACATATATGTACAGGCACATGCCAAATCATGCTTTTAATTAGCCACAGTGTCATGTTTAAGCCCTGTTAAACTTATGTACAGGCACATGCCAAATCATGCTTTTAATTAGCCACAGTGTCATGTTTAAGCCCTGTTAAACTTCTTTCAAATATGAGTTTTTTTGTTTTTTGTTTTTTTTCCGTGTCCCCCCCATTCCAAATATGAGTTTTTTAGTACTAGAAACAGATGCTATTACTATTAATCATTCCTCTTATACAGGAAAATAAAAATAAGTACATAGAGCATGGGGAAGAACATGCCTCTTGGTTATCATTTACCAAATGTTTTACTTTGGTAATGAGTGTGGGAGGGTTGGCTGCTTTTACTCTTTTGTTATTATTTTTTATTTATTTATTTTATGAGTACGAGTATATTTCTTGTGTGTAGACAGGTGTACCTGTGTCATGCAATGCCCAAGGAGGTCAGAAGAGGGCATCAGATCCC
The DNA here is from genome assembly GCA_009823505.1 of Rhizomys pruinosus. NCBI lineage: Eukaryota > Metazoa > Chordata > Mammalia > Rodentia > Spalacidae > Rhizomys > Rhizomys pruinosus. Next base: position 57,892 of record VZQC01010303.1, read on the forward strand.
CCGGAACTGAAGGTAAGAACAGTTGTTAGCCACCATTTGGGTGCTAGTAATCAAACCCAGGTCATCTGCAAGGGCCATCAGTGCTCTTAACTGCTGAGCCGTCTCTCCAGCCTGGCTACTTTTACATTTAATAAGAAGTTTCTCCAGCCTCAATTTTTCACTTTCATATATTGCTGATGCCTTCTCAGTCCTGTGTAGTTAAAAGTCATCTTCTCTCCAATTTGTCCAACTGTTAAAAGCACAATGCTTTAACAAATTCTGTCTTGTCCATGTTCGTTATAAAATGCTGCACTTCCAGAGATGTACAAATGCAATAAAGAGCAAAGATGTACAATTTCCAATAGCCTAACATGTTTGTGATTTAAGACCACTACATTCAGGTGTTGTAGAGATGCCTCAGTGGTTAAAAGCATTAACTGCTGTTCCAGAGGACCTGAGCTATGTTCCCAGAACTCACAGAGGGCAGCTCACAACCATATGTAACTCACCTCTAACAGATCCGACACCCTCTTCTGGCTTCCATGAGTGCCTGCACACATCACATCACACACGTGCGTGCGCGCGCGCGCGCACACACACACACACACACACACGCACACACACACATGCACACACACACACACACACACACACACTATAAAAAGTCATGGTGGTCATGGTGGCACACACCTTTAATTCCAGCACTGAGTAGGCAGAGGCAAGCAGATCTCTGTAAATTCAAAGACAGCCAGGGCTACATAGTGAGACCCTGTTTCAAAAAAGAAAAAAGTCCATTATTGTTTGTGTGTTTGTTTGTTTGTTTTTCCATTGTTGTTTTTATATCTCCTTCCACAGCTGGTATTTGGTCCTTTTTATTGCAGAGAGAATAATCATTTATATGTGAATAAATTTCCACAGGAAGGTGGATTCCATAACCAAGATAGACAAAAAAGTCTTCACAATTAATAAAATCCTAAGTCCTTTTCATCCTATTCAGAGAGCTAACTAGAGCTGGAGATAAGATTTTTGGTTTGTTATTGGCTTGTGTGTTCACTGGCTTGTTTTTGAAAAAGAAAACTTTTGTTTTTTCATCTGCTTACAGAAAAAAATGCTAGAAAAACTTATGATTGGGGATGAAGAGAGTTCTCAGTGGTTAAGAACTCTGCTGCTCATACAGAAGTTCTGGGTTTGGTACCCAGCACCCCCATGGTGGCTAACAACCATATGTATCTCCAGTTCCAAGAAATTCAATACCATCGTCTGATGTCTGCAGATATTGCACAACATGGTGCACTTACATACATGCAGGCGATACATTCATGTAGGTAAAATAATAAATAAAATATTTTTAAAAAAGGAAAATAAATGATTAACTTTGTTTCAACAACAAAATGACAAAGATTGAAATAATTCAGTGGCATTCCATGATACAATACTTTATTGCGTTATGGTCTGAGAAAATACGTGGAACCATTTTTTTTATTTGTGAAGGTTTGTTTTGTACATGTGGTTAATTTTAGACAAAGTTTCATGGGGTGTTGAATAGAAAGTGTATTCTTTGATGCTTGGGTGGAATATTCAGTAGATGTCTCTTGGGTCCATTTTATGTATGGTATCATTTAATTCAGATGTCTCTCTGTTTATTATTCACTTAGTTGACTTGTCTATTGGAGATATTGAGATATTGAAGCTACCTAATATTACCGAGTTGGGGCTAATCTGTGTCTTAAAATTCTGTAGCACTGTTTTTATGAAATTTGGTGCCCCAGAGTTTGGTGCATATTTGTTCATGATTTTATCTTCTTGGTCAAATATTCCTTTGCTCAGAATGAAATGGCTCTCTAACTCTTCTAATGAGGTTTAGTTTGAAGTCTATTTTGTCAGCTATGGGGATTGCAACCTTTGCTTGTTTCTTAGTGTCATTTTCTTGAAATAGTTTTTCCATACTTTTACCCTAAGGCAGTACCTATCCTCAAACATGAGTTGAATTTCTTGCAGACAAAAAAAGATGGTTTTGTTTCTTTTTTAAAAAAAATATTTTTATTGAAGTTTTGTGTCTTACATACAACATTTCTCAATCCAATTTAGACACATTCCCCCTTCCATGCCCCTCCCTCCCACCTATGCTCATGCATTCTACCAAACATAACTTGTCTCTTTTTCTGTCTTTTTAAAGTTTTACTGTTTTGGGCAGAAGGTTGCTGTTTCAGTCAGATCTTTGACCCAGTTCTTTTGTTGTGGTTTCCTCCTATTTGTGTTGGTCCAAAATATGCACAATGTTACACATATACCAAAATTATGAATGTTCTTATTCGCTGTGGTAGTTTGAGTTAGAATGTCCCCCATAGGCTCAAATATTTGCGGTTTTTTAATTTATTTTTATTGTCATTAAACTTCTTCCATACATCAAACATCATTTCTCAATTGAATCTAGACTCACTTCCCTTTCCATGCTCCCCACCTCACCCGCGTCCCTGCACTCTGCCATACATGTCCTGCATCCCCCTCTGAGTCTTTCCAGTTTTTTTTCCAGTTCCTTTGTTGTTGCTGTTCCCTCCAACTTGCATTATGTATGTATAATTATATACATACATACATAAATATATACATACATAAATATATACATACACATATCACTGAATTGGAGGATTTTCTTTATTTTTTAGGCTTAAATATTTGAACAGTTGGTTTGCAGTTGGTGGTTCTATTTAGGGGAGGTCATAGAACCTTTAGGAGGTGCGGCCTTGCTAAAGGAAGCACTTCATTGGGGGCAGGTGTCCAGAGTTCCTGGCTTCAGCCCACTTAGAGTTGGCTTTCTCTGCTTCGTGCTTGTGGTTGAAGATGTGAGTTCTCAGCCTCAGCTCTGCCATCATGCCTGCTACTTCCTGATGTGCCTTTCCACCATAACGGATTCGTAACCCTCATGTGGTGCACATACGTACAAGCAGGCACACACATATATACATATATACAAGCAGGCACACACATATACACATACTTTTTTCTGGTTATACTTTCCTTTTGGATGTTTAAGTCCACACAGCTAGCCCAGATTAACCAGTTTTCTCAAGGTCAGTTGAGGATCTGGTCCTCAGGGGTTACTCGGGTTTTAGGGGTGGGTAGAGGAAGCCCCTGGCTCCTTTTGGCTTTTAATTTACCAGTTCCATCCACTCGAGGACAAAGTCAGGTCTTGCTAGACCAGGCTTCCCTTTTTGAAGCATAAGCAGACTTTCCTCTTTATAGACTGGACAGTGGCTGGGTTTTGTATCTTTTTGTTGTTTTGTTTTTGTTTTGGGGGTTTTGTTTCTTAATCCATTTAACTACCCTGTGTCTTTTGACTGGGGAGTTCAGGCCATTGATATCTAAAGTTATTATTGAAAGATTGGTTGCTTTCATTTTAATTTCTGTTTGGATACTTGACCTAATTTTGTGTTTCCACAATTATACCTTCATTTGGTTTCTTTCTGTTGCCTCTTTGGTATAGGCATTACTTTCTTCAGGCCTTTCTATTGCTTTGAGTATTCTCTGAGGGGCTGTTTTGATGGACATGAATACTTTCAGCTTATCTGTGTCCTGGAAGATTTTTCTTTCCTCTTCATGTATAATAGATATTTTTGCTAAGTAAATTACTTGGAGTTGGCATCTTGGTCATTTAGAACTGGGATACTTTGGTCTACAATCTTTTGGCTTTCATATTTGCATTAAAAAGTCAGTTGTAATTCTGATGGGTATTCCTGTATATGTTATTTGTTTGTTTTCTCTTGTAGCTTTCAGTAATCTCTCTTTGTACATTTAGTGTTTTTACTATGATATGCCATGGAGAGTTTATTTTCTGGTACTGCTTACTTGGTGTTCTACATGCTTCTTGTATTTTGTACATGTATGTCTTACTTAATTTGAAGAAATTTTTTCTGCAGTCCTGTTGAAGATCTGGTCAATACCATTTGCCTGAAATTCTTCTTCCTCTGTGCCTATGATACATAAATTTGGTCTTTTCATGGTATCCCACATTTCCTGCATACTCCATTCCCTTGTCTTTAAAAAAATTTCATATTCTTTGCTTAAGTGGTCCAATTCCTCAACTTTATCATCCAATCTTGATATTTTCTTTTCCATTTCATTCATTCTATTGGTAAAGCTTTCTCCTGTCATTTCCAATTGGGTTATTGAGTTTTACACTTCATTCTTCAGGTGGGGAGGGAACAATTTGGGAAACTCACTACATGGGGGCAAGATTCCATTGTGCTCAGACAATCTCCTAAGGTCGGCCCCTTTCAGCTTGCTTTCTTTTAAAACAGAGACTTGCCTAGGCCTTCCCACATCACTCAAAAATCAAGAAAATGCCCCACGGACGTGACTACAAGCCAACCAATAAAGGAAATTATTCAACTGAAGTTCCCTTCCCTGGGTGTGTCAAGTTGATAATTAAATCTATCTAGCACACTATCCTTAAGAACAAGCCCATGCTCTAGACTTAACCCCAAGCCTAACCCTTATCCTGAACAAAAAGCTGTACCTAATACTACACCTAGCCACAACACTAACAACAACCCAAATTCTAGTCTTAACCCTAACCTTTCCACAGCCACAGCTCTAGCCTTAATCCTAACACTAAGCCTACCCCAAGCCCTAACACTAACCCTAACACTAAGTTTAACACTACCTCTAGTTACATACTATGCTCTAATCTTAACCCTAAACGTATCCCTAACCCTAGTCTTAGAACTATCCCTAACACTAACCCTAACTCTAAGCTGACCCTAAAACTAACACTTACCCTGAGCTCAAATCTAACTCTAAACCTAACAGTGATCTGACACTAAACCTATTCCAGTCTATGGCCCTAGGCCTAAAACTAACACTAATCCTAATTATAATTCTAACTCTAAACCTAACCCTGTTCAAAGCCATAACATTAAATCTAACCCTAATCCAGATGTTCTCCATGACTGTGACCCTGAACATGGATCTAGGTTTAAGCCTAGCCTAATCCTAATCTTAAACATAATCCCACACTAATCTGAATACTGAACCTAACTCATCCTAGGCCTAGAACTAGGTCTAACACTGACCCTAGCCTAATTCTATACCTAATCATAAACATGGCCCGATCCCTTACCCTGACCATGACCTAATTATAACGCTAAACCTACACATACCCAGAACACTAGTCCAAACCTGAACTCTTAACACAAATCCTAACCCTATTTTTAATCCTAATCCTAATTCTAACTGTAGACCTAACCCTGACCTTAAACCTATCTAACCCTAACTGTTACCATGACCCTAACTCTGACTCAAACAAGTCCCAACCATACCTGTAACCCTAGCCCTGACTCTAACATTAATAATAGCCCTAATGCTAGCGAAAATTCTAATCTAGCCTTAACCATATGTCTGGTACTATCCAGAACTCTAACCCTAATCCTAAACTCAGTTCAACCCTAAGCCTATCATGAATCCCATGTCTAACCTGTCTATAATCCTAACCCCAATCCTTAACCTAATCCTCACCCTGGTCTTGTTCCTAACCCTAACCCTGATATTGATCTTCAATTTAAACCTAAGCTTAACCTGACCTTGTTCCTGACACTTTCACTAACTCTAATATTGACCATAACACTAACCCTAAAATTGACCCTGATCCTAACACTAATCTAATCTCTTGTCTTAGTCCTAAACCTAACACTAACCTTAACCATAATCCTAACCCCAATCTTAGCTCTTAATGAGTCCATAACTCTATCTATAGTCTTAGGACTCACCCTAACATTGACGCTGACCTTGACTCTAACCCTGACAATAGGCCTAGGCCTAAAACTTTCTGTTATAGTTTGCTTCTCCACTGCTGAGATTAAAACACTGAATGAAAGTGAACTTGAGGAAAAAAATTATTTATTTCACCTTCACCTTCTAGTTCATCATGGAGAAAATCCAAGACATGAACTTAGCTAAGGACTGAAGCACACACCATGGCAGTATGCTGCTTACTGGCCTGCTCCTCTAGACTGTGCTAACCTTGATTTCTTATACAAGGAATACCTGCCCATTATGGCATTGCCCACAGTGCACTGGGCCTTCCGACATCACTCAACAATCAAGAAAATGCCTCCACAGACATGGTCACAGGGCAATCCAATGAAAGAAATTATTCAGTTGAGGTTCTCTACACCCAGGTGTGTCAAGCTGTCAACTGAAGCATCCAGCAACTCTTCCCAGAACAAGCCCATACCCCAGTCTTAACCTTTACATTAACCCTTATCCTGTTCAAGAAGCTCTTCCTAATTCTACACTGAAGCACATTAACCTTAACACAAACTCTAATACTAACCCTAATACTTAATGTAGTTGCAGGCTTAGTCCTAACCTTAACATTAACCATAACTCTAGCCACAGCACTAGCTCTAACCTGAACACTAAGCTTAACCCAAGTTGTCTCACTAATTCTAACCATAACCTAACCAAAGAGTAATCCTAAAACTAGCCCTACCTCTAAACCTGAGGCTAAACCTAATGCTAACCTTGAAAATGACCTTTAATCCTAGCCCCAATACTAACTTCAGAACTATCCCTAATCCTAGGCCTAGCCATAGTCCTAAACCAAAACTTAACACTAATCCTAACATAAGCACAGTTGTAGTATTAATAATAAGCCAAATCTTAATAATAACACCAACCCTGCCTCAGCACTACTCTAACCATAACAATAACCCTCACCTGAGACCTATCCCTAGCACTAACCCTAACACAAACTCTATAAGCCTAACTCTAAACCTAACCCTAACACTACTCCTAGAACTATAACAAGCCATAACTCTATCCCTAATTCTAAACCTAATCTTAAATGTAAACCTAGCCTTAATCCTTTCCCTGACCCTGATCTAACCCTAACGCCAATTCTACACCTAGCAACATCACTACCCATATCCTAGCCTAAACACTAATTCTAAACTTGCCCTAATCTATGCACTCACTAACAAGAGCCCTATCCCTATCCCTAGCCATAACCCAAGACATAACCCTTGCTCTATCCTTAGCCATAGATAGCCCTAAAACCAGCCCTAACAGTAGTTCTAAACCTATGCCTAACCTTAGCCATAAGCCACAAAAACTGAACCCTAAGCCTAGATGTAACCCTAGTAAAAACCCTAGCTCTAACCCTAGCCCTCACCCAAGCCCTAATGCTAGACACTTAAACATAGCTCTAACCCTAGCTCTAGCCCTAGCCCCAAGCCTAGTCTTACTGATAGCACTTCACCTAGCTCTAGCCCAGCCCTACCCCTTGCCTTAGTCTTTGCTTTAGCCCTAGCCCTAAACCTAGCCACACACTAGCCATAGTCCTAACCTGAGACAGAACCATTACCCTAGCCCTAACCCTAACATAGTGTCAGCCCTAGCCCTAATACTAACATAGTCTTAGCCCTAACCCGAGCCCTAACATAGTCTTAGCCCTAATCTGAGTCCTAGCCTTTTCCCTAACCCTAGCCCTAGTCTAACCAATAATTATAGCTTTAGCCTTAATGCTAGAGCCAAGCCAAGAACAAACTGTAACACTAAATCTAGCCTGAAAATGAGCTCTAACCTAGCCCTAATCTTGCTCAAACACTAGCCCTGACATTAGGCCTAACCCTTTCCCTAAACCTACCACAACCCTAGCCCTAGCCATAGCTCTAATCCTAACCCTAACCCTAAACCTAAAACTAACTCTGGCCTTTAGCCTACCAATGCCCTAGGTCTGGCACTAACCCTTAACAAAGTCCTAGCCCTATTCCTATCCCTATCGCTAACCCTAAATCTAGCTCAATCTACAGCCCTAACCCTAGAGCCAACCCTAACCCTAGTCTTAGTCTTAAGCATATGGTCAAACCTAGTTCTAACTCTAGCCCAAAACCTAAATTTAACGATGGCTCTTTTTGTTGTTGTTGTTTTTTTTTTTTGGTCTTTTCGAGACAGGGTCTCCCTGTAGCACCAGCTGTCCTGGAACTCACATTGTAGACCAGGCTGGCCTTGAACTCACAAAGGTCCGCCTGCCTCTGCCTCCCAAGTGCTAGGATTAAAGGCGTGCTCAACCACGCCCAGCGCTAACCATAGCTCTTGCTACAGCCTTAACACTAGATATAACCCTAGCCCCAAAACTAGCCCCTACACTAGACTTGACCAATCCCTAATCCTAGACCTGACATGCCCCATAACTTGAGAACTAACCCTAGCCCTAACCCTAGTCCTAGCCCTAAACAGAGCTGTCACCAAGAACTTACCCCTGACCCTAACCCTAAGAATAGTCCTAGACCTAGCTTTAGCACTAACAACAGCACTAGGCCTAAATATACCCCTAATTCTAGCCCTAAACACAGCCCTCTCTCAGAATTACCCTAACACTAGCCAAACCCAGCTCTAACACTAGCGCAAACCTAGCCCTAACCCTAGCGCAAACCTAGCCCTTTCCTAGGCTTAAACCTACCCCTTCCTTGAGCCCTAGCTCTAGCTCAAATTCAAGACTAAACAAAGCACTAACTCTAGCCCTAACCCTAACCCTATGCTAAATGTGGCCTTATTCCAACACTAACCCAAATCCTAGCCTTATCCCTAGCCCTAAACCAATCCCTAAACCTTGCTCTATACGTAGCCCCAGCCCTAACATTAGCCCTAGCCCCAGGCTTAAACTTAAGCCTAACACTAGCCATAGATCTAGCATAATACCTAGCCATAAGCAGACATGGAACTCTAATGAAATCCCTAGCCCTAACCCTAACTTTAACTCTAGACTTATCCCTAGCTCTACACCCAGACTAAACCCTACCCCTAGCCCTAATAATAGCCCTAAATTTAGCTCTAGCCCTATCTATAACCCTAGCCCTAACCCTAGCCTTAGCCCTTTCCTTACCTGCAGCCCTAACCCTATACCTAGCCCTAACCCAAAATGTAAAACTAACACTAGCCCTAACCTTAATAATAACCCAAAACTTAGCCCCAGGATTAAACCTAGCCCTAACTTAGCCATAGATCTTGCTCTAGTCCCAGAATTATCCCTAGACCTAGCCCTAACATTATCTGTAAGGCCCCTCAGACAATCATACAGCATATCCCTAAACCTAGCCCTAACCTAGCCTTAACCGTATCCCTAACCCTGGATCTAACCATATGTGGGGCTTCTGTGGCCAAACGCACAGCTGTGGGACTGATGGTCTCATGGCCAAACAGAAGGTTGTGGAGCTTCTGGCTCCCATGACCAAGCAAGCTCAAGAGATGGCTGTAGGGTTGATGGACCCATAATCAAGCTGGCTAAAAAGAGCACTCATGCAGTAACAGCCTAGGGATCACGTTAGGTGGTGCAAATCCATAAAAATCCATTTATTTCCACACACCCTCTAGCTTAAATAGGTCTGGGGTGGGCAGCCACTACATCACATGAAATCATCTCCCAGTGACCTCCATACCATCACATGTCATCCCAAGTCATGGAAGTTATTCAGAAAAGGAGCAGGCTGACAAGCAAGCTAACTTGTGACTTCTAAGCATGTGTTAGCAGAAAACAGGGTGTCTTCTGTATTTTTTTGCTCCACCTAGTGTGCTAAGCAGATTTGTTGCTGGCATACACTTATGCCCGAGTTCAAGGTTTCTATACCACATCTCCTCCTTTTGTTTTTGCCTCCACAAGCTCAGATAATATGATAGTAATGGTGGTCAGTTTACCTTTGTATGGCCCAAATGGCTATGACTATTTTGTAAAAGCAGTAAGCAATGTCCATGTGAAACCAATTAGCGAGGATCTGTGTCCAGTTTTTGTACAAATCATCAGAGAATGAAAGAATCTGGTAGTGTCCTCAAATCCAGCTGGAGAGGTTTGCGTACACAAACATGTTGATCAAATAAAAGTTTAGTCAGTTTTTGCTGTAGGTCATTTTCCTGCTGAAGGGTGTGGTTGCAGTTTGTAGGGTGTTTGCAATCATTTCTCCTGAGGCAGCTGCTCCTGTAGCCTAGGATGATGGCCTCTGGGACTCTTTTGTTATGAAGGAAGAAGGTGACCATATGCTCCAGCCTGGTCTGTTCTTCCTAAGGCAGTCAGGTTCACTGACAACTATGCAAATGCTGAAGTCATAAGGATACAAATAAAGTCAGGTAGCATTGTGGAGTGAAATACAGAGATATGGCCATGGCAATTTTCTGGTTCCAACAGTTTAGGTGAGGATTTAGTTAGGAGGAACACAAAGAGAGCCACCAGGCAGGTCTGATAGGGAGCCCTTTGACAGGGCATAATGAGGTGCCATTGGTACTATGGCAGGATCCAATGTCAGGATAATGCAAGGACCCAGACCCATTGCTAACAATGGGAAGAGGGTTTGCTTGTGTCTTCCCATAGGCAGAGCCGTGCCCCATTTGGGTTCTGGCAAGAAGCAGTGGGCTGAAAGGGATGGATCAGGACCCACTGGCAGAAAATCTGGCCCATCTGAGCATTCAGGAAGGGTGGAAGGAACCCAGGAGAATGCCACTTTGCTGGACACCAATGCACAAGTTTACATGGGGGAACCTCAGAGGACTCCAATGCTTTTGGACTGGGGTTATCTTGTCTGGTTTCAAAATAAGAGTGGTCTGCACACACTGTGTCATGGAGGGTGGAGGTTCAGGCCTCCCCCTTTTTGTAATTGCTCCTTTAAAGTTTTATGTATTCTTACTCTATGATATGTAAGGTGTAGCCATTCCAGAGACCCATGAGATTGTTATATCACCCCCCATCAGACAATCATTCACCTGGCATGAGAATTATCCCCATTAAGGGAAGGGAGGAGTCAAATCTAACAGTGAAGGTGCATGACAGAATAGCATTGATTTTTTTTTAGATTAATACATGCTTCTCAGGGTGAGGAAGGCTCTATAGGGCCCCTCAGACAATCATTCAGCACACACATGTCCTCTGAGGAGACATGAAGCCATGGGCACAGCCAGTTAATAGCCCCCAAATCATTTTGGAGCTGGTTAAGGGGCAATGTCTCAGGGAGTTTAACTATTGGCATCTGAGGCCAAATCAACCTAGTCTCTAGAATTGACCCCAGAAACTTGTAGAGAGAGGCAAGTTGAATTTTCTCCTGGAAGACCTTCAAATGGGCATCCTCAAGGGCCACTAAGGCTTGTGGACTTGCAGGAGTAGGGAGTCCAGGACTGCCCTGTCACAGTAAGCAAGAAGAATATCATCCATGGATGACCTCTAACCCTGAGATTTTAAAAACCTTTTCAGAACATGACTAACAAAAACCTGACAGATTTGGGGGCTATTTTTCATGCCTGTGGCAGGACTTTCCATAGATATCTCTGTGTGGGTGAGGAGTGGCTCCTATTGAGACAATAAATGTGAGGTGAATTCTGTCCTCAGGGCGTAGGGGAATAGAAAAGAAACAATTTTTAATATCAAGAACAGCAATGTGTTTGGCCACTGGTATGGCTGAGAGCCAAGGGAGTCCAGGTTGGGTGGTTTTCATGTTTTTCATTGTAGTATAATGGCCCTAAGGTCATGAAACACATGAAACTTCAAAGGTGTTCCAAGAGCTAACAGACGATTCAACATGCCCTCCATTTAGTTGCTCAGCAACTAAGGACTCCAGAGCTGTAAGTTTAAATGAAGGAAGTGGCCACTGTTCCATCTAGATGGGCATCAAGTTCACCCATTCTAGCTTAATAGGTGATGGCAGAATAGTGGTCCTTAGAACTGGGAGTTCTGGGAGCCTTGGTCTCAGACCTTGGAGTCTACTGCTGAAATAAGACTTTATATTTGTAGTTAAGATTGCCCCCAAGGCATCAAGGAAGTCCCTGCTTAACAAGTTATGAGGTAAACCATAAATAATTAGGGGCTTAATGGTCCCATGGTCCCCTGTCCCCCATCTAAGTCTGTCCATACCATAAGTCTGGTAGTTGTTTTACATGCCACACTTCTTCCCACACTCTAGACGAGACCCAAATATGGGACCTTTTGACATTCAGATTTTGACTGACCTAGAACCACTTTTAATACAAGATGGAAAGTAGTATAAGATACCCTATCACCAAGGCTTTCTCAATTTTTGGGCCTGCCCCTCCCTTTGTATCTCCTGAACTGATTATCAAATCCTCCTATGCTGGCAAAACACCCAAACAAAATTCAAAACTAGCTATGTCCAAGCTCCCAGGTTTGACCCAGCAGATGAACCCCTACCATACAGTGCCACTGACCAGCCACAGGCCTCTATTCCTACCCCACTTCTGCTCCACCTGCACCTGCAAAACCCCCCTTCTCTCTCTTCTCCCCCTCCTCCAACCTCCCCCAGGTTTTCAAAGTCCCAAAACTCAGTTACTTCCTCCCCAGTCTCTTCCCTCTTAGGATTGGCTCTCTGGCAAACATCCCTGGAGAACTCTTTACCTTCATCTACTTCCACCACTTCCCATACAGAATCAAAACACTGGCCAACATCCTCCTCTCTTCATTCCTTCCACCTCCACCCAATCCTCAGTCAGCCCCTCCATCAACATCCTTAACATCTCTAACAACTTAACAACCCTAATGGCAGACAAAAAAAAGCCCATATATGGAAGGCAGTCAGGGAATATGCTCGTAAGTTACACCAACAGGATAACCAGTCTGGTGGGGGTTGGAGGGAGGGAGTGGCTATACCTCTAACTGATCCAGGCTGTAATTAGCAAGCTTGTGGTGAGGGCTCTAAGCACCTTTAATTTATGATTAATTTCTTGGCAGAGAGCAGGCTGGAGATGCCCACGTTAGAGTAAACCTGCACAAATTAAAAAGAAATTACACAAGAGCCAACAGAAAACCAAGCCCTCTTTTTAAATAGACTCTTGGAAGCAATAGTAACTATAATAACATAAATTCAGATTTGGCGGAGGGTAATCTCCTCCATATTCACTTTATAGAACAATCAGTGCCAGACATTAAACTGCAAACTTAAAGATTGGAAAGGCAGCTCCTGACACCCAAGGAAGAACTCCTCAAAATAGCTTTTAAAATCTATAAATCAAGAAATGAGAAGTACAAAAAACAGAGACAAAAAGAGCAGGAATGGAATCTTAAAGCTCTGCATGCCCACTTCCTGGTTCTTGCTTCAACTGTCCCAAACAGACACCCACTTCCCTTCCCTCTTCCAGCAGTCAGCCACAAGCTGCCTCCAGGGCTTTGTTTCAGGTGCAAGCAGCAGGAGCGCTAGGCAAGCCTCTACCCCAACCCCCACTCTTTTTGCCATGGGTGTCCCAACTGCAGATGGAACACTGGAAATGGGAATTGCCAGCAGGGATCCTCGGGGTTCCTCCTGGCTCCACGTCCCATTATAAATGTCACTAACAGAAGGCCAAGGCCTGGGTTCTGTGCCTCAAGTCACACAAGATGTCAGCTTGTCTGACCTCAGGGTAACTGGGACAGTGTCCTATCAAAAGGTAATCTATGTATTCGACAGTGGCATATCATTCTCTTTATTAATGGAATGGCAAGGGGAGACAGTTCCCATTTACATTAACTTCGATCTCAGGCTTCACCAAAAAAATGTAGAAAAACTCTGCCACTCTCCTTATAATTTGATAATGTCTTCCTCTTACACTCCTTTGTAATTATGCCCAAATGTCCACTGTCCTTCTACTTTGGGAAGTGACCTCTCCCTCTACTTTGGGGAAGGACTCTTTGCCAAGCTAAAATTTTCTATCCATATCCCTCCCCTGGAAACAACTTCTATTTTCCTCCTAGCCCTGGACTCGGGTGATGGATCATTTCCCTCCCAGACCTCTAATATCCCTGCCTCCCATGCATTACTACCAAAGTCCACCCCCAGGTATGGGACATTACAATCCCACTTTTCTGCTAGGTCAAAGCCAGGAGCTTGGACATTGCTAGTTTAATATTTTGTTTAGGTATTTTCCCAGCATAGGAGGATTTGATAATCAGTTTAGGAGGTACAAAGGTAGGGGCAGGCCCAAAAAGTGAGAAAGCCTTTGTGATAGGGTATTTTACACTACTTTCCATTTTGTATTAAAACTGTTTCTAGGTCAGTCAAAATCTGAATGTCAAAAGGTCCCATATTTGTTGAGAAAGCCTTGGTGATAGGGTATCTTACACTACTTTCCATTTTGTATTAAAAGTGTTTCTAGGTCAGTCAAAATCTGAATGTCAAAAGGTCCCATATTTGGGCTTCATCTAGTTTGCTTTCATAATGCTAAAACAAAACAATCTGACCAATATCAACTTGGAGAGGAAAGGGTTTCTTCATCTTACATCTCCCAGGTCACACTTCATCGCTGAGGGAGCCCAAGGTATGAACTCAGGGCAGGAACCTGGAGATAGGAGCTGAAGTACAGGCCAGAGAGGAACACTGCTTACTGGCTTCCTTCCCTGGCCCATGCTCAGCCTACTTTCTTACACAATACACCACAATGTATCCAGGGGTGGCACTGCCCACAATAGGCTGTGCCCTCCTACATCACTCAACAATCAAGACAATACCCCACAGATATGGCCACAGGCCAGTCCAATGGAGGCAGTTCCCCAACTGAAGCTCCCTCAACCCAGGTATGTCAAGTTGACATTAAAGCTATCCTGCACAAGGCCAATGACAGCCAATGCTCAATAGGTATTGGAGCTAAATTTGTACCAAGAGTTGAGTAAATTTTTCAGTTTGAGTTTTTCAATTGGAGTTCCTTTAGGTTTGCCTGGAGGCAAGCCAAAGGGGTATCTTTTGGAACAAATAATTTGGTCCAATATTTAAGCAGGGTCTCATGGGAGGACCGGGCAGGTGGGCAGCATGAAGCATTCAGAAGCCTCATTGTCCCCCAAGTGGGTAGACTTCCTAGAACCAAATAATTTGGAAACCCTAGTGGGTGGATGGAGGGAACCAAGGTAAATGGATAAAAGTTAGATCCAACTCCCCAGGGCATCACGTGGAGTTGGGACTAACTATCTCGTGGACCTGATGTTTAGGAATAGGCATTCCTTCATCTTGTAAATGCCAGGGTGTCAGAAGAATTCAAAGCCCTATGGGGGATGCTTTAAGCCTCCAAACAGCTGCTCTGAGTCTCATGGGAGGCTCCTGGAGTCTCCCTGTTCTAACGGCAGGGCCCAGAAGGAGGTCTTGGTGGATCAAGCTTCTGAGTCTTACAATGTTGTTTGGAGGGAGCTGCGGCACTTCTGAGTCAGGTCCAATAGATTACCTTGTCTCCTGTGGTGTGATGAATGTGCAGACAATGCAAGTGGCTTCTCTACCTGGAGGTCTGGCTGGCTCTGGACGAGAGAGGAGATTGGAGAGGTTTACCGGGAGGAAAGATTAGGAGAAGGGGAGCCAAAGAGTGACTCCAAATAGGAGCCCAACCTGGGATTATAGCAGAGCACAATATGACCTCAAGACAAGAGGCCTACTACCCCTATGAAGGCTCAGGCCCCTAGGACCTTGGAGGTCCCTGGTCTCCAGGAGGGTTGTGAGCTTAGGGCTATTAGTAGGCTGAGAGGACATCTATGCTCCTGATAGATTGAGTCTCAAGACTGGGAGAGAACAAGAGGAAGAGTGAAAGCAATTGAGTGCGATGAGTGGATAGGTCCGCCCAGCAGGCCCAGTTAGGTGGATTCAGGCACGTTGCTGGACACTCAGTGGTCACCAAGGCCTGAGTAGCCCAGTGGTCTTTGAAGAAGGTCTGGAGAGGGTCAGGGCCTCCGGGATAGGCTCTTAAAACCCTTTCTCATACAGGCTGCCAAATATTAGATTTTTGGAGAGGAAAGAAGAGGAAAAAGGAGAAAGTTTAAAGTTAAGAAATAAGAACCAGCCGGGCATGGTGGTTCACAGATTTAATCCTGGCACTCAGGAGCCAGAGGCAGGCAGGTATCTGTAAGTTCAAGGCCAGCCTGTCTACATAGTGAATTCCTGTCCACCTGTCTCAAAAATAAAAAAGAACCAGGGCCACAGATCCAGACCTGCAACAGACAGACACACTTCTTCCATGGAAAGAAGACTCCTCCCCCTGGCTGAAGGTTTTATTCCCCTTTGGGCCCAGCTGGAATATGTTTGCTGCCCAAGTTTGGTGTCCTTGGATAATTGAAAGCATTCTTTTAATTTCTCAGGACAAGCAGGACAGGTCACCACCCTAAGGAGACAGGACAGGTCAGCTCCATAAACATTCTTCCTCCACCAGATTGATAAGACTTGAGCAAGGCCAGACAGCCAATTTAGGGCTAGTTGGTCATCTTAAGGAATTTATAATTTTATGGATTTCCTAATGAAACTTTTAGATCTGTTGTTATTTCACACATTCTAACACTAACACTAGCCTTAACCCTAGCCCTAAGTTAGGCCTAAACTGAGAGCTAAATCCAAACCCAGTTATTAAACGCAACCTTAGCCTTATGCCTAAACCTAGCCCTAGAACAAGCCCAAGCCCTAACCTTAATACTAGCTCTTAACCGATCCTTTACACTAAACCTGGCCATAACCCCAATTCTGCCCTAACAAAAGCCTCAATATTAGCCCTAACCTGAGCCCAGACCCTTTCCCTAACTCTATCCTTAGCACCAGCTCTTGCCAGAGCTCTGGCCCTAAACCTAGCCCTAACCCTTGCCCTAATACTAACCCTAAGCATAGCCCTAACCCTAACCTAAACCAAATCAATAGTATAGCTCTAGACCTAGCCAGACTCCTAAAACTAGCCCTAACCCTAGCCCTATCACTAGCACCAACCCAGGCCTTAGCCTTAAATTAGCCTTAAATCTAACCAGAGAGTTAACCCTACCCCTACCCCTACCCCTAACCCTAACCCTAGCCATAGCCTAACAGTAGCCTTATCTCTAGCCCTATCTCTAGCTCTAATATTAGATATCACAAAAGCCCAAATGCTGGCCTTAAACCTAGGCCTAACCATAGCCCTTAAGCTAGCTCTAACATTAGGCCCAACCCCAGGGCAAATCCTGGCACTTAACCTAGATGTAGAACTAACCCTAGCCCTAGCCCAAGCCCAAACTCTAAACCCAGCCCTATACTAACTCTAGATCTAACCACAGAACTAATCCTAACTCTAGCCCTAAACCTTACATAGCTTTAGTCCTAAGTCTAAACCTTACATTAGCCCTCAGCCTAGAACTAAAACTAGGCCTATACCTATCCCTAAACTCACTCCTAACCCTAACCCTAACATTATCCCTAAGAATATACCTAGCCCTAGCTCTAGATATAGCCTTAGACGTAACCCTAGGCCTAAGCATGGCCCTAGCCCTAGCCTAACCTTTGACCTATGCATAGCCCGAGCCCTAGAACAATCCTTAACCTTATTATTAAGGGTAGTTTTAACACCAGACCCATATCTAACCCTGCATCTACCCTTAGACCTAGCCATGAACTTAGCCCTAGCTCTAGCCTTAGTCCAACCACTATCCCTACCTAAACCTAGCACTACCCATGGCTCTGACACTCGTCTTGACACTAGCCATAAGCCTAGCCCTAACCCTACCCCTAATGCTAACCTTAACCCTAGCCCTTACCCTAACCCTAGCCCTAGTCCTAAACCTGGCCTTAACCATAGCCTGATCCCAAGCCTGATCCGTGGTCCTGACCCTAGTTTTAACCCTGGCTGTAAACCTATCTATAACTCAAGCACTAAACCTAAATCTAGCCTAAGAAGAAGTCCTAGTCGTGGCTGTTGCCATAGACCTAAACCTAGCACTAGACCTAGCTGTAATCCTAGCCAGAGCCCTTTCCCTAACCCCAGCATTAACTGGACTTATCCCTATCCCTATCCCTAGCCATACAACTTGCCCTAACCCTAGCCCTAACCCTAACCCTAAACCTAAACCTAGCCCTAGCTCTAAAATAAAGCCAGAGCCCTAATCATAGCCTTAGACCTAACTCTAGTCCTAACCATAGCCCTAAACTTAGCCCTGAGCTCTAATGCTCTACCTAATCCTAGTCTTATCCATAACTCTATCCTAAGCACAATCCAAAGCCCAAACTATAGCCTTAACCCTAGCCCTAGCCCCAGACCAAAACTTAGCTGTAACAGTAGACTTAACTCTAGCTCTAATGTTAGCCCTATCCTTAGCCCTATACCTAGACCAAAACCTCACTATAGCTCTAACCCTAACCTTAGTGGTAGTACTAGCTCTAGTAGTAACCCTAAACATACCCGTATCACTAAACTTCACCCTAACCATAACCCTACCCCAGTCTTAACCATAGACAAGTAAATAGACTTAGCCCTAACCCTAGCCCCAGCCAAACTCAAGACCTAACCTAGCAATAACACTAACCTAACCTAAAACCTTGCCCTAACCTTAGAATTAATCTGAAATTTAGGCCTATTCCTAGACCTAAAATGAGCCCTATCCTTAGCCCTAACACTAGCTGTAACCCTCCATATAACCCTAGCCTTGGAACTAGCACTAGCCCCAGCCTTAATTCTAACCCTGACCCCCAACACTAGCTCTAATTATAGCTCTAAACATAGCTCAAAACCTAGTCCTAGCCTTAGCCCTAACTCTGGTATTAGAACTATTCATATCCCTAACCATAAACCCAGAATTAACCCTAGATATAAACCTAGCCCTAGTATTAAGACCTGACCATAACCCAGAACCTAATCCTAACCCTAAGAGTATCCCTAAACCTAGGTCTAAACCTCGCCCTAAGCATAGCCCTAACCCTACCCCTAAAATAGCCTCAGACCTAGACATAGTCCTAGGCCTAGACCTAGCCCTAGCACTAACCCTAGCCCCAACCTAGGAACTAACCCTGGCCCTAGCCCTAGCCCTAGCCCTAGCCCTAGCCTAAGCTTTGATCTAAACCTAGTCATAGTCCTAGCCCTAATCCTAGCCCTAGTTCTAGCACTAATACTATCCCTAGCCCTAGCCTAAGCCCCAAACGTAGCCCTAACCCTAGCCAAAACTCTAGCTCTAGCCCCAGTGCTATCCTCAAGCATTAGCCCTTAAAATGGCCCTAAAAGTAGCCTGAATCCCTAACTGTAGTCCTAGCCCTAAGCCTAGCCCTACACCTAGGCCTAGCCTTGCCCTGTCCCAATTCCTAGGCCTAACCCTAATCCTGGCATCCACCATGGCCCTAAAGATCCTATCCCTACCATAACTGTAACTCTATACACAGCCATATACCTAACCTAGCCCCTAGGCCCAACCCTATTCCTAGCCCAAACCAAAGACTTAACTGTAGTCCTAACTCTAGCTCTAGCATTAAACCTCACCCTCACCCAAGTCCTCATGCTAGCCTTAAACATTCCTATAACCCTAGTTATGGCCTTAGCCCTAGCCCCAAGACTAGCCCTATCCCTGGTCCTTAACCTAAGTGCAAGCCCACAGCCTATCCCTTGCCCTAGACTAGGCCCTAAAGCTAGCCTTAACACGAGCTCTAGCTCAATGCCTAACCCTAACCATAGCCTTAATGTTAGGGCCAACCCTGGCTGTAATCCTAGCACTAAACCTGGCCCTAAGTCTAACCCTAAATGAAATCTTCACCCTAGCCCTAGCCCTAAACCTAGCCCTAACAAACCTGGCCAACAGCTCATAGGGGACAACCAACCCCCGGTACTGAAATCTTTAACAATTATACAATTTGGGAGGGGGGCTCTATTCTTTATTTTTATAAGATATATGTTTGTTCTTTGCCATCTATAGGCCTAAGCCATTGTAAACTTTTCCCAACCATTCTGGTGGATATTACTTATGCCTTACCTGACCATAAAGCTCCCAAGAACTTCAGTTATACCTGGCTCTGGTACCCCTGTGAGAATTTTTTTTATATCTTTTTTTCTACAGGTGTACTTGATACCTCTCCAATGGGGCTCATATCTGTAAAACACTCAGATTTTAACATTATATATTAAATCTAACATAAACAATCTCTAACACAGCGTGGCAATATTTTATCCATTTTTGTGAATTATTTTCTCAAAAGATCCATGTTGGGTACAATAGCATAGATAAGAGGTATTAATTTAGTTAGTTCTTCCATATCTGTAGCCATTTTTTTAAGCCACTTGGTATCCTGGGATTTTTACAGGGATCTTCCCTGCATTTCTTTATCCTTGATAAACTGATTGGTGCTGGCTTAAGCTGTCTGGCCCTGCACAGGGCCAAGAAGTGATAGGGTCGCATTTGCTCTTGCTGTACCTGTTGGTTCCCTGGATATGACTTCTGGCTATAACCACACTTTTTGTGTTTCCACTGATGCCACCTGGCCACTGGGGGAGGCCCTGGTTGAGCAAACTGTCTCCATCACAGCATAACTTTTATCAGGAGAGGTAGATATCCTGTTTAATGAGGGGTGGGGAGGTGGGAGGGGATTACCACCCCTATATCTTCTGTATAACTTTTGTGAAAATACCTGAGATTCACATCGGAAACACCACATAATCACATTAGAATTCCCTGGGTGGCTCATTAGACTCAAAGTAAGGCTCATTAGAATAAAAAGCCTAGTAATTAACAGTGACATGAAATTTGGTGGGAGCATTTTTAGAGTCACTTATGAAGTAAATAACATAGAATATAAATGAGATCCATATTGGAAAACATTATTAATCACATTAGAATCACCTGGAAGTCTCATTAGAAACAATAGATAGGATCACTAGGACAAAAAGTCAAGTAATTAACAATGACCTGAAATTTTGAGTCATCTCAGGGAATCTCTGTAGAGTCACTTGTGTAGTAAGTATGTAGAAAATAAATGAGATTCAGATTGGAAACTCCTAGTAATCACATTAGAATGACCTGGGCCACTCATTAGACTCAATAGAGAGGCTCATAATAAAAAGCCAAGTAATTAACAATGACCTGAAATTTGCTGAGCTATCGCAGGAAACCTCTGTAGAGTCACTTGGGAAGTATAGCATGTAGAAAGTAGAAGAGATTCATATTTGAAACATCTAGCAATCACATTAGAAATGCCTGGGAGGCTCATTAGAATCCATAGAGAGTCTCATTAAGATAAAAAGCCAAATAATGAACAATGGCCAGAATTTTGCAGAGTCATCACAGGGGAAAACAGCTGTAGATTCACGTGGGAATAAAGTATGTAGAAGATTATCTGAGGTCCACACTCGAACCAACTAATAATCACATTAGAATCACCTAGAAGGCTCATTATAATGATTAGATAAGATCATTAGGATAAAAAGCAAAGTAATTAACAAAGACCTGAAATTTTCTGAGTCATCTCAGGGGTACCCCTAGGAGTCACAAAAGAAGTGAATTATGTAGAAAATACATGAGATCCACATTGGAAAAAAGTACTAATCCCATTAGAAACACCTGAGAGGCTCATTTGAAAGAGAGGATCATTAGGATAGAAAGATAAATCATTAAAAGTGACATGAAATTTACTGAGTCATCCCAGGGAACTTCTTTAATTGATTTAGAAAATACTTGAAATTCACATTGGTAACAACTAGTAATCAAA
This sequence comes from Rhizomys pruinosus, assembly GCA_009823505.1. Lineage (NCBI taxonomy): Eukaryota > Metazoa > Chordata > Mammalia > Rodentia > Spalacidae > Rhizomys > Rhizomys pruinosus. Next base: position 79,281 of record VZQC01010303.1, read on the forward strand.
ATAGAATCACTTGGAAGGCTCATTAGACTCAATAGTTAGTCTCATTTAGGATAAAAAGCCAAGTAATTAATAGTGACCTGAAATTTATTTAGTTGTCCAGTGTGAACCTCTGTAGACATGGGAGGTAAAGTATGTAGAGAATACCTGGGATTCACATTTGAAACCACTAGAAATCACATTAAAATCACATGGGCAACAGCTTAAACCATTACAGAGGTTCATTAAGATAAAAAGCCAAGTAATTAATAATGACCTGAAATTTGCTGAGTTATCCAGGGGAACCACTGTAGAGTCACTTAAGAAGTGAATTACATAGCAAATACATGAGATCCAAATTGGAAACCCCTATTAATCACATGAGAATAACCTGGGAGGCTCATGAGAATCAATAGAGAGGATCATTAGGATGGAAAGCCAAGAAATTAACAATGAAATGAAATTTGCTATGTCATCTAGTTGGAACCTATGTAGACACACCTGGGAACTAAAGCATGTGGAAAGTACTGGTTATTCATCTATTAATCACATTATTATGACCTGGGAAGATCATTAGACACAATAAAGAGGCTCATTATGATAAAAAGCTTGCTAATTTTCAATGACCTGAAATTTGCTGTGTCATACCGGGGGAACCTCTGTAGATTCACTTGGGAAGTAAAGTATGTAAAAAATTGCTTGAGGTTCACATTGGAATCACCCAGTAATCACATTAGAATCATGTGTGTAGCTCATTAGAATCAAAAGACAGTCTCATTCATATAAAAAAAATCCAAGAAAATAACAATGACTTGAAATTTACTGAGTCATTCTTGGGAAACCACTATAAAGTCACTTACAAAGTAAACTGTATAGAAAATACTTGAGACACGCATTGGAAACCCCTACTAATTACACTACAGTCACCTGGTAGTCTCAATGGAATCAATAGAATCATTAGGATAAAAAGCGAAGTAATTAACAAAGACCTGAAATTTGCTAATTCATACCAGTTGAACCTCTATACAGTCACTTGCATGGTAAAATACGTAGAATATATCTGAGATTCACATTGGCCACACATAGTAATCACATTAGAATTAAGTGGGTTGCTAATTAGAATCAATAGAGAGGTTCATCGAGATAAAATGCCAGATAATTACAAATTATCAGAAATTTGCTGAGTCATCCAAGAGGGAACCACTGTAGAGTCACTTAGGATGTAAAATATATAGAAAATACTTGAGATTCACATTGAAAAATCGTAGAAATCACATCAGAATCACTTGGGAAGCTCATTAGAATCTATAGAGAGGCTTATTAGGATAAAAAGCCAAGTAATTAACAAGACATTAAACTTCCTGATTCATGGCAGGGGTGGGGAGGTTGGGGGGAGGGAACCTCTGTAGAGTCACTTGGGACATAAAGTATGTTGAAAATGCATGGGATTCACATTGGAAACAAGAGGTAATCACATTAAAATCATCTGGGTGGCTGATCAGAATCAATAGACTCAAGCACTAGGATAAAAAGCCAATTAAGAAACAATGAACCAAAATTTGCTCAGTAATTTATGATGACCTGAAATTTGCTGGGGCTTCCTAGGGAAACCTCTGTAGAGTCACATGGGAGGTAAAGTATATAGAAAATACCTGTGTTGCACATTGTAAACACCTCATAATCATAAGTAGAATCACCTGGTGGCTCATTAGAGTCAGTAGAAATGCTTGTAAGGATGAAAAGGCAAAAAAATAAATAAATAAAAGACCTGAAATTTGATGAGTCATCCTTGGGGAACTTCTGTAGATTCACTTGGGAAGTAAAGTATGCAGAAAATATCTGAGATTCATATTGAAAACCCCTATTAATCACATTAGAATATCCCAGGAGGCTCATTAGAATAAATAGAGAGGCTCATTACCATAAAAAGCCAAGCCAGAAATTTGCAAGGTAATCCCTATGGATTTCTGTAGTGTCACTTAGGAAATAAAGTATATAGCAAATACATGAGATTCACATTGGAAAACTTTATTAATCATATTAGAATCCCATGGAGGCTCATTAGAATCAAAAGACAGTAGCATTGGGATAAAAAAAAAA
>VZQC01010303.1:85063-95789 GCA_009823505.1 Rhizomys pruinosus
TTTCATTTGCATTTCCATGATGATTAGTGGTGTTGAGCAGTTCTTGAGGTGTTTCTCAACAATTCTTTATTTCCTCGACTTGGAAAGTCTCTGTTCAGTTCTTTGCTCATCTATTTGAGCAGGTCGTTTTGTTTTCTTGTTTCTTTGTTTTTTGAGTAAGTTTATATAATTCTGAGAGAACTCAATGCTGTTGTCAGATGTATCTGCATGAAGGTTTCTCTTCTGTTTTTTTTTTTTTTTTGGTTGTCCTTGCATTCTGTGTTCTTTTGTGACTGTACAGCAGCTTTCATGAGTTTGATGAGGTCCCATTTGTCAATTGTCGACCTTAATGTCTTGTCGATTTAGCTGCTTCTGTATTTAGAGAAGTCTTTTCTGCCTATCGTCTTGTTGAGTCTGCTGCCTCGCAGTTTTTCCTTCTATCTAACTTTCTCAGATTTGGGGGTTTTCACGTTGAGGCTTTAATCCATCTGGAGTGACTTTTACAGCCGGTGAGGAGGATTTATGGCGGGTGGTTTTATTTTCATTCTTCTACAAAAAAAGTGGTGGTGTTTTCTTGTAGACAGCAATATGAATTGGATTCTGTTTCCTAATCCAGCTCCCAGTCTTTGTCTTTTGATTGGGGAATTTAGTCCATTTTAATATTTAAGGTTATGACTGATATAGGTTTGTGTTGCTTCCTTTTGCCTATTATCCATTGCGGTTTTGAATTTAGGTTTCTACTACTTCTGCAGTTATGCTTTTATTGATTTCTCCTTCTAGGTGCCTGGGGTTGGTTGTCCTTTCTTTCTGTTCTTTGAATTGCTTCAAGTATTACTCTGAAGGGTTGGTTTTCTGGACATGTAGTCTTTCCAGTTGTTTATGTCATGGAAAGATTTCTCCTCTCTCCTTCCACTATGATTGACATTTTTTGCTGGTATAGTAACCTGGGCTGGCATCCATTGTCCCTAACACTGGGAATGCTTTGCTCCAGGTTTTCTTGCCTTCATCGTTTGCCATGTAAGAAGTCCGTTTTATTCTGATAGGTTTCCCCTTCTATAGGTCATTGTTGTTCTCTTGTCGCTTTAAAGAATTTTTTTCTTTGTTTTGGGTGTCCACATTTTAACTATGATTGGGTGTGGAAATTTCTTTTCTGATCTTGTCTGTTTGGAGTTTCTGTGTGCTTTCCTTGTATTGGTATTGGTTTGTCCTTTTTAGTTTGGGGAAGTTTTTCTTTTTTTTTTTTTTTTTATTTTTGATCTGATCATACTTTCTCTTGGGATTCTTCTCCATTCCTCTATTTCTATGAGGGGTTTGATTCTTTTCATAGTGTCCCACAGCTCCTGGTGTGTTCTGTTTTTTGTGTATTTTTAAATTTTTTCATAATCTTCCCTTGAGGTGTTTTAGTTGTTCTGTGTTTCCTCCAGTCTGATATTCTTTGTTCTGCTTCCTCCATTCTTGCTTCTGAGGCTTTTTTCATTCCTTTCCTCTGAATGGATGAGTGTTTTGATTTCCTTTTTCCTTTCCTCTTCTGATTTTTTATTTGTTTCTTTTCTTTTTGGAGCTTCCTGATTCTTCTTTTGTGTAGCTTTTTGTTTGTCTGGTTGGTTTTTTTTTCTTTTTCAGCATGGATCTTTTCAGTGTTTCTACTTCCTTCCGGAGCTTTCATTCTCTCTCTCTTGGTCCTGCATTCCTCTTTTCTTAGTTCTTTAATTTTGTTCTTTACGTGATCTTGTAATTCTTTAAAGTATGTTCCAACATTGTGTTTTTGATGTCTGTGTCCTGGGGCATCCCGAGGGATCCCACTGGCAGGAGTCTCCATAGGGTGGGTAGCTTGGCGTGGGATTATCCTGCCCTTTCCAAGTGTAGTCTCTTCTTGTGATCCTGGCATATGGGCTTCCCTTGCCTGTTTATCCGATGTGAGTCCTAAATGCCTCTTTCCTGTGTTGAAGGCGTGCTTTGCTTCCTCCTTCAGATCCTTCTTCGTAATCTCAGTTGGGGGGGGGTGGGGGGGGGTCTTCAGCGCGCCCCGGCACCTGCCGCTGGGCTCAGGAGATCCCTGTTTCAGCCATCTCAATATTTGAAGGGGGCCAGAAACCAACAATGGAGAAAAGACAGCATCTTCAGCAAGTGGGTGCTGGACAAGGGATCACCACTTGTAGAAGAATGAAATTAAACCCCTACCTCTCACCCTGTCACAAAAGTGCAACTCCAAGATGGATTAAAGACCTCAACGTGAAACCCCAAACTCTGAAGGTGATAGAAGAAAAAGTTGGCAGCAACTACAAGACATAGGCGTAGGAAAAGACTTCCTAAATCAGACAGCAGCTGCACAAAATTAAGGTCGACAATTGAAAATGGGACCTCATCAAACTCAAAACTTCTGTACATAAAAGAAACAATCAAGGAAGTGAAGAGAAATCCCACAGAATGGGAGGAAACCTTCACTGCAGATACATCTGACAAAGCATTGATTTCCAGAATATATAAACTACTCAAAAAACAAAGAAAGAAGAAGGCAAATGACCCACTCACTCAATAGATGGAGCAAAGAACTGAACAGAGACTTCACAAGTGAGGAATTAGAGATGTCTGAGAAACACCTCAAGAACTGTTCAACATCACTAATCATTAAGGAAATGCAAATGAAAACCACTTTAAGATATCATCTTACTCCAATAAGACTGGCTAGGATCAAGAAAACAAATGATACCAAGTGCTGGAGAGGTTGTGGGGAAAGGGGAACACTCATCCACTGCTGGTGGGAATGTAAACTCGTACAGCCACTATGGAAAGCAGTGTGGAGAACCCTTGGAAGACTTGGAATGAACTTGCCACCCGACCCAGCCATACCACTCCTGGGCATGTACCCTCAAGACTTACGCCACCACAGAGATACATGCACGGCCATGTTTATTGCAGCTCTCTTCACAATAGCAAGGAGCTGGAACCAACCTAAATGCCCCTCAACTGACGAGTGGATAGAGAAAATGTGGTACATCTACACAATGGAATTCTATGCAGCAGTAAAGAAAGACGACATCACGAGCTTTGCAGGAAAATGGCTGGAGCTAGAGGACATCATGCTGAGTGAAGTAACACAGTCCCAGAAAAACAAACGATGCATGGTATCACTCATCTGTGGATGCTAGTGCCAATTACCCAGTTGTAAGTATTTCTTGTGTAGGGCCCCCTGAGCTTTTGTACAAAGCAGTTGGGCATAATGCATTTTGGAAACAACAACAACAACAGAAAATACTGCATCAAAGAACTGACTGAAACAGTGAACTTCTGCTCAAAACAGTCAACTTCCCCATGGAAAATATTGAGAAAGACTAAGAGATGGAAAGCATGTTTGGCAGAATGCACGAGCTCTGGTGGGGTGGGGGAATGAGCGGGAACGTGGGTCTAGATTTGTTAAAAATAAATAAATAAATTTATGTAAAAAAAAAGAATAATAAAATATTTTTAATAATGGAAAAAAAAAATCCAAGTAATTAAAAATGACCTGAAAAATGATGAGTCATCCAGGGGGATGCTTATGAGAGTCACCTGGGAAGTAAAGTATTCAGAAAATTCATGAGATTCACACTGAAAACCTCTAATAATCAAATTAGAATCCCTGAGGAGGCTCATTAGTGTCAATAGAGAGGTAAATTAGGGTAAAAAGCCAAGAAATAAATAACAGCATGGATATTGCTGAGTGAGACATCCTGGGGAACCTGTGTAAAGTATGTTGAAACTTCATGTGATTCACATTAGAAACAATTTAATCACATTAGAATCATCTGGAAGGCTGATTAGAATCAATAGAGATGCTAATTAGGAAAAAGTCAAATAGGTAAAAATTACCTCAAATTTGTTGAATCATCCCCAGGGAACTTCTGTAGAGTCATTTGGGAAGTAAGTATGCATAAAATATAAGAAATTCACATAGAAACACCTAGTAATACATTATAATTACCTGGCTTTCTCATTAGAATCAATAGAGATCAAAAAATTTGTTGAGTCATTCCCCACTACCTCTGTAGCCTCATTTGGGAAGTAAAGTATGTAGAAAATACATAATGTTGATATTAGAAACATCTAGTAATCACATTAGAATCACCTGGGAGACTTATTAGAATCAATAAAGATGTTCATTAGGATAAAAAGGCACATAATTAACATCTGTAGAATCACTTGGGAGGTAAACTATGTAGAAAATACAGGAGATTCACATTGGAAAGACCTAGTAATCACTTTAGATTCACCATCATAAAAAAAAAAACTAGTAATTAACAATGACCTGTAAGTTGGAGGGTCACCCAGGAGGAACCTCTGTAGAGTCTCTTGGAAAACCTTTTTTAAAAATATACATAATTTTATTACAATTTTAAAAAATGCAACATCCGTAAAAACCAAAAATTTACTAGTAATACAAATTCCTATGAAGTTTGCTATGCTACCAAAGTAAAGAAATTAAAGAAACTTAAATATTTAGGGACATTCAACATCAAAATCTTTAAAATTGAACTGTATGTAGTAGCCCCTCACAAAAAGCTACAACCTGTATTTTTAAAAATGTACTTTCTCTTCAAACAGTTTCATCGGCTATACAAAAATCTGCAGTGCTTTTATATAGATGCTAATGTTGAGCTGCACTTGAATTTCACATTTTTGGCAAAACAATGGCCCAAGGTGGCACACACCCCACACATATTACAGGACAGCTGTTTATTCTTCATCCTTATCATCTTCCTCATCATCTTCCTCTTCTTCCTTTTCCTCTTCCTCCTCCTCTGGTTCACTCTTCTTTGAGCCTGTTGGCCTACCAGGGCCCTTCTTTCCTGTCTCACTCTTACCCTTGGCATGGTTTACAGCAATATCCTTTCTTATTTTAGTTTGGCAGCTTTCTGCTCATACAGCTGTTTATCTTTGGTTGACTATTCATACCATATCTCACCTAATTTCTTTGCAGTATCTCAGATAGACAGGCCTGGGTGTTCACTCTTGTCCTTTGGGCAAGCAAAAGTAAAAAGAAGGCAGATGGTAGTCTTTTTGGAGCATTGGGATCTTTTTCTTTCCCTTCTTATCCCCTTGGGGAGAACATAGTTCTTCATCTCTCTGTCAAAACAAGCTTTGTCGCTTTGGGCCAGTCTTCAAACTTCGACTTCTCCTTTGCAGACATGGTCTTCCATCTCTCTGATCACCTTTTGGAGAACTGAGAGAAGATGACCAAGGACCCAGGGTGCTTCTTGTGCTCCTTCTGGCAGGTCTGCATGAAGAAGGCATTGGAGGACATCTTGCCCGTGGCTTGTTGGGGTCTCCTTTGCACATACTGATGGTGCAGTGTCCACCTGGCAGGAGCTTTTTTCTCAAAGCAGAAATGAGTCACTTCTTTCCCCAAGTTTCCAAGAGAACTGGTTTACCGCTAACGCAAGTCTCAGCCTCTTGTTTTCGGAAACCTTCTTGTTTTGGGTTTGTTTTTTTTGTTTGTTTGTTTGTTTGTTTTTTCTTGTGTTTTCAAGACAGGGTCTCCCTGTAGCCCCAGCTGTCCTGGAACTCATTCTGTAGACCAGGCTGGACTTGAACTCATAAAGATCCGCTTGCCTCTGCCTCCCAAGTGCTAGGATTAAAGGCGTGTGCCACCACGCCCAGCGGAAAACCTTAATCACATTAGAATCACCTGGAATTCTCATTAGAATGAATAGAGACGCTCATTTGGATAAAAAGCCAAGTAATTATCAAGGATCTGAAATTTGCTGATTCATCCCGGAGGAACCTCTGTAGAGCCATTTGGGAAGAAAGTATGTAGAAAATACGTGAGATTGCCTTTGGAAACATCTACGGTCACAGTAGACTCACCTTTTTAGCTGATTAGCATCAATAGAGATGAGACGCTCATTTGGATGAAAAGCCAAGTAATTTAAAATGACCTAAAATTTGCTAAGTCATCTCAGGGGAACCTGTGTAGAGTCACAGAAGTACAGTATGAAGAAAGTACATGAGAGTCACACTGGAAGCATTTAGTAATCACATTAGAATCACATGGGTGGTTCATTAGTATCAACAGGAAATAGCATTAGGATAAAGAGCCTTGTAATCAATGATGACCTGAAATTTGATGAGTCATCCCAGAGAAACTTCTATAGAGTCACTTGGGAAGCAGAGTATGCAGAAAATACATGAATGAGCTCATTTGGTGACCATGGGAAAGGAAAACCCCAATGTGGAACACAAGGGTAGGACTGATGGTTGTTTGGGCTTGCCAAGGAGGAGCCTTCAAACATACCATTTTTCAGCCTAATTAAAAAAAAAAATTATAAGCTGAAGATGCTAAAATATATATGTGGCATGCATATATGCATATTTTGGAGTCATGCAGATTGGAAGGAAAAACAACAAAGACTGGGTCAAAGAACTAACTGAAATGGTGAACTTCTGCTCAAAACACTAAAATTCTGCATCAAAAATTTTAAAAGAGACTGAGAAAAAGATGAATAACATGTTTGGCATGAGCTCTGGTGGGATGAGGGAGGCAGGAAGGGGGAATGGATCTAGACTTGATTGGAAATTGGCTTTAAAAAAAAGAAAGAAAGAAAAATACATGAGATTCAGATTGAAAATCACTAGTAATCACATTAGAATGACCAAGGAAGTTCATTAGAATCAATAGAGAGGCTGATTAGGATAAAAAGCCAAGTAATTAATAATCTCTTAAATTTTGCTGAGTGCTCTTGGGGAAACTCTGCAGAATCACTTGGGAAATAAAGTATGTAGAAAATACAAGAAATTCAGATCAGAAACACATAGTAATCACATTAGAATCACTGGGAGTTTCATTAGAATCAATTGAGAGGCTCATTACCACAAAAAGCCAAATAATTAACACTGATCTGAAATTTTGTGTGTCACCAAGAAGAACAACTGTACAGTCACTTAACCAGGAAAGTATGTAGTAAATACATAAGATCAACTTTGGAAAATCTTATTAATCACATTAGAATCACCTGGGAGTATCATTAGAATCAATGGGAGGATCATTAAGATAATAATCCAGGTAACTAAAAGTGACCCAAAATTTACTTAGTCATCCCTGGGGAACCTCTGTAGATACACTGGGGAAGTAAAGTATATAGAAACTACATGACATTAACATTGGAAATACCTAGGAATCACATTAGAACAACCTAGTAGTCTCATAGGAATTAATAAAGAGACTCATACAAAGGCAAATAATTAACAATGACCTGAAATTGGAGGGTCACTCAGGGGAAACAATTGTAGAGTTGTTTAGGAAGTAAAGTATGTTAAACATACATGAGATCCACACTGGAAAACTTTATTGATCACATTGGATTACCTGGGGGCTCATTAGAATCAATAGAGAGAATCATTTGGATAAAAAGCCAAGTAACAATGACCTGAAATTTGCTGCGTAATCCCTAGGGAGCATCTCTAGAGTCACATGGGAAGTAAAATTCATATGGTTATTGAGATTCACATTGGAAACACCTAGTAATCAAATTAGAATCACCAGGAAGACTCATTAGAATGAACAGATAGAATCATTGGGATAAAAAGTCAAGTAAGTTAGAATGACCTGAAATTTCCCAGGCAACCTCTGTAAATTGGTAAGTACAGTATATTAAAAAATATGACATTCACATTGAAACCCACAGTAATCACAATAGAATAAACTGACAGACTCATAGGAATCAATAGACAGGCTCATTATCATAAAAAGCAAGTAATTAATAATGACGTGTAACTGGAGGGTCACGGGGGCGGGAGAGGGGATAACTATAGAGTCACTTAGGAATTAAAGTATGTAAAACTATGAGATCCACATTGGAAAACCTTATTAATCACATTAGAATCACCTGGGAGGCTCATTAGAATCAATATAGATGGTCATTAAGTTCAAAAGCCAAGTAATTAACAATGACCTGAAATTTACTGAGTCATCCTTGGAGAAACTCAGTAGAGTCAGTGGGGAAGTAAACTTTGTAGAAAATCAATGGTATTAGAATTAGGGACACCTAGTAATCACATTAGAATCACGTTGGAGGCTCATTAATGAATAGATAAGATCATTATGGTAAAAAGCCAAGTAACAATAACCTGAAATTTCCTGGGTTATCTTGGGGGAAACCTTTATAGAGTAACTTGGTAAGTAAAGTATGTTGAAAATACATGAGGTTATTATTGGAAACACCTAGTAATCACATGAGAATGACCTGGGGGACTCATTAGAATGAACAGATGGGATCATTGGGATAAAAATAAAAGTATTTACCAATGACCTGAAATTGCTGAGTCATCCTGAGGGACCCTCTATAGAGTCATTTGGTAATTAAAGAATGTAGAAAACACATAAGATTCACATTGTAAACATATAGCAATCACATTATAATTACCTGGGAGGCTCATTAGAATCAACAAAAAGGCTCATTAGGATAAAAAGCTAAGTAATTAACAATGACCTGAAATTTGTGAGTCATCCCAGGGGATCCCTTTTAGAGTCACTTGGGAGGCTCATTACCATAAAACCCAAGTAATTAACAATGGCAATGATGTGACATTTTCTAAGTCTTCCCATGGTACCCACTGCAGAGTGACTTGGGAAGACTCACTAGATAAAAAGTGAAGTAATTAACAGTGACCAAATATTTGTTGAGTTATCCTGTGGGTGAATCTGAGGAGTCTACCTGGGAAGTAAAGAAGTTAGAAAATATCGTAATTCACATTGGAGACATGTAGTAATCACATTAGAATACACTGGGAGCATACCTTTAATCCCAGCACTTGGGAGACAGAGGCAGGCAGACCTCTGTGAGTTCAAGGCCGGCCTGATCTACAGAGTGAACTTCAGTTCAACTAGAACTAAAGGGAGACCTGTCTCAGAAAGATTAAAAAAAAAAAAAAAGGAATACACTGGGAGGCTCATTGGGGGTCAATAGAGTGGCTTATTAGGATAAAAAGCCATGACATGAAATTTCAATGACATGAAATTTGCTAAGTCATCCCAGGGGAATCTCTGTAGAGTCAATTGGGAGGAAGTATGTAGAAAATACATGACATTCACATTGGAAACACCTAGTAATCACATTAAAACCATCTGAGGGGCTCATTAGAATCACTTGAGATGCTTATTTGAATAAAAAGCCAAGTTATAAACAATTACCTAAAATTTGCTGAATCATCTGGGGGAACCTATATATAGACCCTTGGGAAGGAATGTATGTAGGTAATAAATGAGATCCACATTGGATACCTCATTAAACTCAACAGAGAGACTCATTAGGACAAAAAGCCAAGTAAGTAATAATGACCTGAAATTTTGATAAAAGTTGAGGTACTGTCTGTAGAGTCACTTGGTAAGTAAAGAATATATGAGCTTCACATAGGAATCAACTAGTAATCACTTTAGAATCACCTGGGTAGAATAAATAGAGAGGATCATTTGAAATAAAAAAGCCAAATAATTAACAAAGACCTAAATTTGCTGAGTCATCCCAGAGGAACCTCTGTAGAGCCACTTGAGAAGTATAGTATTGGGAAAATACATCAGCATCACCTGGGACCCTAATTAGTATCACATGGGTGGGTAATTTGAATCACCTGGGTGAGTAATTAGAATCACCTGTGAGGCTCCTTAAACTCACCAGAATAGGTAATTAGAATAATCTGGGAGACTAATTAAGATCACCTTGGAAGTTCATTAGCACCATCTGAGAGGCTAATTTATATCACATGGGGGGCTAATTACCATTGCCTGAGAGCCTAATTAGAATCATCTGGGATCTTAAAATAACCAGTGAGGCTATTTAGAATCACCCGTGAGGCTAATTAGAATCACCTGGGAGCCTAATAAGACTCACCTGCAAGGCTCAGTAGAGTCAGTTGTGAGTTTCCTTAGAATGACCTGGGAGACTGATTAGTATCATGTGGGTGGGTAATTAATATCATCTGAGAGACTAAAAATAATCACCTGTAGTCTCCTTAAACTAACCAGGATGACTAATTAGAATCATATGGGAGGCAAATTAAGATCACCTGGGAGGCTCATTAGAATCTATAAAGAGGCTCCTTATAATAAAAAGCCAATAGCAATGACCTGAAAATCGCTGAGTCAACCCAGAGGAACCTCTGTAGAGTCACTTGGGAAATAAAGTATGTAGAAAATAACTGAGATTCGTGTTGGAAACACTTAGTAACTACGTTAGAATTATCTGAGAGGGTCATATGAATCAATAGAGAGGCTCATTTGGATAAAAAACCTGAGTAAATAACAAAGACCTAAAATTTGCTGATTCATCCCTGAGGAACCTTTGTAGACTCTCTTTTGAAGTAAATTATGTTGAATATACATGAGATTCACACTGGAAACATATAGTATTCACATTAGAATCACCTCAGAGACTCACTAGAATCAATAGAGAAACACATTAGGATAAAAAGACACATGATTTAACAATTTCATGAAATTTGCTCTTTCGGTCCTGGGGTAACCTCTGTAGAGTCACTTGGGAAACAAAGTACATGGAAAATACCTGAGATTCACATTAGAAACACCTAGTAATCACATTAGAATCCATTGGGAGCCTCATTAGAATCAATAGTGAGGCACATTAGGATAAAAAGCCATGTAATTTCCAGGCATGGTGGCACACGCCTGTAATCCCAGCACTCAGAAGGCAGAGGCAGGCAGGTCTCTGGGAGTTCAAGGCCAGCCTGGTCTACATAATGGGTTCCAGGACAGCTG
>VZQC01010308.1:0-13348 GCA_009823505.1 Rhizomys pruinosus
AAAAGAAAAGGAGTTTGCTAAGTGGGGAAGGCTGACGAGAAGGGCACACTCTAGGTGGGAGACGCAGCTGGGGTAGAGACCTAGAGAGAGGTTAGAGTGCTGCGGAGCTGGGTTTGTAGGGCTGGATGGGAACTGAGGCTAGGAGGTGTCAGCTTGGGAGGGGCAAAGTACCTGCTGTGCCAGGCAAAGAAGCTCGGACTTGACCTTCAAGGCCACGGGAAGTCATGGAGAGGTTTCTAACAGGGGAAGGGGCTATCTGGCAGGATTGGGTGCTGTGTAGCACCTTGGGTTCAGTGCTCCTACTGAGCCTGAGGAAATGATCCAGAGAACCCAGGAAGGCCCTTGAAGAGAAAGAACTGGAACCAAAGCTTCCCAGTCTTTTCATCTACCTATGAAGTACCAGAGGTTGAGCAAAAGCAGATTCTGCTTAGCAAGACTGAGGTGAGGCTCTAACAAGTTTCACAGTGACACTGACGCTGGTGGATAGGGTCCACAGGCCATGCTGTGAGCATTAACACCAGAGAGGAAGCTCTAGATCTTCACAGGCAGCCCCAGGGATAAATCCTTTCCTCTGCACCTGCCATCACTACAGATCAGCAGTAGGCAAGCAAGGTCACTAGGTCTGTGGGGAGGGTGGGCGTAGGGTGTGAAGTGCAATACAGATCCTGGATCAGTTCTTCTTGTAGCACAAACCACTGGTATTACCTGAAGAGCTTGCTCTCTGCCATCAGACACTGTCTGACATGTGATAAAACTGGTCCTGTTTGGGATGTAGAACGCTCTCCAAACAAGAAGGGGTTTTCTGGTATCCTTTCTGGCCCTAAGCAGACATATGGCTCTCTCGACTTCTTCACTGAAGAATCCTTGTCTCTTAATGATTCATACTGAGTTTGTCTGTTCAACTGTATTTACTGCACTTTGCTTCCACACTGTCCTTCAGTGAATTTTTTTTTTTTTTGGTCTTTTTCGAGACAGGGTCTCCCTGTAGCCCCAGCTGTCCTGGAACTCACTCTGTAGACCAGGCTGGCCTTGAACTCACAAAGACCCTCCTGCCTCTGCCTCAATGACCTTTTTTGGGGGTAGGATTGTTGGGGACTGACCCTGGGGCATCATGCATGCACGGTGAGCTCTCTGTTACTGAGCCACACCTTCAGCCCCAGTGAATATTTTTTTCTTTTTTTCCTTGGTCTTTTTGAGTCAGGGTTTCCCTTAGGTCCAGCTGGCCTGGAGCTCGCTCTGCCTTGAACTCAAGAGATCAGCCTGCCTCTGCCTCCTGAGTGCACCACCACGCCTGGCTTTTTTTTTTTTTTTTTAAGTACACTTCAGGATGGCCTTGGCTTGTGATCCTCCTGCCTCAGCCTACTATGTTGAGATTACAGGTGTGGACTCCCATGCCTGGCAACCAGTGGCCTTTAAAACTGTCAATTAGAACTTCTGAAGTGGAGATCAGTTTCCATCCTTGCTTGATTCCAACCAAAGCAAAGCCTCAAGACAATAGTTTTTCTGGGCTCAAAAGGAGTCTGTAGTTAGAAATGATTGGCATGTGGAGGATTCTACATCTATTACATAGTTGGCTAGGTGGTTAGTCAGCGTCATCTCTTGGTGAAGCTTCTGGGTTGAAAATAACTGAGGTAGAGCTGGAGATAAGGATCAATGATAGACTCACACAGCATGTCTGAGGCCGTATGTTCAGTCCCTAGTACTGAAGAGGAAAAAAGCTTGAAGCCTTTATATATCAGGAACCCCAGGGTGGGACTGCTCATGGAAATGTACTGACCAGAGCCAGGCATGATGGCATATACTTCTGAACTCAGCATTTGGGATGTCGAGAGAACAAGATCAGGAGTGCAAAGTAACACTTGGTCTATATGAGACCCTGTAGGAAGGAAGGGAGGAAAGGAGGAAAGGAAGAAGGAAGGAGTAAGGAGGAACTGAGTAGAGAGCACCTAGACTAGGAAAGTCTTTCTGAGGTGGCCTGCTCTGGGAAGCAATCTAGCCAGGAACAGTAGTGTATACCTGAACCCAAGTGCTGGGGGAAGCGGGAGGAGTTTGAGACCAGATTGGGCTACATAGTGAGACCCAATCTTAAAAAAGCAACAGGCCACAAACAGGAATCCTGAGCCTTTCAGGAAGGGGTGACAAGGGTCTAGACAACCTAGGCTTCCCTAAGTCTGGTAACAGACTGAACACTCTTAGCCCTATGTTTCTTTTATTTTTATTTTATTTTTTATGTGTATGAGTGTACTGTCTACATGTAGGTTTGTGCACCCATGTCGTGCAATGCCTCGGAGGTCAGAAGAGGGTGTTAGATTCCCCTGGAACTGGAGTTAAAGACGGCTCTCAGCTGCCATGTGGGTGCTGGGGATTGAACCCAGGTCCTCTGCAAGAGCGGTCAGCGCTCTTAACCGCTAGGCCATCTCTCCAGCCCCAGCCCTATGTTTCTTGTACCAAGCCTGTTCCCGGTGGCTGAGGTTGTAAGGTACGGGGCTGGGGAGTGTCCCACAGTAGTCTGATGGGACCAGAACATCAGTTGACTCAAGAGACAGACAGACATGTAACCTCCGTCTTCTCTCCACCTGCAGGGCATCTGAGGAGGCTTTTGTGAAGGAATCCAAGGAGGAGACCCCAGGCACAGAGTGGGAGAAGGTGGCCCAGCTGTGTGACTTCAACCCTAAGAGCAGCAAGCAGTGCAAAGATGTGTCCCGGCTGCGCTCGGTGCTCATGTCTCTGAAGCAGACACCACTGTCCCGCTAGGTGCCTGCCATTCCTATGGCCATAAAGCATAGGCCGCGCTGGGGCAGAGCAGCAGCAGCAGCTTCAGCTAGGTGAAGCTTCCTCGGCAGCTGCCACACACAGCCCATTCTGCTCCTCCCCGTCTTTGGGAGCTGGGAAGTGGGACCCTTACCCCTCTCTCTCCTGGCCCTATGATCCAGCCCCTCATGACTCCTCAGTCCACTCAATTGTGACTGTCCCTCTTGATTTTTTTTTTTCTTGGCTTAAAGGATGTGTTAACTCTTTTTACACTTATTTATTATTATCCTCTTTTCTCTGGAAGTCACAATTGGTGTCAGGGCTCAGTTTGTCCTTAGAACTTTGAACATTCCCAGCCTCGTGCCCTTGAGAAATGAGGCTAGACCCCTAGAAATTCAAAAGTTTACAGAGGGAAGTATCCCCAACCTCGGAAAGACAAGGTCTCACAGAACAGTTCTGCAACCTCTGTGCTCCTTTACCATAAAGAGCCAAGGAAACTAAGGCCCCCAGAAGGCAGGCAGCTTCCTTCTGAAGTGGGAGGAAGGGAGGAACACGGCAAGACCAGAGGTTCCTGCAGTGACTTCTAAGCCTGGGGAGGAGGCTGGGAAATATACACTGGCAGACCCTCTTCCTTGGGGCTGGCCCGGACCCCCTGGATGTTGAGGGCCTGCTACAATGCACATGTGCCTCCCATCTTCAGCCATTCCCTCCTGTGGATTTGGGATAAACACAGTGACACCTTCTTCCCTTCAGCAGATGCTGTAAAAACAAGATGTTTAAGCCACCGTAATTGGCATGGTGTTTAAAAATATATGACTAATTGCCAACAGACTGCTATAACAAAAACTGGCTGGCTTTGAACATCAGAAACTTATTGTCTTAGTTCTGGAGAATAAATTCTCAAATCAGGGAATCACCAGGTCACTTCCTCTGAGGTGCCAGGGCAGGATCTGTGCCTCGTTCCAAGGTTTGAGTGGCTCAGGCTTTCCTTAGCTTGCAGATACATACCTCATTTTGCCTACGTCATCACGTGGCTGCTGTGTTAGTCACTTTTCTGTTGCTGTGAAAGAACCACCACAACCAAGGGACCTTATAAAAGGAGGAGTTTACTTGAACTTATGGTTGATGGTTCCAGGGGAATTAGAGTCCATCATGGTGGGGAGGCGTGGTTCCAGGGGAATTAGAGTCCATCATGGTGGGGAGGCGTGGTTCCAGGGGAATTAGAGTCCATCATGGTGGGGAGGCGTGGTTCCAGGGGAATTAGAGTCCATCATGGTGGGGAGGCATGGTGGCAGGAGGTGCCTGAGCAGAAAGCAGGGTTCACATCCTCAAGCAGGCACAGGAAGCAGAGAGACTGAAGACTGGCAAGGGTTTTTGATCCCTCTAAGTCTGCCCCCAGTGACAAGCTTTCTCCAGCATGGCCACACCTTCTAAGATCTCCCAAAACAGCGCCACCAACTGGGGACAAAACGTCCAAATACTTGGGAGTCTATGGGGGACATTTTTTTTTTTCTTTTTGAGGCAGAGTGTCCCTGTAGCTCTGACTGTCTTGGAACTCACTCTGTAGACCAGGCTGGCCTTGAGCTCACAGAGATCCTCCTGCCTCTGCCTCCGAGTGCTAGGATTACAGGCGTGTGCCTCCATGCCTGGCAGGGACATTCTTATTCAAGCCATCACAACCATCTTCTTTTCATCTTCCTTGTACTTATGACCAAATGGATACCAGTTATATTTGATTAAGGCCCATCTTAAAGACCTTATTTTAACTATTGGTTATAAAGTTCCTATTGACAAATAAGGTCTATGGAACTGAGTTGGGAGTTCAAGATCTTTTAATTTGGCATGTGTGTGTGGGTGAACAATATGTCATAACTCTAAGAGAAATAGTGGACATCTGTAAAGGTGCCAGTCTTCAGCCCTTCATATTCTTTCCTGGTATCCTGCTCCACAATGCACTACTCTGTATTTGTAGTGCTTCAAAGCTGAGACCATGATGGAAGCAGGAACAGCTGGACCTTCCACTCCAGAGATCCTGATCCTGTCAGGGGCTCAAGAAGGGATGTATCTTTACTCTCTTCCCTTTTCCCAGCTTGAAGCAGCTGTTCAGGGAGGCGAAGTCACACAGGGAGGTGCTCAGGTTCTTAAATTAATACTGCAGTGCTGACCACAGATCCAAGAATTGAGTGAGATTTTGTGTCAAAAGCTGGGATAAACCAGGCATATGACTTTAGTTCCAGTACTCAGGAGGCAGAGGCAGGGAGGATGTGAGTTTGAGGCAAGCCTGGTCTACATACTAAGTTTTGGCCAGCCAGAGCTACACAGTTAGATCCAGTCTCAAAAAATCCAATTTTGCTGGGCATGGTGGCACAGGCCTTTAATCCCAGCACTTGGGAGGCAGAGACAGGAGGATCTCTGTGAGTTCAAGGTCAGCTTGGTCTACAGAGTTCCTGGACAGCTGGGGCTACAGAGAGACAGTCTCAAAAAGACAAAAAATTAAATAAATAAATAAATAAATAAATAAATAAATAAATAAATAAATAAATAAATAAAGTTAAAAAATTTAAAGTCCATCGACCATTAAGTTGNTTTGAATTTCTTTTCTTTTTTACTTGGTCCCTTTTTGATCAGGCTTTCCCTTAGTCCAGGCTGGCCTGAGCTCGCTCTGCCTTAACCTCAAAGAGATCAGCTGCCTCTTGCCTCACCTGAGTGCACCACCACGCCTGGCTTCTTTTTATTTTTTTTTCTTTTAAGTACACTTCAGTGTATGGCCTTGGCTTTGTGATCCTCCTGCCTCAGCCTACCTAATGCTGAGATTACAGGTCTGGACTCCCATGCCTGGCAACCAGTGGCCTTTAAAACTGTCAATTAGAACTTCTGAAGTGGAGATCAGTTTCCATCCTTGCTTGATTCCAACCAAAGCAAAGCCTCAAGACAATAGTTTTTCTGGGCTCAAAAGGAGTCTGTAGTTAGAAATGATTGGCATGTGGAGGATTCTACATCTATTACATAGTTGGCTAGGTGGTTAGTCAGCGTCATCTCTTGGTGAAGCTTCTGGGTTGAAAATAACTGAGGTAGAGCTGGAGATAAGGATCAATGATAGACTCACACAGCATGTCTGAGGCCGTATGTTCAGTCCCTAGTACTGAAGAGGAAAAAAGCTTGAAGCCTTTATATATCAGGAACCCCAGGGTGGGACTGCTCATGGAAATGTACTGACCAGAGCCAGGCATGATGGCACTTATACTTCTGAACTCAGCATTTGGGATGTCCCGAAAGAGAGAAACAGAATTCAGAGAGTCACAAGTAACACTTGGGTCTATATGGGACCTGTAGGAAGGAAGGAGGAAAGGAGGAAAAGGAAGAAGGAAGGAAGTAAGGGAGGAACTGGTGAGAGCACTAGACTAGGAAAGTCTTTCTGAGGTGGCCTGCTCTGGGAAGCAATCTAGCCAGGAACAGTAGTGTATACCTGAACCCAAGTGCTGGGGAGGGAGGAGTTGAGACCAGATTTGGAGCAACACTAGTGAGACCCAATTCTTAAAAATGAACAGGCCACAAACAGGATCCTGAGCTTTCAGAAAAAAACTATGAGGGGTGACAAGGGTCTAGACAACCTAGGCTTCCCTAAGTCTGGTAACAGACTGAACACTCTTAGCCCATGTTTCTTTGATTTTTATTTTATTTTATGTGTAATGAGTTACTGTCTTACATGTGGTAAGGGTTGTGCACCCATGTCGACTTGCAATGCCTCCGGAGGTCAAAGAGGGTGTTAGATCTCCCCTGGAACTGGAAGTTAGGACGCTCTCAGCCTGCCATGTGGGTGTGGGAGATTGAACCCAGGTCCTCTGCAAGAGCGGCTCATGCTCTTAAACCGCCCTAGGCATCTCTCCAGCCCCCAGCCTCATCTTTTTTTACCAGCCTTTCCCGGTGGCTGAGGTTGTAAGGTACGGGGCTGGGGAGTGTCCCACAGTAGTCTGATGGGACCAGAACATCAGTTGACTCAAGAGACAGACAGACATGTAACCTCCGTCTTCTCTCCACCTGCAGGGCATCTGAGGAGGCTTTTGTAAAGGAATCCAAGGAGGACACCCCAGGCACAGAGTGGGAGAAGGTGGCCCAGCTGTATGACTTCAACCCTAAGAGCAGCAAGCAGTGCAAAGACATGTCCCGGCTATGCTCGGTGCTCATGTCTCTGAAGCAGACACCACTGTCCCGCTAGGTGCCTGCCATTCCTATGGTCATAAAGCATAGGCCATGCTGGGGCAGAGGTGCAGCAGCAGCTTCAGCTAGGTGAAGCTTCCTCGGCAGCTGCCACACACAGCCCATTCTGCTCCTCCCCGTCTTTGGGAGCTGGGAAGTGGGACCCTTACCCCTCTCTCTCCTGGCCCTATGATCCAGCCCCTCATGACTCCTCAGTCCACTCAATTGTGACTGTCCCTCTTGAGTTTTTTTTTTCTTTGCTAAAGGATGTGTTAACTCTTTATACACTTAATTTATTATTCATCTCGTTTTTTCCTGGAAGTCACAATTGGTGTCAGGGCTCAGTTTGTCCTTAGAACTTTGAACATTCCCAGCCTCGTGCCCTTGAGAAATGAGGCTAGACCCCTAGAAATTCAAAAGTTTACAGAGGGAAGTATCCCCAACCTCGGAAAGACAAGGTCTCACAGAACAGTTCTGCAACCTCTGTGCTCCTTTACCATAAAGAGCCAAGGAAACTAAGGCCCCCAGAAGGCAGGCAGCTTCCTTCTGAAGTGGGAGGAAGGGAGGAACACGGCAAGACCAGAGGTTCCTGCAGTGACTTCTAAGCCTGGGGAGGAGGCTGGGAAATATACACTGGCAGACCCTCTTCCTTGGGGCTGGCCCGGACCCCCTGGATGTTGAGGGCCTGCTACAATGCACATGTGCCTCCCATCTTCAGCCATTCCCTCCTGTGGATTTGGGATAAACACAGTGACACCTTCTTCCCTTCAGCAGATGCTGTAAAAACAAGATGTTTAAGCCACCGTAATTGGCATGGTGTTTAAAAATATATGACTAATTGCCAACAGACTGCTATAACAAAAACTGGCTGGCTTTGAACATCAGAAACTTATTGTCTTAGTTCTGGAGAATAAATTCTCAAATCAGGGAATCACCAGGTCACTTCCTCTGAGGTGCCAGGGCAGGATCTGTGCCTCGTTCCAAGGTTTGAGTGGCTCAGGCTTTCCTTAGCTTGCAGATACATACCTCATTTTGCCTACGTCATCACGTCGGCTCGTGTGTTAGTCACTTTTCTGTTGCTGTGTGAAGAAACACCACAACCAAGGGACCTTATAAAAGGAGGAGTTTACTTGAACTTATGGTTGATGGTTCCAGGGGATTAGGGTCCATCATGGTGGGAGGCATGGTTCCAGGGATTAGAGTCATCATGGTGGGGAGGCTTGGTTCCAGGGGATTAGAGTCCATCATGGTGGGTAGGCGTGGTTCCAGGGAATTTTAGAGTCCATCATGGTGGGAGGCGTGGTTCCAGGGGAATTAGAATCCACCATGGTGGGAAGGCGTAGGTTCCAGAGAGATTAGAGTACCATCATGGTGAGGGGGCAGGCATGGTCGCGGCAGGAGGTGCCTGAGCAGAAAGCAGGGTTCACATCCTCAAGCAGGAACAGGAAGCAGATGAGAATTGAAGACTTGGCCAAGGTTTTTACTCCTCTAAGTCTGCCCCCCATTGACAAGCTTCGATCCAGGCTGCACCTACACCTTTAAGATCTCCCAAAACAGCACCGCCACCAACTGGGGACAAAACGTACTCCAATACTTGGGAGTCTATGGCGGACATTTTTTTTTCTTTTTTGAGGCAGAGTGTCCCTGCTACTGCTGACTGTCTTGGAACCACTCTGTAGACCAGAGCTGGCCTTGAGCTTCACAGAGATCCGCCTGCTCTGCCTTCCGAGTGCCTGGATTACAGGCGTTCTGCCTTCCATGACTTTTTGTCAGGGACATTTCCTTATTCAACCATCACAAACCATTCTTCCTTTTCACTCTCCTTGTACTTATGACCCAAATGGATACCAAGTATATTTGATTAAGGCCCATCTTAAAGACCTTATTTTAACTATTGGTTATAAAGTTCCTATTGACAAATAAGGTCTATGGAACTGAGTTGGGAGTTCAAGATCTTTTAATTTGGCATGTGTGTGTGGGTGAACAATATGTCATAACTCTAAGAGAAATAGTGGACATCTGTAAAGGTGCCAGTCTTCAGCCCTTCATATTCTTTCCTGGTATCCTGCTCCACAATGCACTACTCTGTATTTGTAGTGCTTCAAAGCTGAGACCATGATGGAAGCAGGAACAGCTGGACCTTCCACTCCAGAGATCCTGATCCTGTCAGGGGCTCAAGAAGGGATGTATCTTTACTCTCTTCCCTTTTCCCAGCTTGAAGCAGCTGTTCAGGGAGGCGAAGTCACACAGGGAGGTGCTCAGGTTCTTAAATTAATACTGCAGTGCTGACCACAGATCCAAGAATTGAGTGAGATTTTGTGTCAAAGCGGGATTTAAACCAGGCATATGTTTAGTCCGATTACTCTTGAGGCAGAGGCAGGGAGGATGTGAGTTTGAGGCAAGCCTGGATCTACATACTAAGTTTTGGCCAGCCAGAGCTACACGTTAGATCAGTTCTTCAAAAAAATTCCAATTTTGCCAGGCAGGATGGCACAGGCCTTTAATCCCAGCACTTGGGAGAGAGACAGGAGAATCTCTGTGAAGTTGAGGCCAACCTCGTTTATATAGTGACATCTAGACCAGCCAGCATGCGGCTATATGGAGATCCTGTCTCCAAAAAGACCAAAAAAAAAAAAAAAAAATCGGAATGACCTAGATAGGCGGAGCCTGGGGGCTCACAGGAGGCGTGAGGGGAGTACGCAGAAACACAGGGGGAGGTTGATTATCCTGATTGATAACAGCTATGACAGGCCTCACATGAAGCCTGCTGTTTCCCCTGTCCTCCCCCAGATGTTACCACTTTAGACCACTTAACTAGGATTTCAAGAAAGAATTTAGGACTCTATATCCCCAGACCATTTGAACTTTTATATTTTGTTTTTATTTTATATTATGAGTGTATTGCTACATGCATATAAGTGCACACATATTCTGCAGTGGACCTGAGGACGGTAAGAGGGTGTCATAATCCCTTGGAATTGGAGTTAGGATGGTTGTTATTGCACAACGTTGGGTTGTTGGAATTGCCCCAGGCCTGTGCAGGTGCACTGGTGCTCTTAACGCTGAGACATCCCTCCAGACACCCATTTGGATTACAAAAAAAACAATTTTATGCTGTATTGAGTATTATTGCTACATGTGTTTTTTAAGTGCGTGGTCTGCCATGCAATGCTACAGAGGCCAGAAAGAGGGTTCAGAGCCCCTGGAGCAGAGTTTATGGAAGGATTGCTAAGCCACATGTGGGTGCTGGCAAACTGAACCCAGGTCGCTGGAAAGGTACGTCAGTGCTTGGCTAAAGGTACTGAACCATCTCTCCAGCGCCCCCATTTTGGAATTTTGATTACAGGTAATGACTCTTGAAACTCACAGGCATGCCTTGAACTTGTGATTCTGTTTTTTGTTTTTTTGAGACAGGGTTTCCTGTAGCCCAGCTGTCCTGGAACTCACCCATGTAGACCAGGCTGGCCTTTGAACTCATGTGATCTCCTGTTGACCTCTGGCCTCCCATGTGCACCACACCTGGGAACTTGTGATTCCCTTTTTTTTTTTTGGGGGGGCGTCTTTTTGAGAAAGGGTCTCCTGTAGCTCTGGCTATCTGAACTTGCTATGTGACCAGGCATGGCCTTAACTCACAAAGATTTTCCGCTGCCTCTGCTCCCAAGTGCTGGATTAAAGGCATGTGCCACCACGCCAGCGAACTTTGTGATTCTTTTGTTTTTTTTTTTTGTTTGGTCTTTTTTGAGACAGGGTCTCCCTGTAGCCTGGCTGTCCTGGACTCATCTGTAAACCAGGCCTGGCTGATATGATTGTGTTCTTTTTTTTTTTTTTATTTTTTTTTTTATTATTATTTTTGTATGTGTATGAATGTTGTTGCAGCAGTGCATGCAGGTCTGTGCACCCGTGTCGTGCAATGCCGCGGAGGTCAGAAGAGGGTCTCAGATTCCCCTGGAACTGGAGTTCTCCTGGAATTGGAGTTACAGACGGTTCTTAGCCGCCATGTGGGTGCTGGGGATCGAACCCGGGTCCTCTGCAAGAGCGTCGGTGCTCTTAACCGCTAGGCTATCTCTCCAGCCCGAGTTGTGATTCTTAAGAATAGTTGGGGTTTCAGGCCTGCACCATCAGCCCAGCTCACTTTTTTTTTTTAATTTTATTTATTTTTGTATGTGTATGAGTGTACTGTCTGAATGTATGTCTGTGCACCCGTGTCGTGCAATGCCTCGGAGGTCAGAAGAGGGTCTCGGATTCCCCCGGAACTGGAGTTCTCCTGGAATTGGAGTTACAGACGGTTCTCAGCCGCCATGTGGGTGGTGGGGATCGAACTCGGGTCCTCTGCAAGAGCAGTCGGTGCTCTTAACCGGTAGGCTATCTCTCCAGCCCCCAGCTCACTTCTAAAGGCCTTTTTTTTTTTTTGAGACAGGGTCTCCCTAGAGCCCCAGCTTGCCTGGAACTCGCTCTGTATTGGCCTTGAATTCAGAGATCCGCCTGCCTCTGCCTCCCGAGTGCTAGTGCTAGGACTAAAGACGTGTGTCACCACGTCCTGCCTAAAGGCCATCATACCAATAGTCTGTTCTACTCTAAATCAAAAGACCAAAACCACGGTTTGGATCATGGATTAAGAAACAACTGATGTGGGGTGTGGTAGCCCACGGCTTTAATCCCAGGACTCGGGAGGCAGAGGAAGGTGGATCTCTGTGAGTTCAAGTCCAGCCTGGTCTACAGAGCGAGTTCCAGGCCAGCTGGGACTACAGGGAGACCCTGTCTCAAAACAACCAAAAAACAAAATCCCCCCCAAAACAATTCACAATATTAGTAGTGCATTAGGGTTTATTAAGTAAGGAGTTTCGCCACAAAGTGTATGCAACCCCCAAATAGTATGCAATCAAAACTGAAGCCTTATTTCTGGGAAAAACAAAATCTGTCTCAAACTCGGCCACTTCCTCACCCAACAACATGGGCCTGTCAGGAAACAGAGGGAAGTCTGGCAGGGTGATTTGTTGCTCCTAGGTTTTGTAAAGATCTCCACAGAGCTTTCAAGGCCACGATTTGGGCTCAGGATCGAGACTTCATAGCAGATGCAGCTAATCCCAACAAGATGGCTGCGACCGTAAAGCCCTGCGCGGCGATCCGGGTGCGCATCATTATTTGGGAGCGCTGGCTCTGCCCGCTGTGGAAGCAGTAAAGGCCATAGGTGAGAGCTGCCGCTGTGCCCAGACAGCCTAGGGAGAGGACAAAAACACCAGGAGCCACAGGTTCAGGCGGGTCCCTTCCCCCAGAGCCACGACTTCTAGACTGCAGCGGTGGCTTAGAATCCACAGCATTCAGGAACCCTCGCTTTTGATCCGTTTCACTCCCCTCGTCACGTCTCCGGTCCCCTCTTCTTCCCATTCCCCCAGCGTATCCGGTCCTCGTCTATATCTTTCCCCTTGAAACTACCACGGTGTAGATCTTCAGTTCCTACAGCACACACTTACCTATGGGTACCATTGGGTTCTCACGGGTCTTACGAATGAACTTTTCCTTGAAGCCTTCTGGGTTGCCGTAAATCGTGGGGCTGAAGCCTTCAATGACTGGGGGCTGCGACTGATCTAAAGGAGCTTCTGGACTCACAGAGCGGGGAGCCGCCATCTTCACGGGAACAGAAACAGGAGGGACAAAATAGGGACGATGAGCTCCGCCTTCCGATGAAGTCACCACGAGGGCGGGGAAAGGGCCTGCTGAGCGTAACACGCAGGCGCGAGCGTCCGTTGCATTCTGGGAGTTGTAGTAATCGGCGCACAGATGCTACATTTCCCGAGAAGCCCTGCGCGTGTCCTAAGTCTCGGAACACGAGGCTTTGAGTGAGGCTACGGGTTTGAGTTGCTTGTGTTCTGTCAGCGCAATGCCCAAGGCCAAGGGAAAGACTCGGAGGCAGAAGTTCGGTTACAATATCAACCGAAAGCGCCTGAACCGGAATGCCCGTCGGAAGGCCGCGCCGCGGATCGAGTGGTGAGGGGCAGGTGTCGAGGCAGGGGTCTTTGCTGGGATCGCTGGGAGAAGTGACAGAATCTCCATCTCTCTCTTTGCCTTTAGCTCCCACATCCGACATGCCTGGGACCACACCAAGTCTGTGCGGCAGAACCTGGCAGAGATGGGGTTGGCCATGGACCCTAACAAGGCGGTTCCTCTCCGTAAGAGAAAGGTACTGACAAGGAAGGCTCCTGGGACTTGCCACTTTCCACATACTTTTTCTCATTCGTTTTTTCTTGTAGCTGGGTTTCAGCATTTGATCCTCCCTCCCACCTTCCCTGGTTTGCTGTTAGCCCCCTTGGCTTGCACTAATTGTGGTAAAATCGGACTAACTTCACTCACACCTTCTTCTGAGCACACACTTGGAGTTGGGTTGTAACTTTTTTTTTTTTTT
>VZQC01010310.1:11683-81280 GCA_009823505.1 Rhizomys pruinosus
GACTACAGGAATATAGTCTGGACTCCTGATTGATCAACATGTCTGTGCATACAAGCTTCTCCAACTGGTCTATGGGAACCTTGGGTTGTTCAAAATTTGGACATAGATGCTTGCAAAATGCACCAATTACCTGATTGTATGACATAATGAGTGACATCAATGCTATCTGCAAACAACTGTGTCATTGTATTGTAGAATCCCTTAAAAAAATAATTAATTAATTAAAAAAAAAGAAGCAAAAACCAAACAAAAAATTGCGATATAAATAAATAATAAAATTAACTTTACTTTCTAATTAACTTTAATTGTAAAATAAATAAGAAGGAAAATAAAGCTTTCACGCAAATAAAAAAGAAAACTATGCATATAATAAATTAATGTAATTTTACATTTTATATATGTCAACAATGCAATTTGTATTTTGTCCAATAAAAATATACCAAGTAGTAAATTATGCTTCAGGTTTTGAAACAAATTGTCTAGCTCTTGAATTTCATCTTTTTTTTTTTAACTCCACTTTATCAACTTTATTAAGAATTCATTTTGAAATTGACGTTGTCTGACACTTGTAGGCGTGAATTTTTTCATTGCTTTTTAAAATTTAGTATTTTTTTCTTCTTTATTTTTTCTTTCATTTTTTAACAATAAGTAATAATTTATGAGTACAAGCATCCTTCCTGCAAAACCAATTTGCAAGCAGTTGTGCCCAAACCCACACAGCCCAAGGGTCCCACCATCCAGCTTGGGGGGCTTGTATGTACAATCAAGTTGATCAAATAAGTGTCCAGTCTATATTGCTGTAGTTTCACCATTCACTCCAATCACAGCCGTTACATTCTACCATGCCCCCTCTTCCACAGATTGTTCCCTAGGCTTAGAAAAGGGGCACAGGTGGATGAGAGGTAAAACAGTCTACTTTCTCTGGAGCTGTCCTTTTGGACTTTGGTCAATTCTGGCTGTTTCCTTTCATGGGATGACAGTTTGTCCAGGAATAACCTTTCAATGCTACTAATGAAGCACAAGCAATTAGATATATAGGTATTTAAACAGTACTAATTGTTATGGTAAGTAACTTTGGTATAGACACAGATGTTTGGATGGTATGTTAATCCATGAATTATATTTTTTTCTGTAAAATATGACAGCGTATTACTGTGGCTTACAACATCTCCTAACCACTAAAGGATGTAAGCTTGTGGCATCAGCCGTGGGTTATTCCTCCAAGGAGAGAGCTAAAAGCCAATTAGATTTGGGATATACAAACATATGGCTGCCACTGCTGCACAGTATTACCAGTCAGGTGAGGTGTAGCTGGTGCTGACGGAGGAGTCTTGCTTGACTCAAGGAGAACTATATTTGCTTTATTGGTTTAGTGGCCTCTGGTAACACTCTCTCGTATTCCAGAGACCAACTGTACACTTGCAAGTGCAGTCTTAATACATCTTTCCCATGCTTACATCAGGTCTTTGACAGCATGGCCTTATCGCCTCTCTTCTTGCAGGTATCCCAGTTTACAGGCAACAAGCTCTTACTCCCACTTTACCCAATAGAGCTGTCTGACCTAGACAGATCCACATAGGTAAGTTGAACCAACCAGTGCTCTGGGAACACCAACCTGAGGTACCAGGTCCAGGAAAACCAGCACAGGCCAACTGAGCCAGGGGACCTCAAAAACCACCCATCAGAACACCCAGGAAAGTGCTCTGTCCTAGGCAGACTGAAGCAAGCAAGTGGAGACAGATGGCCTGACTGCTGCAGACCACTGTAGAAGATTATAGCCAGACCAGGGTATCACATCAAAGAAACACTTGAGTTCTACATCAGAACACAAACAAGACAAATCCACATGCCAAAAGCACAATGAAAAAATATGGGAAAAGCAAATAACAAATCCCCACCAAACTCTACCAGTCCTATAGAAGACTCCTATAATGAGATCTCCCTGTTGATAACCCAGGATACAGATCTTAAAAGAACAATCTCCCAATTAAAATCCCCAAGAGTTTCTTCACAGGCTTGGGAAAAAAAGTCCTTAAATTCATTTGGAAAAACAAAAGACCCCGAATAGCCAAAACAACTCTGAGTGAAAAGAGCAACACAGGAAGGATCTCTATACCAGACTTCAAACTATACTACAGGGCTAAGTCATAAAAACAACTGGGTACTGGCACAAAAATAGACCTGTTGACAATGGAACAAAACCAAAGATCCAAACTTGAACACATACAATTTCAGCCATCTCATATTTGACAAGGGGGCCAAGAAGACACAATGGAGAAAAGACAGCATCTTCAGCAAGTGGTGTTGGCAAAACTGGATCACCACTTGTAGAAGAATAAAATTAAACCCCTACCTCTCACCCTGTACAAAAGTCAACTCCAGATGGACCAAAGACCTCAACGTGAAACCCCAAACTCTGAAAGCAGTAGAAGAAAAAGTTGGCAGCAGACCACAAGACATAGGAGTCGAAAAATACTTCCTAAATCAGAGAGCAGCTGTGCAAGAATTAAGGTTGACAACTGACAAATGGGACCTCATTAAACTCAAAAGCTTCTGTACATCAAAAGAAACAATCAAGGAAGTGAAGAGAAATCCCACAGAGTGGGAGGAAACCTTCACAGCAGAGACATCTGACAAAGCATTGATTTCCAGAATATATAAACTACTCAAAAAACAAAGAAAAAAAGAAAACAAATGACCCACTCAATAGATGGAGCAAAGAACTGAATAAAGACTTCACAAGTGAGGAATTAGAGAGGGCTGAGAAACACCTTAAGAAGTGTTCAACAGCACTATTCATTAAGGAAATGCAAATCAAAACCACTTTAAGATATCATCTTACTGCAAGAAGACTGGCTAGGATCGAAACAAATGATATCAAGTGCTGGAAAGGTTGTGGGAAAAGGGGAACACTCATCCTCTGCTGGTGGGAATGTAAACTCGTGCAGCCACTATGGAAAGCAGTGTGGAGAACCATTGGAAGACTTGGAATGAACTTGCCACCAGACCCCGCCATACCCACTCCTAAGCATGTACCCCCAAGACTCACCCCACCTCAGAAATACATGCACAGCCATGTTTGTTTCAGCTCTCTTCACAATAGCAAGGAGCTGGAACTAAACCAAATGCCCCTCAACTGATGAGTGGATAGAGAAAATATGGTACATCTACACAACGGAGCTCTATGCAGCAGTAAAGAAAGATGACATCATAAGCTTTGCAGGAAAATGGCTGGAGGTAGAAGACATCATGGTGAGTGAAGGAACACAGTCCCAGAAAAACAAACGATGAATGGTATCACTCATCTGTGGATGCTAGTGCCAATTACCTAGTTGTAAGTATTTCTACTGCACAGCCCCTTGAGCTTTTGTCCAAGCAGTTGGGAGTGATGCATATTGGAAACAACAACAACAATAACAACAACAATAGAAAGGACTGACTGAAACAGTGAACTTCTGTTCAAAACAGTCAACTTCCACATGGAGAATATCGAGAAAGACTGAGAAAGAGATGAAAAGCAGAATACATGAGCTCTGGTGGGGTGGGGACATAGGGTGGGGAACACGGGTCTAGATTTGATAATCTTGTACAAAATATAGATTAAAAAATAAATTAATAAATTACTTAATTAAAAAAAGAACAATCATAGACATACTCAAAGATATCAAGGAATATAAAGAACACAGAGATAAGCAAATCAAAGCACTAAAGGGAGAGAATGACAAACTTTGGAAGGAAGTTGAAAGAGTGAAGGGATCCCACACTGAAATGAAAATTCCCACACCAAGTAGAGACAAAAAACAAACTAGAAGGAGAGTGACAAACTCCAGAATGAAATGGAAATAAAAAAGAGATCACAGGATGGAATGAAAAAGGGAATCAAACACCCATCCAGTCAATAGGAAAGGACAGGAGAAGGCTTCAGTAAAAGAATACAGGAAGCAAAATATATCGAGACTGGAAGAATGGAAGAACTAGAATGTTCAAGGAAAGATTATGAAATATAATTTAAAAAACCCACAAGAGTGTAATAATCAGGAAATGTTGGACAACATGTTGGACAACCTCCACATCAAAGGAATAGAAGAAGAATCCCAACATAATAGTATTGACCAGATGTTGAACAGAAATACAGAAAAAATTTCCCCAAATTGGAAAAAGACATACCTGTACAAATACAAGAATCACATAGAACACCAAATAGACAAGATCAGAAAAGAAATTCCCCATGCCATATCATAGTTAAAACACTAGACATGCAAAAAAAGACAGAATACTGAAAGCCTCAAGAGAAAATTAAGCCACTTTTAAAGGGAAACCTATCATAATTACAGCTGACTTTTTAATGCAAGTGACGAAACCCAGGAGAACATGGACCAAAGTATCCCCAGTACTAAGATGCTAACCCAGATTACTATAACCAGCAAAAATGCAGATTATAGTTGAAGGAGAAGGAAAAATCTTTCATGGTATAAACAAGATGAAAGAATACATGTCCAGAAACCAACCCTTCAGAAAATACTCAAAGCAATTCAAAGGAAAGAGAAAAGGAGAAACTTATCCACAAGCAGCTAGAGAGAGTTAATTAATGAAAGTATAAGTGCAGGGACACAAACCTAGACCAAGAACGCATACAGAAAAATTCAAAGGAAACAATATACATCTCTCAATAATAACTTTTAATATTAATGATCTGAACTCCTCTATCAGGAGTCACAGACTGGGAGAATGGATTAATAAATTGAATTCTTCTTTTTTGCCATGAACAAGAAAACAATCTCACCTTCAATTCTAGGCACCATCTTAAGCAGGGGCAGGTGAAAGTAGTCTTTGTGAGTCAGGAGCAGGAGGGGAAATCTCACTCAATTAAAAATCAGGTACACAAGTAAGGGCCAGTTTTCCTTTGGTGTTTTTGTAGTTATGTTTGCATAGATTATCCTCTGCCAAGGAGCATTTAAAAAGGCTAATAATTACAGCGAGGAGGTTGCCCATGACGGCAGGGAAGGGGTGGGCAGGGAAGAGCCTGGTCAGAACTAGAACAAAGAGTGTGTGTCAGATCTGAAAATCTCTTGTGCTTAGTGGAGGACTTCCAAGGGCCATTACCCCCTTGGCCATGGGCACTCTGTCTCCAAAGTGGCATCTCTTTATATACAGAGGGCTGGGTTCTGAGTCCTGAGTTCATCAGTTCTTCTGCAGACTTGCCTGGATGAACCAAGAGGTGGAGCAGCCTGTGTCATTCTGCACAGCACAGAGCAGCAGCACAATGATATGTACCTCCATAGCAATGAATAAACAAGCCAGAAATCTCCAAGAACATGAGCAGATTTGCCGGTGTTCTCCCAGGATGGAAAAAATATTCCAAGGGAATGGTACCAAAAAGCAACCAGGAGTTCCTATTCTCATATAAGACAAAATGGACTTCAAGGTAAAACTAATCTGAAAAGACAAAGGGGGTCACTGCATTCTTATCACAGGAACAATTAGCTATTAAGATTTCACCATCATAAATATATACACACCAAACACCAGTGCACCAAATTTTATAAGCACAATTCTGTAGTACATCAAGAAACGATAAATCTCAGCAAACTAATAGTGCGGGACTTCAATACCCCACTGAGACTTTTGGGTAGGTCAACTGGACAAAAACTAAACAGAGACCTTGGAACTGAACAACATGATACATCAGATGGACCTAACAGACACATACCGAATATTCTAACCAAACATCAAAAAAACCGTAGCTTTTTGTCAACACCCCATGGAACATTCTCCAAAGTCAACAGAATACTGGGACAAAGATAAAACCTCAACAATTGCAAAAGGATTGAAATAATGTCATGCCTTCTATCAGACCACAGTGTAATAAAGCTTATTATCAACATCACAAGAAGTGTTACTATCTACAAGAACAGATGGACTGGTGGACTCAGGTATGCACACAGCACAACACCAGTGTGTTCCCAGCTCATGGTGTGAGCAGACTACACTTATGTCCTGCACAACAATGGCCTGCCAAAACCAGGTGAGCACTGCCTGCCTGGGTGCTTTGGGAACTCCTATGCCCATGGAGGCTTGGTATTGCCTGCGACCTTCCAACCTTCAGGTCAGAACATGCAAGCATGTGCCAAGTGCAGACTCAAACGCACACACAGCCAACACAAGCATGCACCCAGCTCATGGCATTAGTTCACCAACGGGGTACCAGTGCAAGGCCCAGGCCAAGGTAGCACCCCACCTCCCCCCACTCAACATGGGAGAGCTGGCAGTGGTGAGATGATCTAGCAGGTGTAGTATTAGTGATTATAGTCTGTGTAGCTAACATTGAGACATCAGAACCCAAAGAAACAAATAAACAAATCCACATGCCAAAGACCACACACACACACACACACACACACACACACACACACACACACACAAATGGGAAAAACTCATAATAAATCTACACCAAATAGTACCAACTCTACAGAAAATTCCTACAATGAGAACTCCCTGAAAGGAAACCAAGACATAGATTTTAGAAGACATATTCAAAGAAATTGGAGAACTAAGGGAAGAGAATAAAAAACTCAAGAAGTAACAAGAGGGTGATAATGACAAACACTGGAAGGAACTAAAGGGAGAAAATTACAAACTCCAGAAGGAACTGGAAACACTGAAAAGATCCCAGGCTGAAATGAAAAGAGAAAATGACCAACAAACCAAGGAGCTACAAGATGAGAATGACAGGCTCAGGAAGGAAGTGGAAATACTAAAGAAATCACAGGATGAAATGAAAAAGCCAATTGAACATTCATCCAATCATCAGGAAAGGATGGGGAAAAGCCTCAGAAGCAGAATGGATGACCTGCAGGATAACATGGACCAACTAGAATGCTCAAGTAAAGATTATGAAAAATTTGAAAAAAAAAAAAAAACACAAGAGTGGAACAACCAGGAAATGTGGAACACCATGAAAAGACTGAACCTCTGCATCATAGGGATAGAGGAAGAGGAAGAATCCCAAGGCAACACTATTGACCAGATCTTCAACAGGATAATAGAAGAATATTTCCCCAAACTTAAAAAAAGACAAACACATACAAAGACAAGAAGCACATAGAACACCAAACAGACAAGACCAGAAAAGAAATTCCCTACACCATATAATGGTTAAAACACTAGATGCTCAAAACAAAGACAAAATACTGAAAGCCACAAGATAAAAACAAGTTATGTACAAGGGGTAACCCATCAGAATCACATCTGACTTCCCAGTGCAAACTATGAAAGCTAGAAGAATGTGAACCAAAGTATTCCCAGTTCTAAATGACTTTAGATGCCAACCCAGACTACTATACCCAGCCAAAATGTCAATCATAGTTGAAGGAGAAAGAAGAATTTTTCACGACATGAACAAGATGAAAGCCTACTTGTCTAAGAAACCAACACTTCAGAAAATCCTGGAAGCAATCCAAAGAACAGAGGAAAGAAGCAACTATCCCTAAGCAATCAAAGAGAGAAAGCAACAAATGCATAACAGAGTAAATGCAAACCTAGGCCAAGAATCCAAACAAAACATAAGGTAAAAGGAAGCAGCACACATCTCTCAATAATATCCTTAAATAATAATGGTCTAAATGCCCCAATCAAAAGGCACAGACTAGGAGAATTGATTAGGAAACTGAATCATTCTATATGCTGTCTACAAGAAACCCATTTCACCCACAAGAACAGACACCACTTTAGAGTGAAAGGATGGAAAAAAATAGTCCAAGCAAATGGTACCAAGAAACAAGCTGGAGTGCCTATTCTAATATCAGATAAAATAGATCTCAAAATAAAATTAATCAGAAGAGAAAAAGAGGGCCATTTCATCCTTGTCAAAGGAACAATGAACCATGAAGACTTCACAATCCTAAATGTCTACGCTCCAAACTCTGGTGTAACTAACTTTATAAACACTACTCTGTAGGACCTCAAGACACAGATTAATCCTAACACACTAATAGTGGAGGACTTCAACACCCCACTGACCCACTGAGCCCCTTGGATAGAGCACCAGAGCAAAAAATAAACAGAGAGACATCAGAACTGAACAATACAATACAAAAATGGACCTCACAGTCATCTACAGAATATTCCACCCAAACGCCACAGAATATACTTTCTTCTCAGCACCTCACAGAACATTCTCCAAAATTGACTACATACTGGGACACAAAAAGAACCTCAATACAAAAGGATAGAAACTATTTCCTGCATCCTATTAGACCTCAGAGCAATAAAGCTCAATATGAACACCAGAATAAGTCCAACTAGCTACAAGAACACATGGAAACTAAACAACACAATCCTTAATAATGAATGGGTCAGGGAAGAAATAAAGAGTGAAATAAAAGTATTTATGGGACTGAACGAAAAAGATAATACAACACACAACAAAACCTGTAAAACCTGTGGGATACTAAAAAACAGTCTTGAGAGGGAAATTTATAGCCCTATGTGCCCACATCAAAAAAACAGAAAGGGAACAAATAAACGATCTAACACTGCAGCTACAAACACTTGAGAGACACCAAAAAAATGAACCCTAAACCCAACATACAGGAATAAATAACAAAAATCAGAGCAGAAATCAAAGAGATAGAAACAAAGAAAACAATACATAAAATCAATGAATCCAAAAGCTGGTTCCTTGAAAAGATAAACAAAGTAGACCTCTAGGCCAGGAGAGAGAGAGAGAGAGAGAGAGAGAGAGAGAGAGAGAGAGAGAGGAGAGAGAGAGAAAGACTCCAATCAATAGTATTCATGATGAAAGAGGAAACACCACAACAAAGAAAAGATCCATACAATCATACAGGAATAATTCAAAAACCTATACTCCACTAAATTTGAAAACCTAAGAGAAATGGAGTATCTGAAATCCTGGGAACTAACAAAGCTTAACCAAGAAGAGATTGACGGTTTAAACAGACCCATAACATTTGAGGAAATTGAAGATGTAATAAAAACCTCCCAAATAAAAAAAAGGCCAGGCCCAGATGGTTTCAGAGCAGGATTCTATAAAACCTTTAAAGAGGTCCTACAACCACTGCCACTCAAACTGTTTAGAAGGATACAAACAGAGGGAATTCTCCCAAATATCTTCTATGAAGCCAGCATCACTCTAATGCCAAAACCAGGCAGAGATATAAGCAAAAAAGAATGTTATAGACCCATCTCACTAATGAACATATATGCAAAAATTCTTAACAAAATACCTGCAAACCACATGCAGACCCACCTCAAAAAGATCATCTATGATGATCAAGTAGGATTCATACCAGAGATGCAGGGATGTTTCCACATATATAAATCAATAAATATCATAAAACAAATAAATGGACTGAAAGACAAAAACCACATGATCATCTCATCTCAATTGATGCAGAAAAAGCCTATGACAAGATCTAGCATCCCTTCATGTTTAAAGTCCTAGAGGGAATAGGACAGAAAGGAATATTTCTGAACATGATTAAAGCCATATATAGCAAACGCACTACCAACATCATCCTAAACAGAGAAATATTGGAACCATTTTCCTTAAAGGCAGCAACCCATAGAGGCTGCCCCTTTTGCCACTCCTCTTAAACATACAGCTTGAAATACTTGCTAGGGCAAGAAGACAAGAGAAGGAAATTAAAGGATTACTAATCAGAGAAGAAGTTAAGCTATCCATTTTTGCAGATGATATGATAGTTTACCTAAGGCATGCTAAAAACTCCACCAGAAAACTTCTAGAAATGATTAAGAGTTTTAGTAAAGTGGCAGGATACAAAATTAGACTAGAAAAATCAGTAGCCTTTCTTTATACCAACAATAAGCAAGTGGAGAATGAATATAAGAAGACATTCCAGCTCACAATAGCCTAAAACATAATAAGATACCTGGGAACAAACCTCACCAAAGATACCAAATGCCTTTACAACAAAAATTTTAAGCCCCTGAAAAAGGAGATTGAAAATGACATCAAAAGATGGAAAGACTTCCCATGCTCATGGACTGGGAAAATTAATATAATAAGAATGCCCATTTTACCCAAACTGATAGATAGATTCAACACAATCCCAATCAAAATCCCTATGAGCTCCTGCACAGACTTGGAAAAAATCCTTAAATTCATATGGAAAAACAAAAGAGCCCAAATAGCTAAAGCAACCCTGAGTGAAAAATGCAATACAGGGGGTATTGCCCTATCAGACTTCAAGCTATATTACAGGACCATAGTCATAAAGACAGCCTGGTACTGACACAAAAACAAACCCATTGACAAATGGAACAAAGCTGAAGATCTAAAATTGAGCTCATACAATTTCAGCCACATCCTTTTTGACAAAGGGGCAAAAAACCCTCAAAGGAGGAAGGATAGCATCTTCAGCAAATGGTGCTGGCATAATTGGATAATCATTTGCAGAAGAACAAAATAAACCCCTACCTCTCACCTTGTAAAAAAATCAACTCCAAGTGAATCAACAATCTCAACCTGAAACTCTGAAGGTGATAGAAGAAAAAGTTATCAACAACCTACAAGCCACAGGCATAGGAAAATACTCTATATCAGCCAGCAGCTGCACAGGAAAGAAGGTCAACAGCCAACAAATGGGACCTCATAAAACTCAAAAGCTTCTGTACAGTAAAAGAAACAGTCAGGGAGGTGAAGAGAAAATCCACAGAGTGGGAAGAAATATTTACCAGTGGTAACTCCAGTTCCAGGGGAACTTCTGACCTCCGCAGCATTGCATGACACGGGTGCACAAACCTGCATGCAGACAGTACATTCATACACATACGAAAATAAGTAAATAAATAAAATTTTAAAAAAAGAGCTGAACAGAGACTTCACCAGCAAGTAATTAAAGATGGCTGAGAAACATCTTAAAAATTGTTCAAATTCATTAATAATTAAGGAAATGCAAATTAAAACCACCCTCACTCCAATAAGATTAGTTAAGATCAAGAAAACAAAAGACGAAGATGCTACAGAGGTTGTGGGGATAGGGGAACACTCCTCTACTGCTGGTGGGAATGTAAACTTTTTCAACCTCTATGGAAAGCAGTGTAGAGAACCCTCAAAAGACTTGGAATGAGCCTACCACCTGACCCAGTCATACCACTCCTTGGTATATAACCAAAAGTCTCATCCTACTGCAAAGACATATGCACATCTATGTTTATTTCAGCTCTCTTCACAATACCAAAGATGTGGAACCAACCCAAATGCCCCTCAACACACAAGTGGATGATAAAAATGGGGTACATTTCGACAATGGAGTACTATTCAGCTGTAAAGAAAGATGGCATTATGAACTTTGCAGGTAAATGGATAGACCTTGAAGCCATTATTCTGAGTCAAGTAACACAGTCCCAGAGAAACAAAGGGTGAATGGTTTCCCTTATTTGTGGATGCTAACACCAAACCCCCCAGATGAAAGGCAAGCTGAACAACATGATTGTTATATATTTCTGTTTATCTGAAAGCAACTATGTTGTCATAATGTGAATCTCTCAACAAGCTCTAGAATCTACCCACCACTTATTTTCAGACTCTATAATTACTATATATGTGTGGAGAGTATGTATCCATATTTTAGAATAATATAAAATTAATGGAGGAAAATGTGAATTCCTAAGCATAAAAAAGACAGAGGAAGATGCAGGATAGCTAAGGCAGAATGCATGTTCTGGGGTGGGGTGGGGGGAAGAGAAAGGAGAATATGCCTGAAGTGAATTGAAAAACCATGTCTGAAATACATAAACCATCAATAAAAGCACAAAAAAGAAAAAAAAAAGAACATATAGAGACTAAACAACACAGTCCTGAAAATGAATGGATCAAGAAAGAAATAAAGAAAAAGAAGAATTTTCAGAATTAAACTAAAAGGATAGTACAACACAACAAAACCTATGAGATTCTTTAAAATCAGTCTTAAGAGAGAAATTTATAGCCTTAAGTGCCTACATTAAAAAAAAACATCCTTCAAGCACTTCCTTAAGGAAAACATGACATCTTTAAGGAAAAAAAATTCCAATTCAAGTGATATGTATATATATATATATATATATATATATATATATATATATATATAAAGTTGGAGAGAACAACACAAAGAACTGAAAAAAAACTCTGGAAAGATTCAAGAAAAAAGATACAGGACATGTATGGCAGAGTGCGTGGAGTCAGCTGGGGTAAGGGGCATGAAAAGGTAAGCAATTCTAGATTCAATTGAGAAATGATGTGTGACATAAGGAAAAAGTTTAATAACAATAAAAAATATATAAAAACAGAAAGTGCACAAATAAATAATCTAACACTGCAGCTAAAAACACTTGATAAACAACAACTAATGAACTCTAATCCCATCAGACAGGAAGAAATTACGAAAGTCGGAGCAGAAATCAATGAAATTGAAACAAAGAAAGCAATACAAAGAATCAGTGAATTCAAAAGCTGGTTCTTTGAAAGGATAAACAAGATAGATAGACCTCTAGCCCACTTAAACAAAAGAAAGAACAATTCTAGATAATTAAAACTTGAGATGAAAATGGAAACATCACAACAAACAACAAAAAGATCCAGACAATCATATCAGAATACTTCAAAAGCCTATACTGTGCCAAATTTAAAAACCTGAGAGAAATGGACGAATATCTGAAATCCTGGAAGAACAGATTGACAGCATAAACAGACCCATAATATATGGGGAGATCAAAACAGTAATTCAAAACCTCCCAACCAAAAAAAGCCCAGGCCCAGATGGATGTATGGCAGAATTCTATAAAACATTTAAAGAGGAATTACAACCATTATTACTCAAACATTTCAGAAGGATACAAAATTAACCTAGAAAAATCAGTAATCTTTCTTTATACCAACAACAAGCAATTGGAGAAGTACAAGGAGATGTTCCCACTCACAATAGCCTCAAATTAAATAAATAAATAATAAACAAATAAATAAACAAACAAATAAATAAATAAAATGCTTAGGAACAAACTTTACCAAAGATATCTACAATTAAAATTTTAAACCTATGAAGGAGATTGAAGAAACCATCAGAAGATTGAAATATCTCCCATGCTCATGGATTGGAAAAATTAATATAGTAAAATTGTCCATCCTAACCAAATTACTATACAGGTTCAATGAAATCCTAATTAAGATCCCCATGAGTTTTTTTGGAGGCTTAGAAAAATTTCTTTAATTCATATGGACAAAAGATCTCCAAAGAGCTAAAGCAACCTTGAGGAAAAAGAGCAATATAGGGGTGGGGGGTGAGGATCACCTTATGGGACTTCAAGCTACATTACAAGAAATAAAACCAGCCTGGTACTGGCACAAAAAAAAAAAAAAAAAAAAAAAAGGAACTGGTAGATCAACTGGAAGGGAAAATTTGAATATCCAAACTTGAGAATATAAAATTTTAGCTTTTAGCCACCTCATATTTGACAAAGTTGCCAAGAACACTCAGTGGAGGAAAGACAGCATCTTCAGCAACTGGTTCTGGAAAAACTAGATCACCACTTGTAGAAGAATAAAATTAAACCCATACCTCTCACCCTGTACAAAAACAACTCCAAATGGATCAAAGACCTCAATGTGAAACCCTAAACTCTGAAAATAATAGAAGAAATGGTGGCAGTAACCTACAAGACACAGACTTAGGAAAAGTCTTTCTAAATCAGACAGCAGCTATGCAGGAAATAAGGTCAAGAATTGATAAGCGTGACTTTGTTAAACTTAAAAGCTTCTGCAAAGTGAAAGAACTGAAGAGAAAAACCACAGAGTGGTAGGGAACCTTCACCAATGATACATCTGTTAGATCATTAACATCCAGAGTGTCTAAACTACTCAAAAAAATGTGTAAGAAAACAAATGACTCACTCCAAAGATGGACTTCAATGCTGAATAGAGACTTCACAAATAAAGAAACAAAGATGGCTGAGAAACATCTTAAAAAGTGTTCAGAGTCGCTAATAATTAAGGAAATGCAAATCAAAACAACTTTAAGACTTCATTTTACTTCTGTAAGACTGGCCATGCTCAAGAAAACAAAGGATACCAAATGTTTGAGAGGTCATGGGGAAAGGGGAATATTCATTCACTGCTGATGGGAATGAAAAGTCGTACAACCCCTATGGAAAGCAGT
The DNA here is from genome assembly GCA_009823505.1 of Rhizomys pruinosus. NCBI lineage: Eukaryota > Metazoa > Chordata > Mammalia > Rodentia > Spalacidae > Rhizomys > Rhizomys pruinosus. The sequence goes on from VZQC01010310.1 coordinate 25,855, forward strand.
GTGGAGAACTCTTTTTAAAATACTTTTATTGATGAATGGTATATTTCATTCTTTATCTTTCAGTCCAATTTACACATATTCCCCTCTCCCTGCCCCCATCCCATCCCTGTTCATGCCTTCTGCCATACATGTCTTGCATCTTTCTCTCTGTCTTTCCAAAATTTTTCCCTGCAAAGGCTTGTTGTTCGGGCAGAGTTTAACTGTATCATTCAGTTCTTTTAACCCAGTCTTAATGTTGTTGTTTTTCCCTCCCCTACTTATTGCTCCAATATAATTTTATATAATCATCACATATGCATCTAAATTATGACCTCTAAGAATAAACTGTATGTTAATTCCAAAATATTTTAGGAATAAGTATTTCCCCCATTAATTTTATATTTCTCTAAAATATGAATACATACCTTCCACACATATACAGTAATTACAGAGTCTGAAAATAAATGGTAGGCCAATTCTAGAGCCCATTAAGAGACTGATATTATAAAAACGCAGTTGCTATTAGATACAAAGAAATATAACAATAATGTTGTTCACCTTGCCTTTCACCTGGGGATTTGGTGTTAGCATCCTCAAATGAGGGAAACCATTCGCTAATGTCAGACGTTATCATTGGTGATTTTTTTAATTTTTTTTTTTAAATTTTAATTATTTCTGTATGTGTATGAATGTACTGTCTGCATGCAAGTATGTGCACCCGTGTCTTACAACGCCGTGGAGGTCAGAAGAGGGTATTGGATTCCCCTGGAACTGGAGTTCTGGAATTGGAGTTTTGGACGGCTCTCGGCCGCCATGTGGGTGCTGGGGATCGACCCCAGGTCCTCTGCAAGAGCAGTCGATGCTCTCAACTACTAGGCCATCTCTCCAGCCCCTCACTGGTGATTTTTAAAAGACTCAAAATGTGCCTACTATTTTACCCAGCCATACCACTCCTGGGTATATACCCACAAGACTCATTACATTGCAGAGATACCTACATATCTATGTTTACTGTAGCTTTCTTTGTAATAGTGAAAAACTAGAAACAACCCAAGTGCCCTCAACGACCAACAAGTGGATAAAAAAATATGGTACATATACACAGTGGAGATCTATGGAATGGTAAAGAAAGATGACATCATGAAATTTGCAGGTAAATGGATGAAACTAGAAACAATTATGCTAAGTGAAGTTACACAGTCTCAGAAAAACAAATGACATATGGTGTCCCTCAATTGTGGATCCTAGCACCAAATCTCTCTGTATAAGGCCAGCTCTTTTTTTTGTAAACATATTTGATGTCATTCATTAACTTGCTGTAGGAATGTAAAGTAATATTTTTCCCTTACCTGAGTGCAACTCTACTGTTAAAATGTGTATCCCTGAACAAGTTTTGAAATTGAAAAAAATGATTGAGATTTTGTATGAAATGCACAAAAAATCAATTAAAAATAACATAAAACAGCAAAAAATTAAAGGTTTGAAGTTTAAAAAATATTTAGAGATAAATTCTATTATATTTTAAATCACTTACATTTCACTTCATGTTCTCCACTTACTAGCTTTTCATAATTTGAACACATGGGTGAAGAATTAAAGGCATGTTTTTAAGATAGCAAACAATTTCTATACTACTTATTCTAGAAATATTTAGATTTCTCATCAAGAATTATTCATTCTAGAATGTAAATATTTTAACATTTTATTATTGCATGAGTACTAGAATTATCAATGTATAACTCATTTGATGTTCATTAAAACTGACTCCATCTTATTTAAAGTCTATTTTCTACATATAATCGTGAAATAAAAATAAAAAAATAAAATATAAATATAAAGAGCAAATACCAAATATTAAAAATCATATTACTAAAACAACTAGAGAGAAAACTAACTTAAATTATTAAAGATTTAATTTCATCTATAATCAATGATGATTGTTTTCAATAATCTATTCTTTGAGAACTCATGTTTTAAAAACTAATACGGGGAGAGAACTCATTAGCATTAGAATAAAATTTTCATAATATAATGTTGCAAATCTGGATGCAATTAGAAATTGTTGTTTAGGTTATTGTTCTGCAATTAATGCCCTATCTTTAAATGTTTACAACACTGACTTTTAGACATTTTTGTAAATCTTATGCACATTTTACAATAGTATTTACATATTTTTATTTATTTGTATGTCATAAACATGTTTACATGCATGTGTGCATGCAAGTACACTCCAGAACTCGACACCAAATGTCTTTGTATGTTGCTCTAACATATAAAGACAGTGTCTGCCACTGATCCTGGGGTTCACTTACTGGCTACCATTATTTTCTGCAAGCTGCGATAATCTTCCTGTTTTCCTACTTTCCATGCATGTATGTTGCCATGAGTAAATTTTTAATGTGGGTTCTGGCAATCTGAACTCAGGACCCCATTCTTGTATGACCCATTTCCTCAATCCCATGTGCTTATTTTAAAATTACAGTAATCCAAGGTGTTAAATAAACAAATCTAGGTGAACATTAGATGAAGTTCTTGGATTTCTGTCTTCCCAGTCCTCTTTTCTTCAAAGCCTTAGGGATTCTAATTCCTCTGCAGAGAAAAACAAAAGGAAAATGGAACACATATGTTTTGCAATTGCCAAAACTTGATCTCACTTTTAATTTCTCATGTACTATACCAGATATAAAACACCTAGATGGTTTTACATTCATCGGTGGGTAATGTCTGCCTACAGGAAAGATGAAACTATATATTTGCTTGTATGAATTGTTATACATGCTGGGATGATTATTCTTTACAGTCAAGTTAAGTGAACTTAGCATCACCTATGAGATATTTAAAGCACTTCTGTGTCTGTGAGAATTTTCTCAAAGAAGACTGAAACTTGCAGGAAGACTTACCTTGGTATGAGGACAGCATAATACCATTAGCTGTGGCACATGATAAAAGAGGAGAAATAATGCCAACTGAATACCTGAAAGATCCACTATCTGTTTCGTTGTTATGCATTAAGTGAACAGTCTCCCTTCATCATATATTCCTGCCACCATGATGCCCCACACAAGGGCACACCACTTAGCGACCATGGGCTGAGGCCTCTGGAATCATGTGCCATGAGGAAACCCTTGTTCTCTTCAGGTGTATAGGTCTGATATAGTTACCTGGACAAAAATCTCGTTAGTACATAAGTAGTGAATGTGTGTGTGTGTGTGTGTGTGTGTGTGTGTGTGTGTGTGTGTTTGTGTGTGAGTGTTTCCAGAGTTTGAGCCAAGACAACCACTCTACCTATGACCATAGTCCCATGGGCATCTTTGCTTCTAATAACTAGATTCCAAGTTTCCTACTACTTAGATAATATGATTCCTCTTGCCATTGAATTATTCCTTTTAGCTTTGTTGATATTTTCCCTCAGTCTCCATTCATGTATCTTTAATATCTGATATTTGACTACATAGAGTTTTAATCTAAAATCAAATTAAAACTGGGAATTTATTTGTGCTTGAGTAAGACTTCTCCCTACATCTTTCACACTGCTTTGACAATGAGCTTCCAGAAATGCTGCTCTGACTCGAGATAAAGATGAACTCTTCCTTTCTTTCTGCTGCCTCAGGGGCTCATGCTGAGTCTCTTTGAAGTTTATGCTCTTCTAGTGACTAGAATTGGCCATGCTATAGCATGATCTGATCTCTGGTCCAGCTTCACATGTTTCTTGATACTAGAGACTCCCCCTTGAGATATTCTAAACTCCCCTTTGATGTCTGAGCCAAGTGTGTCTTGTGTTATCCTATGGTATGTGTCCCTTTCAGCAAGGTGAAGCTCTGTGATCTACAGTTCAGGCAGTAAAGGCCACGTAGCTTTCTTCAGATCTCTTGTACTGTGAATAGGTTTGAGGAATGAAGAAGAGAGGAGGTTCAGAAGAGACATGGAAATGATTCATCTTTCAGAGAAAGAGTGATTCATGATGCAGAAAACATGCTGGGACCCAAAAAGAGCATTATTTTCCTCCATACAGATTTCCTACTCTTAAAGGTATCAGAGGGAGAGGTTAATCCTACAAGCAGGAGGTGGCAGGTGTAATTAATATATGGTCTATATGTACCCAAAGTGAGGTTCATCTGATACCAATGTTACAGGCAAGGATAAGGATTTGTCCTCTGAGAGATCAGTGTGTGGGGCATTAAGACATGTGACAGCAGTTGGGTGGAAGAGAGACTACAGTGGGGTGGTCAGATTTGTGAGTCTCTTTGGTGCAGCACCTGAAGGTTCTGGGTTGTGACACTCTCCATATATTGCCTACCAGAATGTTGACTCTAGATAAGGCACTGCACATTTAATATCCAAAGTCAGCAAGGAAACTGAAGGAGACAAGAACAGCAGGTAAATTAGTAGCCTTGGACCCTCATTTGAATTTATTTAGTCACAAAACCCTTCTGGAATAATGCACTTAGCGGCATTGTTCCTTCATCTGCACATAATGTGCACACACACACACACACACACACACACACACACACACACACACGAGTACAAGCACATACCCCCACCCACATATTTCCAAACAATGCAGAAAAACATCTAAACTCCCTGGATCCTCACCTGTACCTGACTACAAGCATCCCCATCTCTTCACAATAGTTTGAGTTTCTTTGTGCTTTGGAATTTACAATCACATTTAAACAGCTTCTACTTAAATAAATTCTTAATTTATCAAGTCATGAAGAGTAGCCAGTCCAATCCATCCTCAACTCCTTTTAAAAGTATGAGCAAAATAAGACACACCTGTATCCTCCAGGAACATTTTAGGTATGGTTCTTTAGTTAACATTCTAATTTTTTATTTATTTTTATTATGTTTTAAATTTTTTTCTCATATGTGTGTGAGTGTACATGTGTATTTGGTGTAACAGTGTGTCTGTGTGCCTCTGTGTGTGTGTGTGTGTGTGTGTGTATTCTTTCCCTCCACCATATGAGTCACAAGAATCAAGCATAGGTATTTAGGCCTGAAAGCAGGTGCCCTTACTACTGAGCTCTTATCGGCCCTCTTGTCTGTTTAACATTCTTAAAATGTTTTGATTATTTATTTCATGTTATATATATATATATATATATATATATATATATATTAGTGTTTTGCCTATATATATTCCATATGCATACAATACTTATGAAGGCTACAGGAGGTATTTGAATCCCCTGTAACTGGATTTAAGGATGGTGGTTAGCCACCATTTGGTTGCTGGGAACAGAACCCAAGTCCTCTTCAGGAGAAATCAGTGGCTCTTAATCAGTAAACCATCTTTTCAACACCTTCACAATTTTATATCTATGCAGAGTTGAGCATAATTATGAATAAATCATATGCATTAATGGGAAAGGGAATATTTGGTACAGAAATTATTGCAGAACCAATTTTATCAATCAATATAATGAACCACCCAAATAATGTCCCTCCTTCTCCTGTACTCATAAAATAGAGACCAAGTCATCTGTAGCCTGGAGCCCTTGAGTGTTTTCATCCATGTGGCTTACTGTCAATCATGATAATATATTCTTCTTTAAGGAAATAGCATTTTTGGTACTGCCAATTTACTATAAATAATATTATCTTAATTTTGCAAATCTGCGTGAGGCCTCATTTTTATTTATTTTAATAAGAATTGAAGAACCTGGAACCAAGTGGCCCAGAGTGGCACTACCAGAAACAAAGCCCATGCAAACATCTTACTGAGCCCATTGTGTGATTACTGTCAGAACAAGCATAGGTCATAGCTAGAACAAAATTCAGTCCTACAGGTAACAGCTGGAGTCATGAAAGCTTTTCAAGTTATCTCAGGTGAGACCCAAGTTTCCTTGAAGACAGTGATATTACCATCCTCTGTCAGGATTCTTTTCTTCTTCAACTACTCTTGAAACTAATAACATGGTTAATTGTTCTGCTACTGAATTCATCTGATTGATATTTGTATCGGGAAATATGTCTACTATGAACATTTGAGTTTTGCCTACAAGAAGACATATTGCTTTAAGTTATCATATACTAGGATCCGGAGTTCAAGACAATAGTAAGCAGATCAATTGTAACTTTTCAAGCAAATGGTGGGGGCTGACTTCTCTTGCAGATGATCTGGGTTTGATTCCCAACACCCATATGGTGGCTAATAATCATCTGTATCTCCAGTTCCAGGGGATCTGAAGCCCTCTTCTGACCTCTATGGGTACTGCATGGCATGGGTCTAGTTTCATACATGTAGGCAATATATTCATACACATAACATCATAAATAAATAAATAAAATGCCAAATGGATTTATAAGTGCATATCATTTTAGTTCACTGCAATCATGTCAGAATTTCATTTATTTCTACATCAATTATTTATATATGCAGTTTATTTTTTTTTTAATCATCCATTCAATTGGGATCACACTGTGAATTCCTTTGCATTTTCCTACAGGCAAAAAACGATATGTATTACCTTATACTCTAACTGACATCTGTTTATTCTCTGGAAAAAACTTCCATTTCTACTTCTGTCCATGGGTCATTTTAGATTAGAATCTAGACAATAAGAGTTTGCACTCTTGTATATTGAATTTCCTTTATTTCTTTAATATTGTAATTTCTTTGAACATGTTTTTAATTTACTGGAATTAACTTGATCCTTTGAGGCTTTGTTTTAAGAATTTTAAAGACATTTTCAGGAAAGACCTTGTTTTATGACTAATTTACTTTTATTTCTAGGATTTTAACCCACTGAGAATTCTACCCTGTGATTTAGAAGGTCTTCACACTTGCCTGATAAAAATATAAACTATTCTTAACATCAGATAACTCCTTTCTATAGGTTTACCTTTTCCTTTGCAGTGTGCTTTACAAAGGCTCTGCCTAACAATAAGTGATAATTTATGAGTACAAGCATCCTTCATGTAAAACCAGTTTGCAAGCAGTTGTGTCCAAACCCACACAGCCCATGGGTCCCACCATCCAGCAGGGGGAGGGGGGACTTGTATGTTCAATCAAGTTGATCAAATGAGCGTCCAGACAATATTGCTGTAGTTTCACCATTCACCCCAATCGCAGCCCTTACATTCTACCACGCCCCCTCTTCTGCAGATTGTTCCCTAGGCTTAGAAAAGGGGCACAGGTGGATGAGAAGCAAAACAGTCTACTTTCTCTGGAGCTGTTGTCTTGGACTCTGGTCAATTCTGGCTGTTTCCTTTCATGGGCTGACAGTTTGTCCAGGAATAACCTTTCGATCCTACTAATGAAGCACAAGCAATTAGATATATAGGTATTTAAACAGTACTAATTGTTATGGTAGGTCATTTTGGTATAGACATAGATGTTTGGATGACATGTTAATCCATGAATTACATTTTTTTCTGTTAAATATGACAGGGTCTTACTGTGGCTTATAACATCTCCTAAACATTAGAGGATGTAAGCTTGTGGAATTTATTGTTAAAAAATGAAAAAAAAAAACTGAGTGAAAGATGCAGGACAGTTAGGGCAGAATGCATGATCTGGGATGGGGAGGGGGGGGGGGGGGGGAAGGGAGAGGGAAATATGCCTGAACTGAATTAGAAAATGATGTATGAAATACACAAAGCATCAATAAAAAATGAAAATTAAAAAAAAAAAAAACAAAGGTTCTGCTTAAATTTCTACTCATGCTTTAACAGAATCCATCTGTAGGTCCTGGTATAACTGCTTCTTTAATGTCCTGCTTCAAAACTCTTGCTACATTAACCTTGCAAATTCTGTTTTCTGTTTTATCAACTCTGAAGTACCTTCAAGCTATATTTTGGTTCTTTCCTATAGAGCCTTGAAATGGTCCAGGTAAATAGTACAATCAAAATGTAAAATTCCTCATTTTCCTTTATATTCCATCAACCAACAAAGACCACAAGTCCCAGTCTATGCATTGCCTGTTGCCTAAAGTCTAACAAGAATTGCTTCATTTATCACACCTATTTTTCCAATTATTTAATTAGGCCCAGATTGTTCCCGATACTACACTAAAACTGAAAATATTTTTCCTTTCCTTTCACTTTGAAGGTTTACCATCAAACTGCCAGTAGATACCAAGAACTATAGTATATTATATCACATAATAGTGAATTTTCTTATAATAATATGCAGTTTCTATATAAAGATTTGTATGTTAAATTCATGTTATTTTTGGATTTCTAAATATAAATTTGAGGCATGAAAATAGCCAGAATTTCAGGTTTAAATAATATACATACTTCTATGGAAAGTTTTTACCAAAATAATGCTTTCCTTACTTTCCCCGTGTAAGAACTTACATAGTTCTCCAAAGTAAAGTAGTTTTGTTCTTTCTTTTGTAGTTAGTGATATAAGATTCTATATTATATGTTGAATTTCTATCCACTGAAAATTAGTATTAAGTCTTTCTTTCTCTTTTACTATAATGCAAAAATAATTACCAAGTTTTCTCTTAAGTGAGCTCCTTTGCTTCACTACAGGTCGCATATAAGTGTGTGTTTATAGAGAGGAATTAAATGCAACTGTATATACTTAAATCTTTTCTATTTCCTCTCAATCTCATATTCAAGCCTTCCTTTTAATGCACATATAATTTTATATTTCCATTAAGCCTTCTCTTTGAGAGAATAAGACTTTAGTTGTCATGGTGTTGCCCTTGACTTGCTTAAAAATACAGTTTTCATTAACATTCTTTCACTTAAAAAAATAGCAAATTACTACACAGCTGAACTAAGAAGGAACCTTGTGTAGGTTCCCAAAGATAAGATATTTAGGAATGCAAGCTCAGTTTTGCTTTTGGAAATATCACTAAAAAGCTCATGGCTACACACAGAATTACTCCAAATGGTGCCAATTGCTATATGATATTTATAATAAATAAATAAATAATTAAATAGAGTCCATCTATGTTCCCTATGGTTTACTTCACTTCATGGAGAAATTGGCTGAAAAATTAATTGTATGGATATAATATCCATTCTTATATTCTTTTTTTTTTTTTCCTCTTTATGATAGCTTTGCCCCCAGCTGCCCTGAAATACACTGTGTAGAACCAGTTGGCCTCGATCTCACTGTGATCTGCTTGCCTCTGACTTTCAAGTTCTGGGATTAAAGGCATGCATCATCATGTCCAGCTTTTTCACAGCCCAGAATTTCCTTCACCTTACTTGCTAATGACATTAATGTAAATCACCATTCTCTGTTTGTTATCATGGGAATGCTAAGCCCAGGACTCAAGGAACACGGGGTAGTTTGCAGTCTCTTGGAACAAGCCCAACATCCTTCCTGGTACATTTCTGTCACCTATGATTTTATCCAGTAATATTCTGAGAAAATTCATCATATATAGAATATAGTAGGAAAGTATTTAAATTAGAGTCAGAGTAAATTATGTGGTTACTTAAAATCTATGCAACTTGAAAGCAGGGTCCAGAGATGCATTTGAGAACATGGACATTCATATGATAAGATAGTTACCACATTAGGATTAACATTAGTATCATATTTATAATTTATTCATTGCTGACTTATTTATAATTTGAGCCTTTTACATACTCATACAAATTTTGGATAAACATGCTTTTCTTTCATCTTTGTGGAAATATCCAGAATTATTATTGCTGGATTTTATAATAATAATTTATCGAAGGAACTATTGGGAACTGATTAATGCTGGGTAAAGGAAATTTGACCTTCTTTAAGGCAGTGACTCTAGATAGGCTAATTAGACTTCAGTAGATAAAATGGCACCAAGGGACAGACATCTGGGTACAAATTTCCAGATAGGACTTAACATAATATGACAGAATACATGAAATCTAGTTGGGGGTGCAGTATGGGGGGTGGGAGTCTAAATTTCATTAATATCTAGTATAAGAAATGCACAAAACTCAACAAAATGTACATTAAAAAGAAATAACAGGGTTTTCCAGATGGCTGGTCAGCTGCTCATATGAATGCAATCAATGTGCCAACATGCACAAGTCCCATGCGACCTCAAACTAGATAAAATGTCATTGAAGACACGGCAAGGTGGGTAAGAAATCCCAGCCCAACCTATGGATCTTTTGGCATCTAAGGGCTGCTGGAAGGGGGGGAGACATATGTGAGTACTTTAAATTGTATGTATGCATGGGTGCATTGAACTCGATGGGAGAAAACAGGGTAAGTTAGTGTAGAGAATCTAAGCATCAAAATCATTTGTATGAAAATCTCAAAAATTCAATAAAAAATCGGAAAAGCATTGATCACCAATTCCTGCTTTTGTATTCACATTGATCAAGATAAATAAACTGGCATTTATCTTTTTCATTATTAGGCCTTACCTATGTCTTTGTGATTAGGTTTTATTACTGCTAACTAGAAAATTATATCATAGTATTAAAACGTGATTATGTATTTTTCCCTTAGTCATGTCAATTTAAAAGTGATCTCTCCATTCCCATATGTAAATTCTTATAATTTTTCAGTCTGGATTTCCAGTGGCCACCACTTCATACAATTTAGTCATCTGTTTTGGCTTTGAGTACATATTGTATTCAAAATCCCAAAACATTAAGACCATGATCCTCTGCTATTTGAAAAGTATGTGGCAAGCTGGGCATGGTGGTGCATGCTTTTAATCCTAGCACTTGGGAGGCAGAGGCAGGTGGATCTTTGTGAGTTCAAGGCTAGCCTGCTCTACAGAGTGAGTTCCAGGACAGTTGGGGTTACAGGGAGACCCTGTCTCTAAAAGACCAAAAAAAAAAAAAAAAAAAAAAGAGAGAGAGAAAAAAGAAAAACGAAAAGAAAATTTTGTGGCTAGGACCCCAGGTGCTGCCCCACCTGTAGGCAGGCTCCATTTACATTTTTGCAGAAATCCTCTGGGGTTTATTTGTCAGCACACATATGCAGTCAGACTGGTATATAGTGGGAATTTCTCTCTGAAAATCTATGGCTCTCTTAGTTTCAGTATCTTACCATTCAATTTCTAGTAGGCCCCTTCCTTACCATAAACAAGTACTGCAACTTGAGATTTTTTCCTATTCTAATAAAATCTGCCACTTTTAGTTAGTATAGCCACACATTTTCACACCTTCTGGTTTTATACATAATTATCCATCTATGAACCTGAAAAAGCACAGACATTGGAGTCCCCAGTTTAAGCAGGATAAACATTTCTTAGTTTGTTTTCCAATCTGGAACAATTTCCAGTGTATAGAAGTGATTATGATTAATTTCACTCAATTGTACACTTATTGTATATGAACTGAAATGTACTAAATTGATGGAATTTTCAAGTTATTCTTACAAAGAGCCCCTCATAATTTATTTGGCAATAACAGAGATTTGGTACCTTTTCAAGAGTAATATAAAATTTTTGAGAGTTTATATGGTAAACACAAATAGACGATAGCCAAGACCTTGAGTTATAAAGACATCCAGAAGAATAGGACTGAGAGACATTAAAATAGCTATCAGGCTGATTTCGTACTGTTGTTATCAGTTATCTTCCTGGGTGTGCTTTTGCTCTATGCAGATAGAAGGACTGTGTAGTCCACAGGAAGCTTTCCCAGCACTGGTTTTGGACAGCTGCTATATCCCTGAGCATTTGAAGACTGAGAGCAACTGCAGCACAAAGGTATGATCAGCAGGTGTCACTCACTAGTAATGGCTTCAGCACAGGTCTCTAGTTCTGAGATCTTCAGCTCTAGGAGAATCACAGCTCTTGTTCAGGGCTAGGGAGTCATGTTTCCTCAGCCATTGCAAGCAAGAGATGCCTCCACTTCGTAGAATGTCTTCCACCCTTCTCACGTATGAATTGCTGTTTCCTCTGCTGTTATTTTACATGTTGCCGGCCTGTAACCACCGCTTCTGTATTTCTGAAGTAACCATGGCTTCACCTCTCCCATTGTTAGGGCCCCTGGATGATTAGCACCATTACGCTGGCTGTTTTGCTTTGCTGTTCTCTACAGTCCTGTTTTATATTACTGATCATTATTATTATTATTATCATTAATCGTCAAGTATCTGGCCACATTTATTGCTTTTGGAGCTCTGCTGTCTACCACTGTCAGGCCTTAGTGTTATCAGCTCAGTGGAACTATTGTTAACTGAGTTGGAAGGCAGTAGAACAGGGTGTATCTAAGCCAGATGACCAAATGAGCCAAACTGCCTGCTTATGATGAGAGTGAGATGTGTTTGTAACAACCAACACAAGTCTCATCTTAATGCAATTTTAGGTTTACAGCAATCATGTTCCTGTTGCTTTGTACCAGACATAGCATTCCCTCTGTTAGGACTGCAGAATAATCCTTTTAATGATATACGTTTACTTGTTAATGAACACACCATGTTATGAATTTGATTACGTGTTTTCATATACATATGTCGATACAACTTGTTTTTGTTATAATGCTTTTATTGATGTTTTGTGTATTTCAGACATCATTAGTTCAATTCAGATATATTCCCCTTTCCTTCCCCCCATCCCACCCAAGATCATGCACTCTGGCATAACTGTCCTGCATCTTTCTCTCAGTCTTTTTTATATATTAGGAATTCACATTTTCTTCCTTTAATTTTATATTACTGTAAAATATGAATACATACTTTCCACTCATATAGAGTAAATACAGAGTCTGAAAGTAAGTGGTGGATCAATTCCTCCATTCTACAAGCTTCACCACCATCAGCCCCCCACCAGAGTAATATGGAATTGTAGTCAATAGTTGGGGATCAAAAGCTCCAGAGCCATAGGAGAGTGGGAAGATCACAGTTCCAGCTCAATGGAGGGGACTACAGCCCCAAGTTCATGGGAGAAAACCCGAACTCCAAATTCACAGGAGGAAATCACAACCCCTGCTCATATGAGGGCTCTGTACTCTGGCTCATGGGAGGAGATCACCTATCTAGCTCAGATGTTGGACCACAACTGTGGCTCATGGGAGTATTTTTACTTCCTGAAGTACTCCTATACAGATATCCATAGTGGCTAGATTAGACTAATCTGCATTCCCCCATTAATGCATTTCCCTGATGGATAAGGATGTTCTACATTTTGCATGTAATTATTAGTTATCTGTATTTATTTGAAAGCTAGGTGTTCCACTCATTTGCTCACTTATTGACTGGACGATTTGTTTTTTTCTGTTCCTCTTTACTTCCTCTTAGTTCAATATAATTATGTGCCAACATTATCATATATATTTTTCTTTTTAATAGCTTTTATTTTTTTTTGTTTGGTGAGTTTCTTATTCCAGTGTTCATAAGTATTTTCTTATTTTTTTCCATTCTAGAGAATCAGTTCTCCTAAGACTAAAAACCACAAATGACATAAACTTTCCTCTTCTCCAGTACAAGTCAAAAGCAGAGGCAAAATCACTTCCATGCACAAACCAGGACCTCAGGGGAACATATTATGGGGGATGTAGCTAACTACTCAGTGAAGACTGAAATTGCTGCACAACATAGAAAATTCCTCCATTCTACAAGCTTCACCACCATCAGCCCCCCACCAGAGTAATATGGAATTGTAGTCAATAGTTGGGGATCAAAAGCTCCAGAGCCATAGGAGAGTGGGAAGATCACAGTTCCAGCTCAATGGAGGGGACTACAGCCCCAAGTTCATGGGAGAAAACCCGAACTCCAAATTCACAGGAGGAAATCACAACCCCTGCTCATATGAGGGCTCTGTACTCTGGCTCATGGGAGGAGATCACCTATCTAGCTCAGATGTTGGACCACAACTGTGGCTCATGGGAGTATTTTTACTTCCTGAAGTACTCCTATACAGATATCCATAGTGGCTAGATTAGACTAATCTGCATTCCCCCATTAATGCATTTCCCTGATGGATAAGGATGTTCTACATTTTGCATGTAATTATTAGTTATCTGTATTTATTTGAAAGCTAGGTGTTCCACTCATTTGCTCACTTATTGACTGGACGATTTGTTTTTTTCTGTTCCTCTTTACTTCCTCTTAGTTCAGTATAATTATGTGCCAACATTATCATATATATTTTTCTTTTTAATAGCTTTTATTTTTTTTTGTTTGGTGAGTTTCTTATTCCAGTGTTCATAAGTATTTTCTTATTTTTTTCTTTTTTTTTGTGCTTTTATTGATGTTTTGTGTATTTCAGATATAATTTTTCAATTCAGTTTAAGCACATTCCATTTTCCCTTCCCCCACCCCACCTGAGATCATGCATTCTGTCATAACTGCCCCGCATCTTTCTCTCAGTATTTTTTTATGTTTAGGTATTCATATTTTCCTCCATTAATTTTATATTACTCAAAATAGGGATACATACTCTCCAGCCATATACAGTAATTACAGACTCTGAAAGTAAGTGGTGGGTGGATTCTAGAGCCTGTTGAGAGATTTACATTAAAACGACATATTTGCTTTCAGATAAACAGAACTATAAAAATAACGGTGTTCAGCTTGCCTTTCATTTGGGTATTTGGTGTTATCATCCACAAATGAGGTAAACCATTCATAGTTTGTTTTTCTGGGACTGTGTTACTTCACTAAGCATAATGGCTTCGAGCTCCATCCATTTACCTGCAAAGTTCATAATGTCATCTTTCTTTACTGCTGAATAGTACCCCATTGTGTAGATGTACCACATTTTTGTCATCCACTTATCTGTTGAGGGGCATTTGGGTGGGTTCCAGCTCTTTGCTACTGTGAAGAGAGGGGCAATAAACATGAATATGCATGTATCTTTGCAGTAGGATGAGTGTTTTGAGTATATACCCAGGAGTGGTATGACTGGGTCAGGTGGTAGGCTCATTTTGAGTCTTTTAAGGGTTCTCCACACTGCTTTCCTTAGTGGTTGTACAAGTTTACATTCTCACCAGCAGTGGATGAGTCTTCCCCTTTCCCCACAACCTCTTCAGCATCTGTTATCTTTTGTTTTCTTGATCTTAGTAAGAGTTTGTGACACAAAGAGCTAACCATGTATTTCAATGATATTATCATTTGAAATCAAGTTTGCTAATATGGACAGCTCTTCAGCATAGTGATTAATATCATCTTTGGTTTTTATAAACAGCAAAGGAGAAAATTTAATTCATGCAACAGACAAATTTCTCTTCCAAAGAAATAATGGGCAATACTTACAATGCACATGCTAATTTAATTTTTATAACCAAGAAGTACTAAGAACAGAAAGTCATGTCATTTATCACTTTGTGATAGGTAAGGTTTTTAAGAAACTCTTTGCTTGTTACTTGTTTAAAAAATCAGCAGGTTGGAGATGGGCATAGTTGAATATGCCTTTAATCCCAGCACTAGGGAGGCAGATCCAGGTGGGTCTCTGTGAATTCAAGGCCAACCTAGTCTACAGAATGAGATCCAGGCCAGCTGGGGATACAGAAAAAGACCCTGTTTCAAAAACACCAAAAAATATCAAATGTCAGAAGGATAGAATAGCTTTCTGAACTGGCTTACACATGCGCGCGCGTGCACACACACTCACACACACACACACACCATACACACACACACCATATATATATATATATATCTACATATTCATTCTTAGTATATATTAATTTTATATAATTTTCAGTACTGCAGGTAGTTGTATATGACAGAGGTGGTGTTTAATTATTCCATTGTGAAAGCTGTAATTACAGTATTAAGTGCACTTTTATATCTGTATATATAAATGATTTCAAGGAATGCTATTTATACTCCACAAGGTATTGTATGGACTGCTGGAATTAGTTCTGTGCATCTACATGTACACATCTCAGACTTTAATTTTTTAATTGACAATGAATTCTCAATAAAAGAATCTGTATAGATACGTCCTTAGAAAACACAGAAGATAAAGGAAATTTAAACAAAGTGATCTCTAATGGGAACTAAGGCTTTTTGGATGCCAACATTATGAGCTCTTCAACTTAAACTAAGCCACTTAAAAGCATTCTTTTTGAACATTAAGAAAAGAGTCTGAAATCTCAATCTGGTATAGAGCTTATGTAGATGTTAATGGTGAAGACTAAAGAATTAATAGTGTTCAGTATATTCAATTTAGACTAACATTTGTGTCATGTTCTTACCCTCTTTCTGATCCATTAGTAAAATGGCTTTGCTTTATTACATGAAATAAAAGTGATTTATTTTAAGGCTGCTATTAGTCTTTGGACTCATGCTGCATCTTCAGCTGCTAGGAAGTCATTGTAGGCAATAGAAATGCATTCTACATATGAGGCTGTTGAAAAACATTTGCCAAAAGGCAAAAGAAAATTGAATTGAACAATTCAAAAATTTGATGTAAATGAGCTGCTGTTCTTTTATTGTTTTTGCTTTCAAATTTTCCTTTCCATTGCAATCTATCAACAGCACAGGTAGTCAAATTATACGTGCAGTATTGTCAACTATTAAAGTTTCCAGTGAATATTAAAATTTTGCTGCTTAAACAGTTATTTGTAGAAACTTTTATTGGATAAGAATAGAATATGAAAAGGAAAAAAAAACTTTAACTGGAGATTTAATACATGTTGTTAGTTGTAATTCTTTGAATGTTGGCAATTGTCCCCTCCATAAGTCAGTCTTTCCTTAATGTTTACTTTTGTAAATCATTCTGATTTACTGCTGGGTCCTTGATACTTCTGGCCAAGACATTTAAAAAAGCTAGTAATTTTGACAATTTTTACACAGGTAAGAATTATAAGGACAAAAGATTCATCTCTCAATAGCTTGATCTGATGTGCATTGTTGCGAATTGGATGGACAATGAATGAATTGTAAACATTGATGGAAGGAGTCCTCTCTAACTACAGTTTGCTAACTTTTTACAACATCGTTCACTCTGAATATTATTTCTGTTAGAAAGCCCTGGCAGTAGGGTATAGGAAGTAGATGAACATTTTTTTGACTCTGACATGATAAACATTTTAATCAATTTGACTATTTGTTCTTTTCTTGGCCAAGAATCCCCAACTCTTGTTCCTTCTAAGAAATGAAGGTCATGACAAGATTTACTATATTAGTAAAGTGTTTTGAATAACTGTTAGATATCCTGCTACTTTTCCATTCATTGACTTGTTTGGTGATATTGTAATTAAGCTGGAAATAGCTTTACAAAAAATTAAAATGGATCTAAATATACTTTTGGCATACAGAACCTTAATAAAACTGGCATAGTTTTTGCACATATTTGTTAATACCTTTATTCCTTTTTATATTTTCCTGAAGGTCAAATAGCCATAATCAAAGTGACTCAAAAAGTGTGTCTTAACAAATTAAAAAAATCAACAACTAATAATATGAAAATTGTGTCTAATTGCTAATGTTTACCTATAAACTCATAGTTTATTAAATAGAGGGAAACTATATGTGTCAATAATTAATATGGTAGGCTTTAGATACAAAGTTTCCTACTGTGAATAATTTGATAAAACCTTAGTAGTTGCTATTGTACTTTAACACTGGGGTTGGACCATTGATTGATTTTCTCCCTTATCGGCCTACATAATATTCTCCAAAACTGTGAGAACTAGTCTTCAGTGCAGTGGCTTCTAGGTCAATTCTAGTTCTATGTCTCCCAGTCCTGTGTCCAAAATATGTCCTGACTTCAGCAACAGGGACTGGCCTTCAAGTCCTTGGAGGTAATCAATGAATGTGGCAATATCTGTGTTATTTGGGGTATCACTTGAAATACCTTGGCTGACTGAAACAAAACATAACAGGGGTAGAAAGAATACCAAATCTGTGTCTCAACTCTGACCAGTGAAGTCTCCTCCTGCAATGGAATATATTTTGGAGCAATACAAATAGGAGGGAACAACAATGCCAAAAAGCCTGTATCAAACAGCTGACAGAAACAGTTAACCTCTGCCCAAACAATAAACTTCTGCAGAGAAAAACTTTGAAAAGACTGAGAAAAAGATGCAAGACATGCATGGCAGAATGCATTACCTGGGGAGGGGTGGAGGAATGGAAAAGGGAGTGTCTAAACTGGACTGAGAAATGATGTATGAAACACATAAAACACCAATAAAAATATTTTACTTAAAAAGAAAAATTAAAGAAAGGCTCCAGCTGGCCAAAGCAGAGAGAATAAGAGGCTACGGAATGTGTGTCCCTGGATAGGACTCATATTAAAACTCACATGGCTCATAATCCATCGTAGAAAAGGGGAAACAAATATTATTTGAGCCAGGGGTGGTACCTGATCATAATGAAACAGTGTATTCCAGCCCTCTGGATACTCGCTCATATAAACTTAACATAAATGGTTACAACAGGCACAAACCCAGTTAAACTCAGTGAGTGAAATCCAGCAAAGAAGTGGAGAAATGGGAAACCAGCCACAACTTTAATCAAAGAACTTTTGGGAGTTGATTATGCTGGGGGAGGGAGAGTTGGCATTCTTTATGGGAGAGACTCTGCATAGGGTGACTAGACACCAGTAGATGAATTTGTACTGAGGTACATCTGAGTACACAAACTTCACTCAATAAACCTTAACATATGACAGAATGCCTGAAATCTAGTCAGCAATTCTATGGGCAGTTCAGAAGAAGGAGGAAGTATAAATCTGATTGAAATGTTTTATAAGAAATGCACAAAAATTCAATAAAAACAAACACTGAAAAAAGTAGCATTTGTGTGACTTCAAGAAAAATTGAACTATTTTAAGATTACATGTTAATTTAATATACAAAACAAAATATAAATATGTTTATATATTAGTCACAGTAAGAATAAGTATTTTACATATACTTTGTATCACAAAAACAGCTTCAGAAACACAGACATTGGCATAACCACCTATAGCCAGTTTTTTGTTTTTTTTTTTTCACAAGATTCACAGCTTGTCAACCCGGATGAATAATTTTCTACTCTCGCAGCAAGCATAGCACCACCCCGCATGATTAAAGGTAGCCAGTAGATATTAAGCCTTGAACTTAGTGTCTCCTTAATTCTTCTACAGCTCACGTTGGAGTGTTTTCACCAATAGTTTCTTACTATTAAGAACTGGTGGGAAACTTAGTATTGTTTTAGTGTCTAAAAGATGTATGGCTGGGGGCTGAAGAGATGGCTCAGCAGTTGGGAGCACTGACTGCTCTTGCAGAGAACCTGGGTTCGATTCCCAGCACCCATATGGCAGCTAAAAACCATCTTTAAGTCAAGTGTGGTGGTGCACGCCATTAATCCTAGCACTAAGGAAGCAGAGGCAGGCAGATCTCTCTGAGTTCAAGGCCATCCTGGTCTACAGAGTGAGTTCCAGGCCAACTGGGGCTATAGGAAGACCCAGAAGAAAGAAAACAAATGAATCACTCAGAAGATGGAGCAAAGATCTGAACAGAGACTTCACAGAGGAAGAATTAGAGATGGCTGAGAAACACCTTAAGAAGTGTTCAACATCACTAATAATTAAGGAAATGCAAATTAAAACCACCTTAAGATACCACCTTACTCCAGTAAGACTGGCTAGGATCAAGAAAACAAATGATGCCAAGTGCTGGAGAGGGTGTGGGGAAAGGGGAACACTCATCCATTGCTGGTGGGAATGTAAACTTGTGCAGCCACTATGGAAAACAGTGTGGAGAACCCTTAGAAGACTCAAAATGATCCTGCCATTTGACCCAGTCATACCACTCCTGGGTATATACCCACAAGACTCATCTTACTGCAGAGATACATGCACAGCTATATTTATTGCCGCTCTGTTCACAATAGCAAAAAACTGGAATCAACCCAAATGCCCCTCAACTGACGAGTGGATAGAGAAAATGTGGTACATGTACACAATGGAATTCTATGCAGCAGTAAAGAAAGACAACATCATGAACTTTGCAGGTAAATGGATGGAGCTAGAAGACATCATGTTAAGTGAAGTAACACAGTCCCAGAAAAACAAACGACAAATGGTATCTCTCATATGTGGATGCTAGTACCAATAACCCAGTTATAAATATTTCTTGTGGAGAGGGATGCATATTAAAAGAACAACAACAGAAAGATTGCATCAGAAGGCTGACTGAAATGGTGACTCGGGAAGGGTGGGAGGGGTGGGAGAGGGACACGGGTGTATATTCGATTGGTGCATGTTTAATTGACGTGAGTTCAACAAGTATCCAGTTTTGCCCAGACTCTGTCTACAGGATACATGGTGTTTTAGGACTTAGTAAAAGTAAATATGTGCATATTGGACAACATTGGTTTGAAGGCTGATAAAAACGGTAATGCATCTGAGTTAATTGGTGATATAAATTGCTCTTGTCCACATTAGCTTTAACTAAAATCTGTATAACAATTACTTTGGGATTGGTATAAACAAATGTTCTCTATAATTTTGCTGTCATATAGTATCACCTGGTAGCAATCTCTTTCACCTATAGGATGATTTAACTCAAAAATAAACTTTGTTTCCCAAGTTAATCACATACAGTAACCCAAAACAGCATGGGTGAACTTGATGAAATCTGTGCCTTGATTCCACCCTATAGGTATGTATAAAACAACTGCTTTTTTGAGACTCATGGGTCAAAACTAAAAACCTTAAATAAAAAAGGGGGATATAGATAGATATGAAAACTTTTTGTCAAAAAACCTTGCAACCCAAATCTTAAAACTAACTATGGGAAAGGATTTGTATGTTCCAACAGGCCAGAGTATCACCAACTTAATGGCTGAGAAAGAAAATGCAGCTTTGCAGTGAGTAGGATGTACCAGAAAGTGCCAGCAGAAGGATTGACTCCTCTGGGCATTGAAGGGAAGAAATGCCTCAGATTGCTGCAGACATCAGGCCCCTCTGTGGATCCTACTAGTAACAACTATTTTTAATGATTCCTAACGAAGCTTACCTTCTAGGTGCCGCAAAGGTTTTAATACAAGAGACTTTCTTAACTCCCCCCCATAGAATAAGGAGAAATATGATGATGATGAGGTCGTTCTCCAGCTGTAGATTGGAGCCAGCTGTTATAGAGGTATTCTCTTGTAAAATCAGTAAAACTGCCTTCTTTAATTGACTAATGGACATAGAAACTGTGAAAAGGATTATTCTCTATTCAGAACCAAATATAATGCTAAAGTCTCCTTAAGCTATGCACTTAAGCAAAATATATTAATACAGGAGCTCTGACATCAACAATGGATTATTCTACCAAGGAGATGTTGGCCAGGGGATCCAAGCCCCCACAAAAGGTAAAGGCTCCTTGCCTCCAAACTGGGATATCTGCAGGAAGAGAGGCGATAAGGCCCTGCTGTTGAAGACCTGATATAAACATGGGAAAGATGTATGGAGACCGCACTTGCAAGTATACAGATGGTCTCTGGAATGCCAGAGAGTGTTACCAAAGGCCACTAAACCAATAAAGCAAATATAGGTCTCCTTGAGTCAAGCAAGACTCCTCCGTCAGCACCAGCTACACCTCATCTGCCTGGAAATACTGTGCAGCAGTGGCAGCCATATGTCTGTATATCCCAAATCTAATTGGCTATTAGCTCTCTCCTTGGAGGAATAACCCACGGCTGATGCCACAAGCTTACATCCTCTAATGGTTAGGAGATGTTATAAACCACACGAAGACCCTGTCATACTTAACAGAAGAAAATGTAATTCATGGATTGACATACCATCCAAACATCTGTGTCTATACCAAAGTAACCTACCATAACAATTAGTACTGTTTAAATACCTATATATCTAATTGCGTGTGCTTCATTAGTAGGATCGAAAGGCTATATATTATACTGTTTAAATACCTATATATCTAATTGCATGTGCTTCATTAGTAGGATCGAAAGGTTATGCCTGGACAAGCTGGCAGCCCATGAAAGAAAACAGCCAGAATTGACTAGAGACCAAGACAACAGCTCCAGAGAAAGTAGACTGTTTTGCTTCTCATCCACCTGTGCCCCTTTTCTAAGCCTAGGGAACAATCTGCGGAAGAGGGGGCGTGGTAGAATGTAAGGGCTGCGATTGGGGTGAATGGTGAAACTACAACAATATAGACTGGACACTCATTTGATCAACTTGATTGAACATACAAGCCCCCCCTGCTGGATGGTGGGACCCATGAGCTGTGTGGGTTTGGGCACAACTGCTTGCAAATTGGTTTTACATGAAGGATGCTTGTACTCACAAATTATCACCTATTGTTAAAAAAATGAAAACAAAACAAAACAAAAAAGCAGAGAAAGATGCAGAAAACTTACGGCAGAATGCACGATCTGGGATGGGTAGGGGTGGGGTGGGGGGGAAGGGAAGGGGATATATGCCTGAACTTAATTGGAAAATGATGTATGAAATACACAAAGCATCAATAAAAATAAATTTAAAAAAGACAATAAATAAATAAATAAATAAATAAATAAATAAATAAAATATCTATGGCCAATAGATTCAAAAGAAGGAGTCCATTTATGGCATTGGACATTTTATTTACTACCCTATGGTGTTCGGTAGGGGCAATGTCTACTATTATAACTCCTTTCATATATTTTTACAATATATGTATATGTGTATATATGCATATAAAGAAGCATTTAAAATGGTAGGTTTCTATACGTCTTTTTCAAAATGTTCAGTCTTAGTTATCCTTCCCTGGATTTTCTCTCCCATCCCTTGCCCTCCTATTCCTCGCCCCAATTATTTCTTCCTAATCTGTTATTCCCTTCCCCTCTATAATTTCATTCATTCTTCTTCCTATAAAATAGTTTCCTGCCCTCCTTCATCTATCATATAATCTATTAATTGCCCAAAGAATTCTGCATAATAACAGAGATACCTGTTCAACCATGCTCATTGCTGCTTTATCCACAATAGTCAGGATGTGAAAACAACCTTGATTTCCATTGGTAGGTTAATGGATAAAAAATTATGATACATTTACTCAAGGAAATATTATTCTGCTGCTATGAAAAACAAAATTATGGAATAGGCAAAAAAATGGATGAACTGTAAGCAATCATCCTAAGCAATGTAATCCAGACCTAGAAAGATAAATGCATATCTTCTTTCACATAAGTCAATTCTATCTTTGAATCCTTAGACATATATATGCTTCAATTGTGTGTGTGTTTGGAAGTTTGTCAAATTGAGTGTCTTGTTATCTTTCACTTTGGGTTTTCATGTTTAGAGAATACAATGAATACAATGAGAAAGAATGGAATGAAATAAAAAGGCAGTTTGGAATGCTCAGTGACAAATGTTCTGTCACTGAGAATGTGGGGCTTATGTTTACTACAGTTGGCACCTCCAGAAACTGTGTGAGCACTGGTGAGCTTATTGGTGTGTCTGTATATATCATTTCACATAGTCTAGTATCAATCAGAGAGACAAGCATTTTAGCATCAGTGACAGTATTCATACTCTTGATGAGTATGAATCCCTGTAACACTGTGAGCACTATTCTAAGAAGTTTTTATGTCCCTCCCAATCTACTGCCTTGTTGACTGACAGTGGAAGTTCTGATCTGATGATGAAGGGTCAGGTTCTTTCCTCTCTTCTGCTATCTTGTCTTTCTGTCTCTTTTGCTATTGTCTGCATATTGTTCATCTTTGGCATCATTAGTCACCATGAAGTACAGGGTACAAATATGAATGTGCCGGTTGGGGGGGGGATTGCCCATTTCATAATGTGGAGTCCATCAAAACTCTGATAGACTCCACTTTGGATGTCTCTTTCCAAACCCAGTCTGAGAAATAGCAGGAGTTACATGACAATTTTTTCTTATGGCATATGTGAATCATAGCCTTTACTTGTTAATTATGTTTCTACAGGTGGGAGTAGTATAGATAAAGACCAGAAAAATAGGAAGGGTCCCTTGTGAAAATGGCTTTAATAAAGAGCTGGGAAAACAAAAGAAGAAAATGGACTTAGGGGATACTGGGAACAAAGGTGGAACCACAGAAGCTGGATATGGAGAGCAGATGTTGTGGTATAATCAACCAAAATATCTATGAAAACTCTATATGGAAAACAATTGCTTTGTAAGGTATTTTAAGACAAACAACAATAAAACAATAATAAGCAAGTGGTCCTCAACCCCTTTCTCTTTGAAGAGGTATTCTAAATTAGATGGCTAATTTAGGACTCTGATATCATTTGATGAACAGAAGCTAATCAAATTTTTAAAACTAATAACAAGAGAACCAATACAACTGTATTTCCATTATTAGAGGAAGTACACAGTGCTGTGAAAAAACATCATATATTTATCTGAGTTTCAGGAAAACACAATGAAAGGCTCAAATTTATGCTTCAATTGAAAAGAGAACAAACTCATTATGGAGTACTGTATCTCTCAAAACTTACAGATTCTGGTTCACAAAGCTGGAATACTATAACTTCAAATAAAATGCAACATTTTATAAAATATTATCATTATTCTGATAGGTCTATTTATTTTCTAAATGTTGATTTGTTTTACTGAACCCTTTTAATTGTGTATTCATTATTATGCTTACATGTTTTTATAGAGGGATTTTATTTATTTATTTATTTATTTACTTATTTATTTATTTTTCTATGTGTATGAATGTACTATCTGTATGTAGGTTTGTGCACCCGTGTCGTGAAATACCTCGGAAGTCAGAAGAGGGCGTTGCATTCCTCTGGAACTGGAGTTAAGGACGGTTCTCAGCCACTATGTGGGTGCTGGGGATTGAACCCGGGTCCTCTGCAAAAGCAGTTGGAGCTCTTAACCGCTAGGCCATCTCTCCAGCCCATATAAAGGGATTTTTTTTTATAAAAATAGAAAATAGACAACATAATTTGGGAGGTTTAGGGGTTTTTTGGTGTTGTTTTGGGGGGTTGTTGTTTACTGAGACAGAGCTCCCTGTAGCTCCAACTAGCCTGGATCTCGCTATGTACACCAGGGTAGATGCAATCTCACAAAATCCATCTACCTCTGCCTTCGGAGTACTGGGATTAAAGGTGTAAACCACCAGGCCCAGAAATATAATTTTTTTTTTCTCTTTTTGAGACAGGGTCTCCCTGTAGCCCCAGCTGTCCTGGAACTCACTCTGTAGACCAGGCTGGCCTTGAACTCACAAAGATCTGCCTGCCTCTGCCTCCCAAGTGCTAGGATTAAAGGCGTGCACCACCACGCCCAGCCAGAAATATAATTTTTAAGTGGGAATAAAGTCAAACATTATTATGAAATTTTTAAGCATTAAGATTTAACTGTCAGTACAATTAGTAACTGGAAAACATTGACTGTAGTTTGGACAGCAATGTAATTTATAGGAGCTAGAATAAATTGATCTCACATAACTATGTTTAGTGTCCTAAATTCCACATTGTATTATGAATTCAGCTGATCTAGTAAATTGTAGTGTAAAATATTTCAAGTATAAGTATATTTTATTTTTTTTAAACACATGAGGGAATGAAATAGGAAGAAAGAATGGAGCCTAGGATGTCTCTCCATCTGCTGCATGGGCAGCCCTTGGGTCATATTAATAACAGTATGTCAGACTCATCTTACTCCTGGCAATGTTGATAACATCTTCTGCTACCAATTGAAAAGTGATTAGACTTGATAAACTCAAATAGTTCCTGTAACTGGAAATATTGGTAGCACCATTTGATATGAACAATAAAATATCACCCATGAGGAGAAAAATATCCTATTTTATAATGTGAGGTAAATTAGATTATGCCAAAAAATAGGAGAAAAATGGCACTCTTGAGGACAAGGAAAGAAAAGGAGAAGACAGCCTCGTAATACTCTATGGTAAATTAGATTATGCCAAAAAAATAGGAGAAAAGTGGTACTCCTGAGGACAAGGAAAGAAAAGGAGAAGACATCCTTGTAATACTCTATGTACTTAAAAATCCCATAGCCTCACCTTGGCAGAAGTGGCTCCCAGTTGGGCATGCCCATTCTTAACCAATAAAAGAACATTTTCCCATCTTCTTTAGGCAGCTTTTCCTAAGTAGTTGCTCATTCTTGACTCTGTCTATCCTCTTTCAGGATATACTTCTACTCAGGAGTCTGCCTGCCCTGTCTCAGAATAAACTTTCTCTCAGGCATTTGGCAGTGATATCTGTCTTTTGTCCAGCTCTGAAAGAAAAGACAAATTTCTTATTCTTGTACTTCTAGTGGCCATTTCTATTCTGAATCGTGCAGTCCTTCTTCCATCCCCAAAACCACTGAGGAAGCTTCTGCCTGATGATTCTTTACCTTTCTCTTTGCAACAAAGAAAGCCAAAATGATTGCCAGGTTTTACCAACTTGTGTACTTATTCTACACCAATTCAGACAACACAGGGGAGCTTCTAATTTTAGTGACACTCACTTTCATCACAGACTGGTTTGTCAGGCATGAATAAACAGGTTCTGGGTATTAAGACACAAGCATCTTCTCTGAAGAAGGTCATTACTCTATCTAGCCTCATGTGATCTAGGTCAACTGAAGCTCTTGGAAAATGAGAGGAGATACATTGCAGACTAGGACAATTCAGAGGATTGTGTGTATCTGTCATAGTCAGTCCTCAAACAAACATATATGGAAGATTACACACACACACACACACACACAAACACACACACACACACACACACACACACACACACACACACACACCCCACCTGGGAATTGTTAAGCAAAGAATACAGTCCCAGACAGAAGAGACCTCCCTCTGAGTAGTAGGTGAGGGTGGTCCAACAGACTCCCAAAATAGCACAGACTTTTGGTAAAACCTTTGCTTATCTCCAAGATTAATCGATAAGAACTACCGCTGAAGACAGGACATAATTTGGATACAGGACTTGGAGTAATGGAGCAGGAAATGACCTCAGAAACTTCTACTAGAAGTTTAGCTCTCATAATTCTGGATCATAATAGCCAAGGAGCTAGGGGAGATCAATAATCCAATTCAGCTCTAAAGGCTAATAACCACATCCTGCACTGTGAGCTATCCCCATTGGTTCAGTAGTGGCATTGTAACCTGGGGGATAATCAACAGCTACCTAATTGGACTTAAAACCTCTAAATGGGAGTGAAATGATGGGTGGCACTGTAAACTCAGCCAAATGCACATGGCTGGAGAAGACACAGATCCTAGAGAAAACGCTAGCTCTGTCGTGTCTCCAGACAAATAAAATTTCTTACCATAAGCTAAACATGGAACCTTACACTTACAGACAGGATTACTAAACAACGCTCATCAAGGAAGCCTCTTTTTGCAAGAGACTGAAGCTACTGCAGAGTTATATAAGTGGTCGAACACAGAAAATATAGACTGGAGTGATGTCACAAACCTAGGTGACACATGTTCTGTTGAACTTCTGTACTCAGGGATCATAGGACCTAGTGGATGCAGGGTTAGGGAGAAAAATAATGCATCCCTCAACCTTTTGCCAGTGAAGCATCATTATATATCAGAATTCAATGCACACAGAAGGACTCAATTTGCCGCAATTTGAAGAAGAGGCTACCGAGTGTGTGTCCATGGGATGGACTCTTATATTAATCCTTGCCTACACATGGCTCAGAGACCATTACAGAAGAGGAAACTATGGCTTTGTGAACACAGGGGAGTACAGATTGTCAGGCAACTGCAAGCCTGCCTGTATGAACTTGTGTCAATGGTGGCATTGAGCACAGGACCCATGCCTACTCAAACAAGAGTCCAGAAGGGAGGAGAGAAATGTGCCATGGGTCAGCCCTAGACTGAGAAAAATAGGAGAGTGATTGCTGCTGGGTGAGGGAAATATGCCTTACTTACAATCTCTAAATGGGCTGACTAGATTCCAGTGTATGGATTTTTACTGAAGGACAACTGGATACAAATGCTTGACTGGATAGGACTTACCATACATGGTAGAAGGGGAAGGTCTGGTGAGAGACTGGAGGGACATGGAAGGGGGGGGCAGGGTGTAATTAATTAAGAATTGTTCTATAAAATTACAAAAGCTCTATACAAATTTAAAAAATTAAAAAAACACAAAATAGGCAAAGAGAAGAAAATGCATTAAAAACAGCAATTCGACTTTCCTAAGTTTCTAATTTTATTGTGGTACTGAGATTAAAACAGAATGTAAACAGAGAGGGAGTTAAATAGAAACCAGTATGAGAGGAGAAAGTGGAGTGTTATAAAACTTACTTTGGTAAGAATGGAATTAAAAAATTGTAACTAACTCACAAATGAATACATGTCATTTTTCACCCAAGCAGGAAAATGCAATATGTATCACCATCACAGAAAGACAGTTTCAGCTCAGACAGAAGAGAAGCTAACACTGTATCTGGACTTTAAGATTTTCCACGGACTAAGGGTAACAGCATAATTGCAACATTTTCAGAGCTTAGATGGCAAAATATGACAAGATTTATGATACCCAATATCAAGTGGATCTTTGTGCTAACCCATAATCACTCTCAATTTCCTGGTAAATTCATCTTCCTGGGGATTATTTCAATTACCCTTTCATTTAAAAGAAAATCTTCAGCCCATCATTGTACAGTGAATTACCTCCCAGCCAAGTGTCATAGATAATACAGGCATCATCTCCTTTATTTTTCAGCCAGAAAAATTATTTAAAAGTAGCATTTATTAGACACATTATTTGAAAACTTTGTCACATATTATTACTTGGAGCAAGGGAATAAAAATTGTAACCTTATTTGCAAGATTTTGTCATTTCAGAGACTACAGGAACATTTTGTTTATAAAAAGAGTGTGGTTCCATTTCACAATATTTTATATTTAATTTGAATTTATACTAATATATTTATATTTTATTTCAAAATAATTTAAAAATAAGAGTGTGGTGAGTATGTTAAAATAATATTCACAGATGATGATGAACAGAAAGTTTCGTCAAATGCTTCAAGATACCATAAGCATCTTCCAGTAGAAGATACATAGCAAGTACAAAATGCATTGTTTAGGGATTTATCTAGGCTGTCAGAGTCACAAAATGTCATGAATGAATGATGAGAAGACCCTCAACAAGCAATAAATCTTAATTTAAAAGAAGCAAACCTTAAAGATTTATATTAGGTATAAGCAGAAAGAATGCAAGGTTTGCTCAAAATGTTTGGGACAAAGGGATGTAGACAGCTCACTAGTTAAAGGCAGTGGTTCTTCATATAGAGGATCTGGGCTCAGTTCCCAGCACCCACATGACAGATAACAACCCCCTGTAATTCCAGTACCAGGAGAACTAATCCCCTCTTCTGGCCTCCCTGTGCATGATACAAATGTTGTACTTACATGAATGCAAGGAGTACACTCATATAAATAAAATAAAATGAATTAGTGATTATTATTAATTAATTTTTAATACTTAATTATTTCAGACAAAATTTCAACCAACCTGCTCATCCATCAGGTCCATGGGCTATTTCTTTGCTATGAAGAGATGCTCTTTTTTTTCCAATTATGAGCAAGTCCTTCCTCCCTCAAAGTAAATTACTCTATTCATCATCCCAGAAAGCTTTTAAATCTCAATCTGCTTTCTAGACAGATTAAATTACCACAATTTCAAATGCTCAAATAACTCTTCTTCTGAATCAAATGATGCCCACTCACAATTGTGTGAGATTTCTCCAACTTTTATCTTCCTTGTTTTTTTTTTTTAAGGCATGATTTCCAGGATTTCTTCCTTAATATGTTTGTAGTTTGTATATAAGGTGGCTACTGTTTTTTTTTTTTATAAATTTTATTTATTTCTGTATGTGTATGAATGTACTGTCTGCATGCAGGTCTGTGCACCCGTGTCGTGCAACGCCGCGGAGTTCAGAAGAGGGTCTCGGATTCCCCTGGAACTGGAGTTCTCCTGGAATTGGAGCTTCAGACGGTTCTCAGCCGCCATGTGGGTGCTGGGGATCGAACCCGGGTCCTCTGTAAGAGCGGTCGGCGCTCTTAACCGCTAGGCCATCTCTCCAGCCCCTGTTTTTTAATGTATTTTAATTTTTTTGAAAATTTTATATTTGCATTATATCCACCCTCGCAATCTTCATTCAACTCCATCCATATCCCCCAGACTCAATATTGCCCTGTTCTCTTCCTTTCTAGAGGTGTCTATTATTATTACTATTATTATTATTATTATTATTATTATTATTATTATTTTATGTGTATTCTTTGCATATAGGTAGGTGTACTTGCTTGTTGTGCAGTGCCCATAGAGGTCAGAAGAGGATGTCAGATCCCCTGGAACAGGATGGCTGTTAGCTACCATTTGGGTGTTAGATATCAAACTCAGATCCTCTGTAAAAGAAGTCAGTGCTCTTAACCTCTAAGCTATCTCTTCAACCTCTAGTTTCTTTACTCTTTTATTTTTTTTATTAATTTTATTTATTTCTGTATGTGTATGAATGTACTGTCTGCATGCAAGTGTGTGCACCCCTGTCATGCAATGCCGTGGAGGTCAGAAGAGGGTGTCGGATTCCCCTGGAATTGGAGTTTCAGACGGTTCTTGGCTGCCATGTGGGTGCTGGGGATCGAACCCGTGTCCTCTGTAAGAGCGGTCGGTGCTCTTAACTGCTAGGCCATGTCTCCAGTCCCGTTTCTTTACTCTTAAGGACAAACTGGAATCACACATAAGGATAAAAAAATGATAATGTGCAACTTTGGAGACAAAGTCATAAAAGGCACTTGACAGTCCTCTAACCCTCTAATGAATCATTTGATCAAGAGTTGGCAAAACTGGATTACCACCTGTAGAAAGATGAAGCTGCACCTCTACCTTTCACCATGCAAAAAAATAAACTCAAAATGGATCAAAGACCTCAATGTGAAACCAGAAAATCTGGAAATTATAGAAGAAAATGTTGGCAGTTAACTTCAAGAATAGGTGTAGGAAAAGACTTTCTAAATCAGACAGCAGCCGTGTTGGGAAAAAGGTCAACAACAGACAAATGGGAACTCATTAAACTCAAAAGCTTCTCTATAGCAAAAGAAACAATCAAGGAAGTGAAAAGAAAACCCACAGAGTGTGAGGAAACCTTCAGCAGTGATACATCAGATAGAGCATTAACATCCAGAATATATAAATTACACAAAAACCAAAGGATCAAGAAAATAAACGACACCATCAAAAGATGGAATAAAGAGCTGAATAGAGAAGTCACAAATGAAGAAGTGAAGATGGCTGAGAAACATGTCAGAAAGTGTTCAATGTTGCTAATAATTAGGGAGATGTAAATTGAAACCAGTTTAAGATTTCACTTTACCCCAGTAAGAATGGCCAAGATTAGGAAAACAAATGACAACAAATGCTGGAGAGGTAGTGGAGAAAGGGGAACACTCATTCATTGCTGGTGGGAATCCAAACTCCTGCAACCCCTATGCAAAGCAGTGTTGAGAACTCTTAAAAGTCTGAAAATGTACCTAGCACCTGACCCACTTGTACCACTCCTGGGTAAATACCCACAAGACTCATCCTATTGCAAAGACACATATACACCTATGTTTATTGCAACTCTCTTCACAATAGCAAAATCTGGAAGCAATCCAAATGTCCTTTAACCAATGAGTGGATACAGAAAATGTGGTATATCTACACAATGGAGTTCTGTACAGCTGTAAAAAAGGAAGACATCATGAACTTTGTAGGTAAATGGATGGAACTAGAAGACAAAATGCTAAGTGAAGTAACACAGTCTCAGAAAAGCAAATGGCATATGGTGTCCCTCATTTGTGGATGCTAGCATCAAACTCCTAGTTGCAAAGTAAACTGAGCATTGTCTATGTTATACTTCTTTTTTATATGAAAGCAGCATAAAGGTGACTCCCTTAATGGGCTTGAGAATTAACCTAGCACTTATGTTCAGATTTTGTAATATTGGTTTGTAGGTGGAGGATATGTATGCATATTTTGAAGTAATATAAAGTTAAAGAGGAGAAATGTGAAAAATTTAATAGCAATAACCTGTAAAAAATTAAAAGAACTGAGGTTTTCTATGAAGAAAATTAAAATCATTAGAGTATCTCCATAATTAAACAAGCATTTGTTAAGTCTTCTAAAGTTTGTTCTCAGCTACCTTTACCAGGATTATTAACAGATATGACTTTTCACTAGTGCCCACACTGTACAAAATTATCTGCTTTCAATCCCAAGTATACTTTGCAATTCCTCATTCCAAAAGAATCTTTTTATCTTATATTTCCAATGTGTGTATTGACCTATGGTCATAAACACATCTTTAAAACCAATTTTTTTCACATTTTCCTTAAGCCTCCTATAAGCGCCTTTCTATGCAACATTCATGTCAGAAGGCTATAATGGTTTATGTTGCATTATGAGTATACCAGACTCCATGAACTTCTGTTTCAATTATATTTTCAATATCATGCCTTGGTACAGACCATAATACAAAAACCACTTTTAATTTCAAGGCTCAACACTAGAAAAATAAATAACAATTTGGTATTATTGAGCAAGCAGATGCATTCTTTTAGAGTAATATTCATATAGACGACAAGTTTTACATTTATTTTTTAAAGTCTAAAACTGAAAGAAAGACAAAGAATGAAGCATCAACTTTAAAAGCTGAAGTAACAGGTTTGATTAATGTGGTTTCCTATATTTATAGTTGATGTACCAGATCAACAGTGATTTCAATGGTTTTTACACACATCTACAGCTGAGATTATTTCTTCAGAAAATCTGCAGATAGTCTTCAAAAAGCGTTTGTGCTGAAACCCTCACTTACACATTTCAAAGCATGGGGAGCAAAACTGCCCATAGAACTGCCATTAATGTCAATGAGAATCACTGACAAACTCCCAAGCAATACTTTGAAAACATCTTCATTGTTGCCATAGGGCTATTGCTAATGCTGTGCACAAATAAGATTTAGCTCTTAAAGAGACAATTGCTTTTATACTGCTGAGCCTATATCTCCATTGATGCTAAACAGCAATGGCAACACAAGAATACAAGAATGCACCATTCATTTTACTTATCTGAAAGGCATTATTGCACACTTTCTGCACTGCCTCCTAATTTTAAACAAGCAAAATAGATCTTTCTCAAAGCTGTAATATGATTAAATGGGGATGACTTTTGGCCTTTGTTTTTCTTTTTTGTTCACCCAAATATAACAAAAGTATTTAGGTACTCTATAAACAAGCTGTTGAAATTTCTGTTCAGATATATGAAATAATAAATGTGCACTAAATTGCATTTGATATTTTTACAGTTCAAAATAATATGTGTTAATGTTGGATTCAATCCAAATATTATCTTGAGAAAAGAATACTGAACATAGGATATTTTGTTTGACTTTCAGGAATTCTCCTCTCAAGTGTGGTAATTTAAAGAACCATTTTGGGGGTGGAAGAGGTGAATCAATGTTTAAGAAGACATAATGCTCTTACCCAGGGCCAAGTTTGGGTTCCCATAACTCAGGAGGCTCATAACCAATGATAACTCCAGTTCTCTTCTGATGTCTGGGGTCTCTTGCATGCACATGATGCATATAAACCTCACACAGTCATACACACAGACACATAAATAACTGAATAATAAATCCTTAGGGAAGAATCTTGTAAATTATTCAAAACAAATATTTAATCTCTAGATTTCAAGGTTTGATATTATGTGGAACAAGCACATAAATGTGAAAGAAGCATCCCAATGTGGATGTTCAAGAAACCAAATGTTGCATTTTGCTCTGCCTCATTTTTCTGGTCTTTCAGTTTCCTTTTGATATGTGGTTATGGAAATAAAGCAGACTTGTCTTCTCCAGCTCATTAAACAGAAGGTGAAGTGAGAAAGAAGGCATGATTAGTAATAGAGATCAATGAAAACCTTTGCTTTTTCAAGCCAGTCTCAGCAATTTTAATTGTTGCAATACTGTTTTTTTACATTTAGTAATAGCCAAGCAGCTATGTTTTTATTTCATTGCTGGTAAAATATGCCATTTGCATTTAATCCAAATATGCACTAACACAGCCAATTCAACAGCTTCAATGATAAGATAGTCAAAAGATGGACGATGATGATGATCATGATAATGATCATGATGATGGGCTACATTAGATATAATGTAACTGTGCCACATGGTAAACTCAGCTGAGTGGTGCTGAAGAAATGACAGCAGACCTTCTCTGAGCTGATAACCTAAGTCCCATATTACAATGATGGAATTTGGCAAACAAGCTTAGCCCAAATGTAGGTTCACTCTCAAATATTCTGAAACATTTCTACAAAATATGCCTGGTAAACACAGCTGACACTTTTGGACAATATTTTGAATTCTTAGCCACAGAATTTTGTTGTATGAGAAAGAGTGGAACTGTGTCATTAGAATTATTTTGGTTTATTCTACAGAAATATTTACATTTCCTTCATTGTCCTCATTTCTACCATAACCAGTCCAGTAGAACTACAGAATTTTCTTTGTTGGAATGTCTTGCTTAGTTTATTATTTGTTCATAGCCACTTGTACATGGAACTGTGTACTCTTGTGGACATAGACCATCAGGACCTGTACTTGTTAAATCCACAAGGAAGAGAACAATGATTTGTTTATTTTAATAATATTTGCTCAGTTTCTGTAGGCTTGACTGCTTGAACAACCCTGAAATTCACTATGCAGAGCTCTACTCAAAATCAAATTCCACAGTCTGTCTAGTGATCATCTTGAGAGAGAATCGTTCAATATTTCACTTGTAGTTAAGGGCTTTGGCCAAATAGCATTAACTATGGCCATTCTGCAGGAAATCACCTTGGTAAATTTGGTTGTGTTTGAGCTCATGAGAATAAGAAACGACTATGATGCTAGTGTGGAATCCCTATTGGAGGAAGAATCTTTTCTATTAAGTGTAGGCTAATGAATGGATCAACCACCACCTCACTCTTGGCTTCAGCATTAAAAAATGAGTACATTCTGCTCATCATTTTCATCATGAAGTGTCTGTTTAGTTTCAAAGGGAACACAAAGCAACCAATAGGGGTGAAAGGAGTAGTAAAGGGACCTCAATAAGGAGAGGACAGAATACAATGCATCATAGAGTGTTCTAAATAAAAAAATATTAGATGGAAAGTGAACAACTTTAATAATTTAACTCAGTGAGTTTGCCATGCATGACATAGACCCATAAACCTGCTACTTCAAAGATAATTCTAAGTGGTGAATACCCTATTATATTTCTAAGGAATGGTATGGAAGAGTTCAGAAGAAAGCAAGTGGAATCCTAACCACCAGGTATAAATAAATATTTATGTAAAATTATTTTTATGTCCTCCACATGCAACAACAACCACAAAAATTCTCAGTGAAATGTAGAATAGAAAAAAGTGGTGTCTTAGAACAATTCAATATAAAGCCAGCAGATTTTTCTTAAAATCTGAGTAAAACTGTTATACCCTCACTCAGTCTGTGATGTGAATATAAATTATCAAGTTGGTCAGGAAGTTCTACACTACATAAGTAAGATATAAGGCATAAAGTATCTCATATACTTGGCAAAAGAAAATGTAAAATTTATTTGGACAGATATGTCTTCAAATCTAGGTTATACATGATCCAAAGGCAGGATGATGTACAATCAGAAAATATCCATAGTGTCTCCCATGAATAAAAGGCATAATATATAAAGAAAACGTGACTTTTCTGTAACAAAACAATTAAATGAAGAGGATTTAATAAGTGGGCTTTGAAGGGAAAATTAAAAATATGGAAGAAACAAAAAGAACAAAAAGCAATACTAAAAATGCTAACTTTCAAGAGGGTAATAAATAATTTGGCAATAAATTGTCATTGATGGTATAAACAATGAGGTGAGTTAAACAATACATTGTACATATGTGAAAAGGGAATTATTGTACCTGACAAGTATTATTGATTCAAAATGAAACCCAGAATTTTACCAAGATGACATATTTGAAAAGAGGTAAAGAAATATAAAAGATAGAATTAACTGGTCTGGTGTATATGCAATAGAATTTATAGAAAGTGTAAAAAGAGAAGCATGGTTTATTGAAAAATACAAAAGTATATTTCAAATAGTTATGTTGCATGGGATGATAATGCTCCTTCCAAGAGCCATCTAGCAAATACTCTAGTGCCAGGCATGAGAAACCTCCCTTTGTATTTTCAGTCAGTGTATTCCAAGAGGCTTTGAAAACAACATAGGTTATTGCCATTGCCTCTGGTTGCCTGCAAGAACTTGAAGGTAAGACCTTATTGGGCAAGACATCATGCACTGTTCAAAATGCAGAGAATAAGCGATGATGGGTCACTGGTTCCCAATTGGTGCTTCTTCAGTGCGATCTCTACACCAAAGATTCATGAAATGCATGGAAGAGAAGGTAGAGAATGTGTAGTAGACAAAGGACCAGGATGCCTGCAATGAGATAGTGTATCTAGACATGACATGGATGCTTCACTCATGAAACATCAAAAACATAGTTGCTTAAACAAAGACTTGGTTGAATCAAGTTGGAACTGACCTGCAAGCTTTTCTGAAGGCTAAGGTGAAAGCTGATAAATAGTCTAACATGACAGTGAAATCTATAAACCAAAATAACTGGTCTGGCAAGTTTATTTCCAATGGTCCAAGAGTGAATCTACCATTTGGGGGTTAACTAAAAGATGTCTAATTTAATGTAAGTCTTGCTCAATAAGATAGAAATAATGCTTGATACTTTAAACTTACCCAAATATCTGGGAATAAAAAGGTCATTTACCCAAGACGAGAATCTACTCTTGGCATTTTCCTAAACCAATTTATACCCACAGGAAAGCATAGCCCTCACCCTTCATCAGAAGACTTGTATTTGAGAGTATTACAGAAAAGCGCACTTGTTAAAATGGAGAAAATAAGTGAATGTGCAGTTCCCAGTCACAATTGTGGCTACCCCTAAAGATCGTAAATTGTGAAATACGGAGTAGATAGATTATGAACCAGAGGACCAGGATATCTGCTTCTAAGCAGTATCTTTAAGACATTACAGGAATGCCACACCCATAAATATCAACAATGTAGTTGTCTAAACAAGCTTTGCCTGAAGACAACATCAGTTGATATGGAGTGTCATGTCTCTTATCCCAGTGCTGGGAGAAATTTTACATGTTCCACTTGTAAATTAAGAGCTATAGGCAAAAATAGCTTCTTAGAGATGAAGATTTAGTTTTCTCCAGAACTCCTTGATAAGCTGTCCATTTTAAAGTGGTAAGACCTAAACACATGTACCTAAACAAAACTAGAAAGACTCAGTAGGTTGTGTTATATGTATATAACTAACAGTTAAACATAAAAAGTTCATTAATTTGTTAGAGAATGAGGTGCATAGAAAGACTTGCTGGAGAAGGAGTGTAGAAATGAAATAATTATGGTACTCATTTACAAAAATCCTCTCAAACAAAAAAGTAAATAAGAAAGAACAATATGTGACTTTCAGAGAACTATTGAGGAAATATTGCTTTCTGACCTAATGGAGGACATCACATTCACAGTATGAAGCATGGAAATATCTAGTGTCATGGGATAACTATATACTTTTATTCTAAGTAATACAAAAATGCTTGTCTACATTTTCCATTTCTAGGTATTTTATCTATTAATGTTTTTAAATTTTCAGCCTATCAAATACGCTGCTCCTTCTCAGAGCCACCTTACAGACCTTACCAACATGATTGATAATTGTAACCTTTTAGAACCAAAACTTGTTCAATGGGCAACATGCATTGGACATGGCATCCTTGAAACACTGCTTTCTGTGACATTACATTCTCATTGTTTGCTCTACTTCCTACTCGTGCTCAGTGTTCCCTTTCTCAGCATATTAGGAAAGTATGAAAGGTCTTCAAAGCTGTGTTATAAAATCTCAACTGTTTCCTTCTTTTGGCACATTTTATGTGATAGCATGTAATAAGCATTTAATGAAAGTTCAGGTTGTTATAAAAACATACAGAATGTGTTGAGACTGACTTGTTGGTGAGACAAAACACACAGAACATCACAGACAATTGTTTTTAAAGACACCAGGGTTGATAAGCAAATATCACTAAAATGAAAAATCAAGAATGAGAACCTGATGTCTATGACATAAAGTTTTAGTCTGTGTTCTCCAAAGAGAACTGGTTAGTTGGAATCCTTAGCTACTTCTATATCCCAAGGAAGTGAATTAACTTTTCCATGCCTTGGTTTCCTAGTGCTGGGAAAGTAAAATGAGTTTGTTCTCATGATGGGTTTACAATGTTACTTGGCAGAGAAATCACTTTCAGTAAATATTAGTTGTTGATCTTAAATTTAGTGCTAGATTGGAAAAAGGATCTACATGCAAGACAAATACACATAATTCAAAATGTCCTAAACCCTGGTTCTCACAGTTCACATATTTTAGCTTATCATCAGTTTATTCACACAAGGGAGGCTTGGAATCTAAAAACAAGCAATGAGCATTTAGCTGTGGCTGCTAACAATTATTGCTGAATTCTATTTTACATTTCTTTTTGTGCATGCTTTTATTGATGTTTTGTGTATTTCAGACATCATTTCTCAATTCAGTTCAGGCATATTCACTTTTCCCTTCCCCCCACTCCACCCCACCCCACCCCAGATCATGGATTCTGCCATAACTGTCCTGCATCTTTCTCTCAGTCTTTTTTTTATCCCAAAGACAAGCCTTCTTTTTTTTTATTTTTAAGGGATTCTGCAATATAATGACACAGTTGTTTGCGGATAACATTGATGCTACTCAGTATGTCATACAATTAGGTAATTGGTGCAATTTGCAAGTATCTATGTCCAAATTTTGAACAACCCAAGGTTCCCATAGTCCAGTTGGAGAAGCTTGTATGCACAGGCATGTTGATCAGTTAGGAGTCCAGACTATATTCCTGTAGTCTCACGATTCAGCCCTGTCTCTCTGCAGCCCTTACAACCTACCATGCCTACTCTTCCGCAGTTTGTTCCCTGGACTTTGGGAAAGGGGCACAAGTGAATGAGAAGAAAACAGTCTAATTTCTTTGGAGTTGTCATTTTGGACTCCAGTCTGTTCAGGTTGTTTCCCTTCATGGGTTGACAGCTTTCCCAGTGATACCCTTTTTAGTCATATTAACAAAGCACAAGCTATTGGATGTACAGACATTTAAGCAGTACCAATTATTATTGGTCTTTTTTTTTATGCTTAGGAATTCACATTTTCCTCCATTAATTTTATATTACTCAAAATAGGGATACATATTCTCCACCCATATGCAGTAAATACAGAGCCAGAAAATAAGTGTTGGGGGGGTGGATTCTAGAGCCCTTTGAGAGATTTACTTAATAACATCAGAATTGCTTTCAGAGAAACAGAAATATAACAATAATGATGTTGCTCAGCTTGCCTTTCATCTGTGGGTATTTGGTGTTAGCATCCACAAATGAGGAAAACTATCCACCATTTGTTTTCATGGGACTATGGTACTTCACTTAGCATAATGGCTTCGAGTTCCATCCATTTACCTGCAAAGTTCATGATGTCATCCTTCTCTTTTTTTTTTTTTTTTTTTTTTTTTTTTTTTTTTTTTTTTTTGCGCATAGTATTTACCACGGCGATTCACGGGTCCCTTGGATCTTTTACAAACACAGCCACACAATAAAAAAAAAAAAAAAAACAAATAAAAAGAGAAAGTTTGTACTGACATCATCGTAAACTTTTGCAGGTTAAAAGTGGCTAGTGTGCAATCAGAGAGCTTATGCAGAGTGTCATTGTCACTGGAGAGTATTCAGCTATATGCAAAAAGCAGAAATGTGCGCTACAGTGTCATACTTCAGCGTCGCATGGGATATCGTGGATGCCGGTACAAACAACAGTAGCAAAAGGAATCTCAGGGCCCACCAGATTATAGAAAGTAGCATATCTTCTGAGCCATCTACAGGATTTATTGTTATATCTTTTTTCCTTGTGTCCTGTTTGGGTCACTAAGGAAAGCAAATTCATCGATACGCTTCAATTCTAAAGTAAGGGGCAATCCTGCGGTGCCACAAGGAAAGAGGCCTGCCGTAAGGAGGGATCTTTCACCGCTGAGGAAATCCCTTAGCCAGCCCAACACTTATTTTGGGAATCTATTCGGGCCTTGATCTCGAGACTTTTAGCCAGATAGAGCCATAAGGTGGACGTGGGATGACATACCATAGCTAAGTCTACCATGCTTATCTGAGTGTATTTCTGAAATGTAAGAAGTCGCGATGGAGATAATAGTGAATTTCCCTACATATAAAAAAAAGATGGAAATAGGATCAAATCTCTGGTAGCTCCACCGCTTAAATGTCTGGTACATCATAGCTTAGACTTATTGTGTTAATAGTGAACGAAATACACGTGGTTCAGATGATACCTTATCTCTGGGAAAAGTTCTCGTCACAAATGCCTCATTGCATTATTTAAGGGAAAAAAAGACTTCTTGAATGATCACTGAGACGTCCAGAAATGGACCAACCCTCCACAAGAGGAAATCTAGGAGCTGGGTTGGTTGGTATCGCTCGGCTCTCCACTTGCCACTTCTGTGCGCCTCATTGCAAAAGTTAGCCAGGAGACCGCAAGACTGGCGGAAGACTGTAGGTCGCACTAAGCGTTACCGGTTGTCGTACGGCTGGTTGGGCAAGAGAGCACAGGACACCGCTGCCAATCGTGAGACTACAGGAACTCATAAGTCTGGACTCCTAACGTGATTTCCAAACCATCTGCCTGTGCAATTTGCCATACGAAGCGTGTGGCAGCTCCCAAACTGGAACTTATGGGATCACTCCAGTTGTGGGTCTTGGGTTACAAATTTTGGTTACTTAGATCATCTGTGACAAAGTGTGACCACGGAACTTAATCAGTGGCTGAGAGTACTCTTTTGGAATATGTCAACCACTATAAACATGGCTAGAGTAAGCATCGATGTGTTAGGTCCGACAGGTCCTCTTGGTGGTAGGCAAAACGCTAACTTGTCTTTGCTACAATTTAGTAGTGTTCCCTTGCAGAATTTGATCTGGCTACATGGTGAAGTCCTCTAAAAATTCAAAATAAAAAAAGGAAGAGCAACTTGTCTTTTATGGAGATAAAAAGGGAACTAATAAGACTGAGAAGAAAGAAGATTGCGGACAGTTATAGGCAGATGCCATGATGGTGGAGCGGGTGGGAGTGGGCTGGAGCTGGGTGAGGGGGTGGAGAGAGTTGGAGAGTGAGGGATGCTGAACTGGGGAATATAGCCAGAATTGATGTACTTTCCGCTCTGAAACAATATACAATCGAACAATCATCAGTAAACCAGCATTCGACGGAGACACAGACAAAATAGGTGTGAAATGAGTACTAACTATCAGCCCAATTATATTGTGTCAGACAGCCCTATTCAGCGTAGAGACTGCTCCATCCTTGCTCTTGTTTTTAGATTCATCCCAGCCTCCCTTGTGTGAGGATAAACTGTGATGATCATTGTGCTTTTATCAAATTACTTGTGAGGACAGCCTTGACTAAGGCCAACGAGAGGCTTATGAGCGACATTTTTGTTATGTGGTAGGGTTGTTTTGATCTATTGTTAATCCTTCTTTCCCACAGCTCTTAAGGCAAGCGTATACACTAGATTGAGGTAAAATTGGAAGTCTAACAGCTCATTTAATTCAAAGCTCCATTACTAGGCTGTAATTGACTTTCATCTGGACCGGACAGTAAGGTAGGTTGTCGAGAAAACATTCATCACCATACATCTTGGGAGAAGCAAAATACTACATTTTATGTCTACCTTTCCCCAAGCATCACTCAGGATAGACAGAGGTTTCACTCTCAAATAAGTTTTAATTCAGTCACATCAGGCTGGGCAGGCCTTTGGGGATATAGAGAGCTTAACCGTAGGACGTTGGCCGAGAGATTCCAGAGATACCATCAGTTTCTTCCTTCCAGAGCAGGACACTACACTTGAAGATTTGGAAACAACTTTGAGGTGTTCAATAGATCGTCCTCAGGTTCTTATTCTTGGATTCTCTTGTCAATATTTAGTCGTATCAATTCCTACTTATCAGAATTCTCCTCAGCTTGGGTGATCGTTTAACATAACATGTTGTTTCGCTTCGAAATGGCTTTGCTCCCGATGTGGTTGTCCTAGATGCTCACGCCAAAGATCAACACTCAACTGCACACATTTGCATCTCCATGTATGTTTTTTGATAGAAAGACAACAGTTGGGAAGCCTGTTCCAACTTAAAAATGCTTTACCTGCCTTCTAGTGCTCGACATAAAACAGTGCCAAACGAAACGGGATGAAACCAGTTGGGTGAGGATGGTTTTGGTTATCAGCACACACGGCCAGCCGCCTTTGAAAGTACCTTCTCTATCTCCATCTGGGTTCTCTTAACCTCAGGGAGCCCTGAATTGAGGATCGCGGAATCTCTCGAAGCACATCCAGAAAGGAGTAGGACAAAGTAGAAGTGCACCAAATCTGGCAGAATTGTATCCGTCACAGAAAGCCCAGTGTTTCAAGGATGCCATGTCCAATGCATGTTGCCTCATCATGTAATCAAGCTTTTTTGTTGTTCTAACAGGTTACAATTAATTTCAACTTCACACTGTTCTCTCGGGTAAGGTTTCTTGTTATGGGGTTCTGGCGGACTCTCATGAGTAAGGGTGATCTCTGGGCCGTTTTCTTGAGGAGGGACTGAGGAAAATCTTTAAAATACTAATTAATACGTAAAATACCATATAGAAAATGGAAAATCGCATAGACAAAAAGATCCAATCAACTTTAGATATTATCTTTCAGATTATAAATAGCATTTTTGGAATAGATGATAATAGTTGTATTTGGTGTTCGGTGCCATTGAATATTAGATATATGGTTCTGCTTGGCTTCTAACTAATGTGTTATTCAACTGTGAACTCACGTATGGCGGAACAATTCAGGTCAGAGAAAGCGAATATTATTTTTTCCTGCAGAGGGTGAAGTTACATTCCTCTGGTGAAAGTCATCAGGTTTCTTGTTCAATCTTTTGGTTCTTTTATTTTATCTTTCTCCCTTGTTCTGTAGGAAAAGTTGATTCTTTTGCTAAATGAGTCATGGCACCTGGTTACTCATACACAAATTATTTCATTTCAGTCTTACAGCTATTGCCTTGTCCTGGGTCACGTCGAGAGGCCCAAGTTTTCTTCAAAGTGCTATACTTGACTTCATCCCTCCATCTCTTTCCATAATGGACAAAGGGTGTTTAAATGGTAAAGGATTCTTTTTACATGTTTTAACCTGTTTTGTTTTTGATTAAACTAATATAACCACACTATTGGCCTGGAAGTTTCTGGTTTTCGTTATTTGTTAATGTTTAGAGATACTAGGTTCCTGTTTCTAGAAAGGCTCCAAGTTATTGTCTGTGAACCATACTTTGCTCTAAACATAGGGCAGATTATGAAATGGGAGTTCTGCATTAGGAACTTCTAGAATCTTGTGCGATATTCTTTTAAGAAAGGGCTAATAGTTTGCCTATAGTTTGCTGCATTACATTTACCTAGAGCTGGGAGCAAATGGGAGTGAGCAAAAATTTTCATCTCTTACGCTAGGAACTGGATAACTAAGGAGGACATGGACATCTGGCTGGCTGGCGCGACCTACTCAACTCTGATCTCTGATCTTTCAAGTTCTACTCGCTTCAATAGCTCTTGTTTTTTCACGCAGCAACCTATATCAGTTGTTTTGGAGTCTGTATATGTTTAGTACGGGTGCTGGCCCATTTCACCTGGTGGAATGCTCTTTAGACCTGATAACCTGTTTGAATCTAGCAACTGCCACGATACCCTGGTCTAACGGTGGCTTTCATCAAAATACGTGGAGTCACATAACCCCGTATGGTTGAAGGTCGGACAATTTGGATAGAGTACCGTCTTATTTAGGGGTAGCCACAATTGTGACTGGGAACTGCACATTCACTTATTTTCTCCAGCCATCTTTCACAAAGGCACAGAAATGCTCCTTTTTCTCTTGTATAACTAACTACTCAAAGTATCAAGCTAGTTTGCCCTCGATATGGAAGAAAGGGTGTAGGTCCAGGACTTGAGCTAAGTTTGCTTTCCAGTGACTGGAGTAATAATTGGTGTTAAACATTGCAGGCAAAGTAGCCATTAGAGTATAGAGTTGCCTCTCCGTTCTTTTGGGGTAATTTAGGGACCTTATTTTCATTATTCCCTGTTAAAATTGACTCGGTCAGCTTCTAAAGTATCCCAACATAGTTTACTATCATGCTAGGTCTTTTACGCGGGGCAAGCCTTAACTTGAATAGGGGCAAAAAGGACAAATCTTTTCAGCTATGCACTGTCCCCTTCGAAACATAATTGAGTAGAGGGTTCACTCTATGCGCAACATCCTAGGGTGTTAGAACATTAAACGTTGCTTCATTAGACCAGATTATTTTGGTATTATGTTAGAGAATATTGTGCATGTGGTCATATTTGACGATACAGTTCTATGCCCCGCAGCCCTAGTAAACTCTTGCCCCTTCAGAGAAAAGCTTGCAGCGTCAAAGTTTATGATCTTGATTACGCTCAGAGTGTGAGCTGTGGGTTATATAAGGCAAAACCCTATTGTTTTTTGCATTTGTATCGGTATCATTCGTAGCTGAACGAAATCCTTATAGGCTG
Organism: Rhizomys pruinosus; assembly: GCA_009823505.1. Classification (NCBI taxonomy): domain Eukaryota; kingdom Metazoa; phylum Chordata; class Mammalia; order Rodentia; family Spalacidae; genus Rhizomys; species Rhizomys pruinosus. Next base: position 70,353 of record VZQC01010310.1, read on the forward strand.
AACAGAGTCCAGTGGATGAACTGGCACAAGGATTATGGGGTAAATCTATGTCTAGACTTACACTGAAGGGACTTCTCATGCAAGGCATCCTGTCCTTTGCTCTACTCATCACTTACACCGTTTAATCGCGATTCTACTTTCTCATGCTTTCAATGATTTGCTTATGGTGGTTTGGGAGTTGGCGAGAGGTGCTACTGGGACAGAATCCACAGGGAGGGGTTTAACTCTTGAATAGCAAATTGTCCTAATTATGGAACAAAATAATACAGTACGACAGCTTCCATAATCAAAGAATCGCTTATTTTTATAAAAGGCATTTTGTAATGCAGTGAGATGACATGTCTTGCCCAAGTACCTATCTCCGTCTATTGCTAGCCCCTTCCACTGGCTTCGTGTGGCAGGCCACCCTAGCCTGCACCAAATAGGGAAATATGGAAACTTCATGTTTGATTTCTTTCAAACATGCCTGCTTGGAGAACACAATAAAGCACTCCGAGGAAACACTGACAAATTACCACTTAAGCGGAAGGTTCTCTACATAGCCCATGACCAGTCTATGGAGGTATCTTGCGTTGTATCGAGCTGGTTGGATACGAGCATTTTATCATCCCATGCACATAACATAGTCACATGCAACAAGAGGAATATGCTTTATTATGAAGTAATTTTTTAAATGTAAGATTTTCTCCATATTGCGTTAATTCTTTTTACACTTTCTGGGGCTAACAGGCGATCTAAAATTTGCAGGCAACGCAAGCAAATGCTAAGGGACATCTTCCAGCCTGATTTGGATTCTGCTACAAAGCACCAACAGAAAGGATTCAACTATGGTGCTTTGAGAAAATATACAGGTGAAAACATATCCTACCAGATTTTGAATAAAAGATAAAAGAGAGCATTTGCTTGGACCATGCAGCACCTAACAATTCCAGGGCACTGGCTGTTCTCTGAATCAGGAATGGCATCTCAGATTCACTCTGCAAGCTAAGCTCCTTAAATACCACACAAACAGATGTGAATGTATTTGCACAAGTGGAACATGTGCATTGACACTATTTTAATAAGCTCAAGTCATGTTCATTTTTAATTTTCCCTAAACATAACCCAAGTATGTCAGTATGTGTACTTATTCCATGCAAACTAAGACACATGAAAGCATTTCAGCTTAANCTGTTGCCCCAGCTGTCCTGGAACTCACTCTGTAGACAAGGTTGGCCTTGAACTCACAAAGATCCACCTGCCTCTGCCTCCCCAGTGCTAGGACTAAAGGCATGCACCACCACGTCTGGCTATGTCATCCTTCTTTACCACTGAGTAGTACTCCATTGTGTAGATGTACCACATTTGTCATCCACTGGTCTGTTGAGTGGCATTTGGGTTGGTTTCAGCTCTTTGCTACTGTGAAGAGAGCTGCAATAAACATGAATGTGCATGTATATTTGCTGTAGGATGAGTCTTTTGGGTATATACCCAGGAGTGGGATGACTGAGTCAGGTGGTAGGTTCATTTTGAGTCTTTTAAGGGCTCTCCACACTGCTTGCCATAGTGGTTGTACAAGTGTACATTCCCACCAGCAGTGGATGAGTGTTCCCCTTTCCCCACAACCTCTCCAACATCTGTCATCTTTTGTATTCTTGATCTTAGCTAGTCATATTGGAGTGAGATGATATCTGAGAGTGGTTTTCATATTGGAGTGAGATGATATCTGAGAGTGTTTTAAATTTGCATTTCCTAAACTATTAATGATGTTGAATACTTTTTAATATGTTTCTCAGCTATATTTAATTCCTCACTGGCGAAGTCTCTGTTCAGCTTTTGACTCCGTCTTTTGCATAGGTCATTTGTTTTCTTCTTTATTTTTTGATTAACTTATATATTATTGACATCAATGCTCTGTCAGATGAACTATTGGTGAAGATTTCCTCCCAGTCTGTGGGTTTTCTCTTCACTTCTTTGACTGTTTATTTCCCTGTAGAGAAGCTTTTGAGTTTGATGAGGTCCCATTTGTTGAAAGTTGACCTTATGTCGTGTGCAGCTGCTGTCTAATCTAGAAAGTCTTTTCCAATCCCTATGTCTGGTAGGTTGTTGCCAACTTTTTCTTCTATCACCATCAGAGTTTCTGGCTTCACATTGAGATCTTTGATCCACTTGGAGTTTATTTTTGTACAGGGCGAAATTTATTTTGGTAGGGGTTTAAATTTGTTGTTCTACAAATGGTGATCCAATTTTGCAAGCATTATCTGCTGAAGATGCTGTCCCTCCTCTATTGAGGCTTTCTTTTTTTTGCCCTTTTATTGAAAGTGAGGTGGCTTGGGGCTGCAGAGATGGCCTAGTGGTTAAGAGCACTGACCGCTCTTACAGAGGACCCGGGTTTGATCCCCAGCACCCACAAGGCGGCCAAGAACCATCTAAAACTCCAATTCCAGGAGAAATCCAGTTACAGGGGAATCTGACACCCTCTTCTGACCTCTGCGGCATTGCACGACATGGGTACACAAATCTGCATGCAGACAGTACATTCATACACATACAGAAATAAATAAAAATTAAAAAAATAAAAAAAAGAAAATGAGGTGGGTGAAATTTTATGATCTCAAGTTTGTATATTCAAATTTGTTCCATTGGTCAATGGGTCTGTTTTTGTGCCAGTACCCGGTTGTATTTATGACTATGTCCCTATAATATAGTTTGAAGTCTGGTAGAGCAATACCCCCTGTATTGTACTTTTCACTCAGGGTTGCTTTAGCTATATGGGGTCTTTTGTTTTTCCATATGAATTTAAGAAAAATTTTCCCAAGTCTTTGAAGAAGCTCATAGGGATTTTGATTGGAATTGCATTGAATATGTGTATCAATTTGGGGAAAATCGACATTTTTACTATATTATTTTTCCCAATCCATGAGCATGGGAGGTCTTCCCATCTTTTGATGTCATTTTAAATCTCCTTCTTCAAGGGTTTAAAATTTTTGTTGTAGAGGTCTTTGGTATGTTTGGTTAGGTTTGTTCACTGGTATCTTATTTTGAGGCTATTGTGAGTGGGAAGGTCTTCTTATATTCCTTTGCCTCTTGTTTATTGTTGGTGTAAAGAAAGGCTACTGATTTTTCTAGGTTAATTTTGTGTCCTGTCACTTTACTAAAACTCTTAATCATTTCTCGAGTTTTTCTGGTGGAGTTTTTAGTATATCTAAGGTAAACTATCATATCATCTGTAAAAAAGGAAAGCTTAACTTCTTCTTTTCTAATTAGTACTCCTTTAATTTCCTTTTCTTGTATTATTGCCCTAGCAAGGCTTTCAAACATTATGTTGAAGAGGAGTGGCAATAAGAGGCAGCCTTGCAGGGTTCCTGCCTTTCAGGGAAATGGTTCCAACTTTTCTCCATTTAGGATGATGTTGGAAGTAGCTTTGCTATATATGGCTTTGATCATGCTAAGATTGTTCCTTTCAGTCCTATTCCCTTTAGTACTTTAAACACGAAGGGAGGCTGGATCTTGTCAAAGGCTTTTTCTGCATCTATTGAGATGATCATGTGTTTTTTTTTTTTGTCTTTAAGTCCTTTTATGTACTTTATGATAGTTATTGATTTACATATGTTGAACCATTCCTTCATCTCTGGTATGAATCCAACTTGATCATGATCGATGATCTTTTTGATGTGGGTCTGTATGCAATTTGCAACTGTTTTGTTGAGAATTTTTGCATCTACGTTCATTAGTGTGATGGTTCTATAGCTTTCCTTTTTGCTTGTATTTTTGCCTGGTTTTGGTATTAGAGTGATGTTGGCTTCATAGATGGAGTTTGGGAGAGTTCCCTCAGTTTGTGTCCTTCTGAACATTTTGAGCAGCAATGATGTAGCGCCCCCTTAAAAGTTTTATAGACTGAGATCTCCTGAGGCCAGCGGAAGTAAGAGCAGAAAGCTGGTAGGGACTGGGTGCCTCAGCAAAGCTGATTGTTGATCCTTTAATCCAGCTGTCTTTGGCTTGATTGGTTTTTGTGGCTGTGGGGGTGGAGTTATCCTCCCAGCTGGTATTAAAGGTTGGGTTGTGTGACTCTTGAGATCTGAGACCTCCTGAGGCCAGTGGAAGGTGCCGGGGTGCGGGCTGAAGAGACCCCCCCACACACCAACTGGGATTACAAAGGCATCTGAAGGAGGAAAGGAAAGCAAGCATTCAACAGTGTGAAGAGGCATCTAGCACTCACATTGGAAGACAGGCAAGGAGAAGCCCATATGCCAGGATCACGAAGAAGACACAACACTGGAAAGGGTCAGGATAATTCCGCACCAAGCTTTTCCAACCCTATGGAAGAATCCTGCAGTTGGATCCCTCTGGGGATGCCCCAGGACACAGACATCAGAAACACAATTGGGAACATATTTAAAGAACTACAAGATTATAAAGAACAAATCAAAGAATTAAGAAAAGAGAATGAAGAATTCAAGAGGGACCTAGAGAGAGAGAATGACAAGCTCCAGAAGGAAGTAGAAACACTGAAAAGATCGCATGCTGAAAAAGATATGGAAACCAACCAGTGAACCAAAGAGCTACAAGAAGAGACTGAGAAGCTCCAAAAAGAAGTAGAAATACTAAAGAAATCAGAAGAGGAAATGAAAAAGGAAATCAAACACTCATCCAATCAGGAGGAAAGGAATGGAAAAAGCCTCAGAAGCAGAATGGAGGAAGCAGAACAAAGAATATCAGACCTGGAAGATAACACAGAACAACTAAAAACCTCAAGGAAAGATTATGAAAAATTTAAAAATACACAAAAGTGGAACAACCAGGAACTGTGGGACACTATGAAAAGATCAAACCTCTGCATCATAGGAATAGAGGAAGGAGAAGAATCCCAAGAGAATGGTATTGATCAGATCTTCAACAGAATAATAGATGAAAACTTCCCCAAACTAAAAAAGGACAAACCAATACCAATACAAGAAGCACATAGAACTCCAAACAGACAAGATCAGAAAAGAAATTCTCCACGCCACATCATAGTTAAAATGCTAGACACCCAAAACAAAGACAAAATCCTTAAAGCCACAAGAGAAAAACAACAAGTGACCTATAAGGGGAAACCTATCAGAATTACAACTGACTTCTCAATGCAAACTATGAAAGCAAGAAGAACCTGGAGCAAAGCATTCCCAGTGTTAAGGGACAATAGATGCCAACCCAGGTTACTATACCCAGCAAAAATGTCAATTATAGTTGAAGGAGAGAGAAAAACCTTCCATGACATAAACAACTTGAAAGAATACATGTCCGGAAAACCAACCCTTCAGAGAATACTTGAAGCAATTCAAAGAACAGAAGAAAGGAGCAACCAACCCCAGGCACCTAGAAAGAGAAATCAATAAAAGCATAACTGCAGAAGTAGAAACCTAAACCAAAACCGCAAATGGATAATAAGGCAAAAGGAAGCAACACAAACCTATCAGTCATAACCTTAAATATTAATGGACTAAATTCCCCAATCAAAAGACATAGACTGGGAGACTGGATTAGGAAACAGAATCCATCGATATGCTGTCTACAAGAAACACATCTTACCTTCAAGGACAGGCACCACCTTAAAGTGAAGGGATGGAAAAAAATATTCCAAGCAAATGGTACCAAAAAGAAAGCAGGTGTTGCTATTTTAATATCGGATAAAATAGACTTCAAAGTAAAAGAAATCAGAAGAGACAAAGAAGGCCATTACATTTTCATCAAAGGAACAATCCACCAAGAAGATTTCACAATTATGAATATATATGCCCCAAATTCTGGTGCACCAAACTTTATAAAGACAATTCTCCAGGACCACAAGTCACAGACTAACCCCAGCACACTCATAGTGGGAGATTTCAATACCCCACTGAGTCCTTTGGATAGGTCAACAGGACAAAAAATAAACAGAGAGACATCTGAACTGAACGATATGATACACCAAATGGACCTCATAGACCTCTACCGAACATTCCATCCTAATACCAGAGAATACACTTTCTACTCAGCACCCCACGGAACATTCTCCAAAATCGACCACATCCTGGGACACAGAAGAAACCTCTACAAATACAAAAAGATTGAAATAATTTCATGCATCCTGTCAGACCACAGTGCAATGAAGCTCAACATCAACACCAGGACAAGCCCTCCTGCCTACAAGAACACATGGAGACTAAACAACACACTCTTGAATAATGAATGGGTCAAGGAAGAGATAAAGAAAGAAATAAAAACATTCCTGGAACTGAATGACAATGACAATACAACACAACAAAACTTATGGGATACCTTAAAAGCAGTCCTAAGAGGGAAATTTATAGCCCTGGGTGCCTACATTAGAAAAACAGAAAGAGCACAAGTGAATGATCTAACACTACAGCTAAAAGCACTTGAGAGGCAACAACAGATGAACCCTAAACGCAACAGACAGGAAGAAATAACAAAAATCAGAGCAGAAATCAATGAAATAGAAACAAAGAAAACAATACAAAAAATCAATGAAGCCAAAAGTTGGTTCTTTGAAAGAATAAACAAGATAGACAGACCTCTAGCCCAGTTAACAAAAAGAAAGAAGGAACAACTCCAAATCAATACAATCTGTGATGAAAAGGGAAATATCACAACGGACAAGGAAAAGATCAAGAAAATTATATGGGAATATTACAAGAACCTATATTCTACCAAGTTTGAAAATCTAGAAGAAATGGATGAATATCTGAAATCTTGGGAATCACCAAAGCTTGGCCAAGAGGAGACCAGCAGCTTAAACAGACCCATAACATATGAAGAAATAGAGGATGTAGTAAGAAGCCTCCCAACTAAAAAAAGCCCAGGCCCAGACGGTTTCACAGCAGAATTCTATAAAACATTTCAAAAAGACCTACAACCATTATTTCTGAAACTGTTTAGAAGTATACAATCAGAGGGAACTCTCCCAAATTCCTTCTATGAAGCCAACATCACTCTATTACCAAAACCAGGCAAAGATACAACTAAAAAGGAGAATTATAGACCCATCTCCCTCATGAACACAGATGCCAAAATTCTAAACAGAATACTGGCAAATCGCATACAGACCCACATCAAGAAGATCATCCATCATGACCAAGTTGGATTCATACCAGAGATGCAGGGATGGTTCAACATACGAAAATCAATAAACATCATCAAACACATAAACGGAATCAAAGACAAAAACCACACCATCATCTCAATTGATGCTGAAAAAGCCTTTGACAAAATCCAGCATCCCTTCATGCTTAAAGTCCTAGAAGGAATTGGATTGGAGGGATCATTCCTCAATGTAATCAAAGCCATATACAGGAAACCCACAGCCAATATCATCCTAAATGGGGAAATGACAGAAACATTCCCTTTAAAGGTAGGAACTCGGCAAGGCTGCCCCCTATCACCACTCCTCTTCAATATAGTGCTTGAAACACTTGCTAGAGCAATAAGGCAAGAAAAGGATATTAAAGGAGTACTAATTGGAAAAGAGGAAGTCAAACTATCCCTATTTGCTGATGATATGATTGTTTACTTAAGGGATGCAAAAAACTCCACCAGAAAACTCCTAGAAACGATTAACAGCTTCAGCAAAGTGGCAGGATACAAAATTAACCTTAGAAAATCAATGGCCTTTCTTTACACCAAGAACAAGCAACTGGAGAAAGAATTCAAAGAGACCTTCCCACTCACAATAGCCTCAAAAACAATAAGATACCTAGGAACAAACCTAACCAAAGACACCAAAGACCTCTACAACAAAAATTTTAAACCCTTAAAGAAAGAAATTGAAGAAGACCTCAGAAGATGGAAAAACCTCCCATGCTCATGGATTGGGAAAATTAACATTGTAAAAATGTCCATTTTACCAAAACTCTTGTATAGATTTAATGCAATCCCAATCAAAATCCCCAAGAGTTTCTTCACAGGCTTGGAAACAAAAGTTCTTAAATTCATTTGGAGAAACAAAAGACCCCGAATAGCCAAATCAATCCTGAGTGAAAAGAGCTACACAGGAGGGATCTCTATACCAGATTTTAAACTATACTACAGGGCTATAGTCATAAAAACAGCCTGGTACTGGCACAAAAACAGACCTGTTGACCAATGGAACAAAACCGAAGATCCAAATCTGAGCACATACAATTTCAGCCATCTCATATTTGACAAGGGGGCCAAGAAACCACAATGGAGAAAAGACAGCATCTTCAGCAAGTGGTGTTGGCAAAACTGGATCACCACTTGTAGAAGAATGAAATTAAACCCCTACCTCTCACCCTGTACAAAAGTCAACTCCAGATGGATTAAAGACCTCAACGTGAAACCCCAAACTCTGAAGGTGATAGAAGAAAAAGTTGGCAGCAGACTACAAGACATAGGCGTAGGAAAAGACTTCCTAAATCAGACAGCAGCTGCACAAGAATTAAGGTCGACAATTGACAAATGGGACCTCATCAAACTCAAAAGCTTCTGTACATCAAAAGAAACAATCAAGGAAGTGAAGAGAAATCCCACAGAGTGGGAGGAAACCTTCACTGCAGATACATCTGACAAAGCATTGATTTCCAGAATATATAAACTACTCAAAAAACAAAGAAAAAAGAAAACAAACGACCCGCTCAATAGATGGAGCAAAGAACTGAACAGAGACTTCACAAGCGAGGAATTAGAGATGTCTGAGAAACACCTCAAGAACTGCTCAACATCACTAATCATTAAGGAAATGCAAATCAAAACCACTTTAAGATATCATCTTACTCCAGTAAGACTGGCTAGGATCAAGAAAACAAATGATACCAAGTGCTGGAGAGGTTGTGGGGAAAGGGGAACACTCATCCACTGCTGGTGGGAATGTAAACTCGTACAGCCACTATGGAAAGCAGTGTGGAGAACCCTTGGAAGACTTGGAATGAACTTGCCACCCGACCCAGCCATACCACTCCTGGGCATGTACCCTCAAGACTTACGCCACCACAGAGATACATGCACGGCCATGTTTATTTCAGCTCTCTTCACAATAGCAAAGAGCTGGAACCAACCTAAATGCCCCTCAACTGACGAATGGATAGAGAAAATGTGGTACATCTACACAATGGAGTTCTATGCAGCAGTAAAGAAAGACGACATCACGAGCTTTGCAGGAAAATGGCTGGAGCTAGAGGACATCATGCTGAGTGAAGTAACACAGTCCCAGAAAAACAAACGACGAATGGTATCCCTCATCTGTGGATGCTAGTGCCAATTACCTAGTTGTAAGTATTTCTTGTGTAGGGCCCCCTGAGCTTTTGTCCAAAGCAGTTGGGTGTAATGCATATTGGAAACAACAACAACAACAACAACAACAACAGCAACAACAAAAACAACAGAAAGGACTGCAACAAAGAACTGACTGAAACAGTGAACTTCTGCTCAAAACAGTCGACTTCCTCATGGAGAATATTGAGAAACACTGAGAAAGAGATGAAAAGCATGTTTGGCAGAATGCATGAGCTCTGGCGGCGTGGGGGAATGAGCAGGAACATGGGTCTAGATTTGTTAAAAAAATAAAAATAAATAAATAAATAAATAAATAATAAATAAAAAAGCAAAAAAAAATAAATAAAAGTTTTATAGAATTCTGCTGTGAAACCATGTGGACCTGGGCTTTGTTTAGTTGGGAGGTTTTTTATTACATCTTCAATTTCCTCAAATATTATGGTCTGTTTAAACTGTCAATCTCTTCTTGGTTAAGCTTTGTTAGTGCCCAGGATTTCAGAAAGTCATTCATTTCTCTTAGGTTTCCAAATTTAGTGGAGAATAGGTTTTTGAAGTAATCCCATTGACTGTCTGGATCTTTGCATTGTCTGTTCTGATATTTCCCCTTTCATCATGATTTGGAGTTGGTCTCTCTTTTTTATTTTTATTTTATTTTTTTTGGTTAACTGTGCTATAGTTCTGTCTATTTTGTTTATCTTTTCAAAGAATCAGCTTTTGGATTCATTGATTATATGTTTTGTTTTATATGTATTGTTTTCTTTGTTTCTATTTCACTGATTTCTTATCTGGCTTTTGTTAATTCTTCCTGTATTTTGGGTTTAAATTTAATTTGTTGTTGTCTCTCAAATGTTTTTAGCTGCAGTTTTAGATTGTTTATTTGTTCCCCTTGTGTTTTATCGATGTGTGCACTTAGGGCTATAAATATCCCTCTTAAGTCTGCTTTTTTTTAATTTTATTTATTTTTTTTATGTGTATGAATGTACTGTCTACATGTAGGTTTGTGCATCCGTGTCATGCAATACCAGAAGAGGGTCTCGGATTCCCCTGGAACTGAAGTTCTCCTGGAATTGGAGTTACAGATGGTTCTTAGCCACCATATGTGTGCTGAGGATCGAACCCGGGTCCTCTGCAAGAGCAGTCGGTGCTCTTAACTTCTAGGCTATCTCTCCAGCACCTCAAGTCTGCTTTTAAACTATCCCACAGATTTTTTTTTTGCGTTGTATTGTCATTTTGTTCAGTTCCATGAATACTTTTATTTCACTCTTTATTTCTTCCCTGACCCATTCATTTTTCAGGATTGTGTTGTTTAGCCTCCATGTGTTCTTGTAGCTAGTTAGACTTATTCTGGTGTTCATATTGAGCTTCATAGCACTGTAGTCTGATAGAATGCATGGGATAATTTATATCCTTTTGTATTTATTTATTTTTTTATTGGTGCTTTGTGCATTTCATACATCATTTTTCAATCCAGATCAGGCATATTTCCCTTTCCCTTCCTCCCTACCCTCACCCCATCCCAGATCATGCATTTTGCCATAACTGTCCTGCATCTTTCTCTCAGTTTTTTTTTTTTTCATTTTTTTAGCTATAAATGATGATCCATGAGTACAAGCATCCTTCATATGAAACCAATTTGCAGGCTGTTGTGCCCAAACCCCCACAGCCCCACCATCCAG
>VZQC01010310.1:86794-134706 GCA_009823505.1 Rhizomys pruinosus
GTGCTTCTTGTATTTGTATGGGTTTGTCTATTTTTAGTTTGGGGAAGTTTTCGTCTATTATTCTGTTGAAGATCTGATCAATACTATTCTCTTGAGATTCTTCTCCTTCCTCTATTCCTATGATACGGACGTTTGACCTTTTCATAGTGTCCCATATTTCCTGGTTGTTCCACTTTTGTGTATTTTTAAATTTTTCGTAGTCTTTATTTGAGCTTTTTAATTGCTCTGTGTTATCTTCCAGATCTGATATTCTTTGTTCTGCTTCCTCCATTCTACTTCTGAGGCTTTTTCCTTTCCTTTCTTCTTGATTGAATGTGTGTTCTAATTCCTTTTTCATTTCATTCTGTGTTTTCTTTAGTACTTCCATTTCCTTTTTGAGCTCCTCAATTTCTTCTTGGTGCTTCTCAATCTCTTCTTGGTGCTCCTTACTTCGTTGGTTGGCTTCCTTTTTCAGTGTTTCTATTTCCTTTTGGAGTTTGTTTTTTTCTCCCTCTAGTTCTTTCTGGAGTTTGTTCGTCTGTTCCTTTAGTTCTTTCTGAATTTTGTCATTGTATCCCTCTAGGTCCTTTTTGAGATTTTCATTCTCTCTCTTTAGTTCTCTATATTCTTTATTTTTTCTCCCTCTAGTTCTTTCTGGAGTTTGTTGGTCTGTTCCTTTAGTTCTTTCTGATGTTTGTCATTGTAACCCTCTAGGTCCTTTTTGAGTTTTTCATTCTCTCTCTTTAGTTCTCTGACTTCCTCTTTATATTCTTTAATTTCTCTGCATAGGTCTGCAATTATTCCTCTAAGATCTGATCCTTGGGTCTCCTCCAAGGTGTTCCCATTGTAGCTGTCTCCTACAGGTTTGGTAGAGCTTGGTGCAGGATTATCCTGTGCCTTTCCCATGTTGTCCCTTCATCGTGTCCCTGGCATGTGGGCTTCTCTTTTGTGGTTTAGGTCACAAACAGAGGATGGTTTTGCTTTCCTCCTTCAGATGCCTTTTTTTGTTGTTGTTCCCTTTCCTCCTCCTTGTTTATGGAGTATGGACTTGTCTACTTTTCAATTTTGTTGCTATATTGGATATTGGAAGCCAAAGCACTCTTCTCTTCTTGTTCTGAAGGTTCTCCAAAAAAAGAGTCCACTTGGATTCTCACCCATGGGGGGGATATATATGCCTGATATAGCCCACGCCCCGGCAGCCTGCCCAAAGGTCTCAGATCTGGGAAGAACCCAGCTCCAAAGCTACTTGCCCAGGTGACTTCTGGGTAGCCCGCCCAAAGGTGCAGCCACTCTGGCCCTGTCCCGACTCTCTGGACCCTCTGGCCCAGCACGAGGGGCCCACCCATAAGGCCTCAGATCCGGGAAGAACCCAGCTCCAAAGCTACTTGTCCAGGTGACCCCTTTTGTATTTATTGAGGTTCCTTTTGTGCCCTAGTATGTGGGTTTTTTTGGAGAATGTTCCATGAGATGCTGAGTAGAAAGTATATTCTCTGGTGTTTGGGTGGAATATTCTGTAGATGTCTGTGATGTCCATTTGGTGTATTGTATTGCTCAATTCTGAAGTCTCTTTTTTTTTTATCCTGTTGATCTATCCAAGGGGTTCAGCATGGTGTTGAAGTCCCCCACTATTATGGATTAGGATTAATCTGTGTCTTGATGTCCTTCAGAGTCATGTTTATAAAGTTAGGTGCACCAGAGTTTGGTGCATAGACATGATTGTGAAGTCTGCATGGTTAATCATTCCTTTGACAAAGATGTAATTGCCTTCTTTGTCTCTTCTGATTAATTTTACTTTGAGATCTATTTTGTCTGAAATTAGCATAGCCATTCCAGCTTGTTTCTTGGCACCATTCACTTGCAATATTTTTTTCCAGCCTTTCACTCTAAGGTGGTGTCTGTCCTTGCAGGTGAGATGCATTTCTTATAGACAGCAAATAAAAGGATACAGTTCCCTAATCCACTCTCCTAGTATATGCCTTTTGATTGGGGGCTTTATACCATTCATATTTCAGGTTACTATTGAGAGATGTGGGTTGTTTCCTTTTACCTTATTTTTTGTTTGCATTCTTGGTCTAGGTTTGTATTTACTCTGTTATGCTTTTGTTGCTTTCTCTCTTTAATTGCTTAGGGATAGTTGCTCCTTTCCTTGGTTCTTTGGAATGCTTAAAGGATTTACTGAAGTGTTGGCTTCTTAGACATGTATTCTTTCATCTTGTTCATGTCTTTGAATATTCTTCTTTCTCCTTCAACTATAATTGACACTTTTTGCTGGGCATAGTAGTCTGGGTTGGCATCTCGTGTTGTTTAGTACTGGGAATACATTGGTACACATTCTTCTAGCTTTCATAGTTTGCATTGAGAAGTCAGCTGTGATTCTGATGGATTTCCAATTATATGTAATTTGTTGTTTTTCCCTTCTGGCTTTCAGTATTTTGTCTTTGTTTTTAGCATCTAGTGTTTTTTTAAATATAATTTTTTATTAATTTTATTTATTTCTGTATGTGTATGAATGTACTGCCTGCATGCAAGTTTGTGCACCCATGTCGTGCAATGCCGTGGAGGTCAGAGGAGGGTGTCGGATTCCCCTGGAACTGGAGTTCTCCTGGAATTGAAGTTTCAGGCAGTTCTCGGCCACCATGTGGGTGCTGGGGATCGAACCCAGGTCCTCTGTAAGAGCAGTCGGTGCTTGTAACCGCTAGGCCATCTCTCCAGCTCCTAGCATCTAGTGTTTTAACAATTATATGGTGTGGGGAATTTCTTTTCTGGTCCTGTCTGTTTGGTGTTCTATGTGCTTCTTATATTTGTATGGGTTTGTCTTTTTTCAATTTGGGGACTTTTCTTCTATTATCTTGTTGAAATCTGGTCAATAGTGTTGTCTTGTGATTCTTCTCCTTCCTCTATCCCTATGATGCAAAGGTTTGGTCTTTCCATAGTGTTCCACTTTTCCTGGTTGTTCCACTCTTTTGTTTTTTTTAAATTTTTCATAATCTTTACTTGAGCATTCTAGTTGGTCTATTTCTTTTCTGAAACTGTGTTACTTCATTTAGCATAACAGCTTCTAGTTCTATTCAATTACCTGAAAATTTTATGATGTATTTTTTTTCTTTACTGCTGTAGAGAACTCCATTGTTTAAGATGTACCATATGTTCATTATCCACTCATCAGTTAAGGGAGACTTGGGTTGCTTGCAGCCCTTTGCTATTGTGAAGAGAGTGGCAATAAACTTGGTTGTGAACATATCTCTGGTATACAATGAATATTTTGAGTATACATACAGGAATAGTATGATTGGGTCAAATGGTAGGATCATTTTTAGTTTTTAAGAGTTCTCCACATTGCTTTACATAGGGTCTGCATGAGTTTGTAATCCCACCAGTGAATGAGTGCTCCCCTTTATCTACACCCTTTCTAACATTTGGTATCATTTATCTTCTTGATCATAACCTGTCTTACAGGGTAAGATGAATTCTTAAAGTGGCTTTACTTTGCATTTCTTTGATTACTAACAATGTTGAACACCTTTTATGATGTTTCTTTTTTTATTTTTATTTTTTATTTATTTTACTTTCTTTTTTCTTTTTTTCTTTTTTTCATTTTTTTAATTTTTATTGATGCTTTGTGTATTTAATACATCACTTTCCAATTCAGTTCAGGCATATATCCCCTTCCCTTCCCCCCACCCCACCCCTACCCATCCCAGATCATGCATTCTGCCATAACTTTTCTGCATCTTTCTCTGTTTTTTTTGTTTTGTTTTCATTTTTTTAACAATAAGTGATAATTTGTGAGTACAAGCATCCTTCATGTAAAACCAATTTGCAAGCAGTTGTGCCCAAACCCACACAGCTCATGGGTCCCACCATCCAGCAGGGGGGGCTTGTATGTTCAATCAAGTTGATCAAATGAGTGTCCAGTCTATATTGTTGTAGTTTCACCATTAACCCCAATCGAAGCCCTTACATTCTACCACGCCCCCTCTTCCGCAGATTGTTCCCTAGGCTTAGAAAAGGGGCACAGGTGGATGAGAAGCAAAACACTCTACTTTCTCTGGAGCTGATGTCTTGGTCTCTAGTCAGTTCTGGCTGTTTTCTTTCATGGGCTGCCAGCTTGTCCAGGCATAACCTTTCGATCCTACTAATGAAGCACATGCAATTAGATATTTAGGTATTAAACAGTATAATATATAGCCTTTCGATCCTACTAATGAAGCACACACAATTAGATATATAGGTATTTAAACAGTACTAATTGTTATGGTAGGTTACTTTGGTATAGACACAGATGTTTGGATGGTATGTTAATTCATGAATTACATTTTCTTCTGTTAAGTATGGCAGGGTCTTCGTGTGGTTTATAACATCTCCTAACCATTAGAGGATGTAAGCTTGTGGCATCAGCCGTGGGTTATTCCTCCAAGGAGAGAGCTAATAGCCAATTAGATTTGGGATATACAGACATATGGCTGCCACTGCTGCACAGTATTTCCAGGCAGATGAGGTGTAGCTGGTGCTGACGGAGGAGTCTTGCTTGACTCAAGGAGACCTATATTTGCTTTATTGGTTTAGTGGCCTTTGGTAACACTCTCTGGCATTCCAGAGACCATCTGTATACTTGCAAGTGCGGTCTCCATACATCTTTCCCATGTTTATATCAGGTCTTCAACAGCAGGGCCTTATCGCCTCTCTTCCTGCAGATATCCCAGTTTGGAGGCAAGGAGCCTTTACCTTTTGTGGGGGCTTGGATCCCCTGGCCAACATCTCCTTGGTAGAATAATCCATTGTTGATGTCAGAGCTCCTGTATTAATATATTTTGCTTAAGTGCATAGCTTAAGGAGACTTTAGCATTATATTTGGTTCTGAATAGAGAATAATCCTTTTCACAGTTTCTATGTCCATTAGTCAATTAAAGAAGGCAGTTTTACTGATTTTACAAGAGAATACCTCTATAACAGCTGGCTCCAATCTACAGCTGGAGAACGACCTCATCATCATCATATTTCTCCTTATTCTTTGGGGGGAGTTAAGAAAGTCTCTTGTATTAAAACCTTTGTGGCACCTAGAAGGTAAGCTTCGTTAGGAATCATTAAAAATAGTTGTTACTAGTAGGATCCACAGAGGGGCCTGATGTCTGCAGCAATCTGAGGCATTTCTTCCCTTCAATGCCCAGAGGAGTCAATCCTTCTGCTGGCACTTTCTGGTACATCCTACTCACTGCAAAGCTGCATTTTCTTTCTCAGCCATTAAGTTGGTGATACTCTGGCCTGTTGGAACATACAAATCCTTTCCCATAGTTAGTTTTAAGATTTGGGTTGCAAGGTTTTTTGACAAAAAGTTTTCATATCTATCTATATCCCCCTTTTTTATTTTAGGTTTTTATTTTTGACCCATGAGTCTCAAAAAAGCAGTTGTATTATATATACCTATAGGGTGGAATCAAGGCACAGATTTCATCAAGTTCACCCATGCTGTTTTGGGTTACTGTATGTGATTAACTTGGGAAACAAACTTTATTTTTGAATTAAATCATCCTATAGGTGAAAGAGATTGCTACCAGGTGATACTATATGACAGCAAAATTATAGAGAACATTTGTTTATACCAATCCCAAAGTAATTGTTATACAGTTTTTGATTAAAGCTAATGTG
Source organism: Rhizomys pruinosus (assembly GCA_009823505.1). Taxonomy (NCBI): domain Eukaryota; kingdom Metazoa; phylum Chordata; class Mammalia; order Rodentia; family Spalacidae; genus Rhizomys; species Rhizomys pruinosus. The sequence continues at coordinate 92,420 of VZQC01010310.1, forward strand.
GACAACAGCAATTTATATCACCAATTAACTCAGATGCATTAAAAATAAAAAAAATAAAAAAGTGATGCTTTCATAGGAAAATCTGAGAACTACTAATCTAGAATAATCTATTTTCATATCCGACTCTATTGTTTAATACAATGTCTTAAGCTTTGAATTTGTTTGTTCACTTTAGGTAATAAGGAAATATTCTTCTCCCTAATGGCTTTTAAGTACCTGAGTAAAGGATTTTTTAAATTAAAAAAAAAAAGATGTTTCTTGACCCGCTTTACTTCTCTTTAGAGGTCTCAGTTCATCAGATGTTATAATTGGGTCATTTATTTCATTTTCTCTTTTGTTTTTGAGTAATTTTTATAGTCTGATGTTAAACCTCTGTCAGATGTGTCACTGGTGAAAGTTTCCTCCCACTCTGTGGGTTTTCTCTTCACTTATTTGATTGTTTCTTTTGCTATACAGAAGCTGTTTAGTTCAAGGAAGTCTCACTTGTAGATTATTGACTACTTTTCTTGTGCAAATGCTGTCTTATTTAGAAAGTCTTTTATACACCTATATTATGTATTTAATACCAATGTTTTCTTATAACATTTTGAGTGTCTCAGGTATCACATTGAAGTCTTTGATCCATTAGGAATTGACTTTTTTAAAGAGTGAAAGGTAAAGTTCTAGTTTCATTCTTCTACAAGTGGTGATCCATTTTTTCCATCACCATTTGCTGAAGATTCTGCATTTCCTCCATTGAGTGTTCTTGGTCCCTATGTCAAATATCAGGTGGCTAAAATTTTATATACTTAAGTTTGTATCTTCAATTTTGTTCCAATCGTCTATGGGTCTATTTTTTGACAATAGCATACTGTTTTTATGACTATGGCTCTGTAAAAGAGTTTGAAATCTGGCATAGTAATCCCCCTGCATTATTCTTTTTGCTCAGAATTGCTTTGACTATCTGGGTTCTTTTATTTTTCCTTATGTATTTTAGGATTTTTTTTTTAATTCTGTGAAGAAAGTCACGGGGAATTTCATTTTTACAATATATAATCTATATGTTACTTTGAGTAGTCTGGTGATTTTTTAATTAATTTTTTGTGTATGAATGTACTCTGCATGTAGGTTGGTGCACCTGTGTCATGCAATGCCGCGGACATCAGAAGAGGGCATCGGATTCTCCTGGAATTGGAGTTAAAGACAGTTCTTAGCCACCATGTGGGTGCTGAGAATCGAACCAGGGTCCTCTGCAAGAGCAGTCAGTGCTCTTAACCGCTGAGCCATCTCTCTAGCCCCAATAGTCTGGTTAATGTTATTGTATTGATCCTTCCAATCCATGAGCATTTGAGGTCTTTCCATCTTCTGGTGTCTTCCTCAATATCTTTCTTCAATAATTTAAAATTTTCATTTTAGAGATATTTAATGACTTTGGTTAGGTTTGTTCTCAAAGTTTTTGAGGCTATTGTCATTATGAGGGTTCCCATATACTCCTCTCCAATTGTTAGTTATTGGCATATAGAAAGGCTACTGATTTTTGTAGATTAATTTTGTAACCTGCCACTTTACTGAAACTATTAATCATTTCTAGAAGTTTTCTGATGAATTTTTTGTCATCCCTTAGGCATAATATTATGTCCTCTGCAAAAAGGGATAGTTTGACCTCCTCTTTTCCAATTAATACTCTTTAATTTTCTTCTCTTGATTTATTGCTCTAACAAGAGTTTCACCATATTGAAAAGTAGTGGAGATAGTAGGCAGGTTATTTTAAATTTTTCCCCATTTAGAATGATGTTTAATGTGGGTTTGTGTATAAAGATTTTATTATATTGAGGAATGCTACCTCCAGTGCAGTTTCTTCTAGGACTTTAAACATAAAGCCATGTCAAATTTTATCAAAGAACTTTTTTGCATATATTGAGATGACCATGTGGTTTTTGTCTTTGAGTCCATTTATATGATTTATGGCATTTATTGATTTATGTATGTTGAATCATCCCCGCATCCCTGGAATAAATCTGACTTGATCATGTGGATGACATTTTGAATGGCTTCCTGTGTGCAATTTGCAAATATTTTGTTGAGAATGTTTGCAAATATATCCATTAAACATATGTGTCTCTAGCTTTCTTTTTTGGTTTTATCATTGCCTCGTTTGGGTATTACAGTGATGTTTGCTTCATAAAAGAAATCTGGGAGACTTCCCTTTTTCTATCCTTTTGAAAAATTCAAGTAATATTGGGCGTAGTTCCTCTTTGAATGTTTGGTAGAATTTTGCTGTAAATGCATCCGTGCCTGGGCTTTGTTTAGGTGGAAGGTTTTATATTTCAGTTTCAAATTCCTCATAGGTTATGGGTCTGTTTAAGCTGTTGATCTAGTCTTGCTTAAGCTTGGTGAGTACCATAAATTCTGAGCTTCATCCATTTTTTTTAGGTTTTTCAAAAATTTTAAATACAATAGATTTAATGTTTTATTTATTTCATACATCATTTTTCAGTTCAGTTTAGACATATTATTATGACCCTTCATCCCACCACACCCTAGTTCATGCATTCTGCCATACATGTCCTGCATCTTTCTCTCAGTATTTTTAAAGTTTTTCTCTGCCGAGGTATATTGTTTGGGGCAGAATTTAACTGTATCAATCTGTTCTTTGACCTAGTCCTTATGTTGTTGTGTTCCCTACCATTTGTATTGCTCCAAAATATGCCTATATAAACATCATATATGTACCAGAATTATGTGCTCCAGGAATAACCTGCATGTTAACCTCGAACTATGTTTAGGAATTCACATTGTTTTCCATTAATTTTATATTACTCTAAAATATGAATATATACCTTCCATCCATATACATTAATTACTATGTCTGAAAATTAGTGGTAATCTAATTCTAGGGCCCATTAAGAGATTCACATTATAACATGTTATAACATGGCAGTTGCTTTTAGATAGAAAGAAATATAACAGTAACATTGCTCAGCTTGCCTTTCAACTGGGGCATTTAGTGTTAGCATCCACAAATGAGGGAAACCATTCCCAGTTTGTTTTATTTTAGGGACTGTGTTACTCCACTTAGCATAATGGCTTCGCAATCCATCCATTTTCCTGCAATGTTCATGTTTTCTTTGTGTACCACTGCATAGAACCCCATTGTGTCGATATACCACATTTTCTGTATCCAGTTGTTGGTTGAGAGGCACCTGGGTTGCTTCCAGCTTCTTGCTATTGTGAAGAGGGCTGCAATAAACATAGATGTGCAGGAATCTTTGCAGTAGGATGAGTCTTGTAAGCATATACCCAGGAGTGGTATGGTTGGGTCAGGTTGTAGGCTCATTTTGAGTTTTTAAGGGTTCTCCACACTGGTTTCCACAGTGGTTGTATGAGTTTACAGTCCCACCAGCAATGGATGAGTGCTTCCCTTTCCCCACAACCTCTCTGGCATTGGGTGTCTTTTGTTTTCTTGATCTTAGCCAATCTTATCAGAGTGAGATGATATCTTAGACTAGTTTTAATTTGCATTTCATTATTTTTCAATGATGTTGAACACATTTTAAGATGTTTCTCAGCTGTCTTTACTTCCTCACTGGTGAAGTGATACCAAGTGCTGGATAGGCTGTGGGGAAAGGGGAACACTCATCCATTGCTGGTGGGAATATAAACTTGTACAGCCACTATGGAAAGCAGTGTGGAGAACTCTTGGAAGACTCAAAATGAGCTTGCCATTTGAACCAGTCATACCACTCTGGGTATATACCCATAAAACTCATCTTACTGCAGAAATACATGCACAGCTATATTTATTGCAGCTCTGTTCACAATAGCAAAAAGCTGGAACCAACCCAAATTTCCCTCAACTGACAAGTGGATAGAGAAAAGGTGGTGCATGTACACAATGGAGTTCTATGCAGCAGTAAAGAAAGTCAACATCATGAAATTTTCAGGAAAATGGATGGAGCTAGAAGATACTCTATTAAGTGAAATAACACAATCCCAGAAAAACAAATGATGAATGGTATCCCTCATCTGTGGATGCTAGCATCAATAACCCAGTTGTAAATATTTCTTGTGGAGAGAGATGCATATTAAAAGAACAACAACAGAAAGACTGCATCAGAAAACTGACTGAAATGGTGAATTGGGAAGGGTGGGAGGGGTGGGAAATGGACACGGGTCTATATTCTATTAATGTATATTTAATTTAAAATTACATGGTATTTTACTTAAAATCTATATAACAGTAACTTTGGGATTAACATATACAAATGTTCTCTATGATTTTTGTGTTACACAGTATCAACTTGTAACATTCTCTTTTACCTGTAGGATAATTTAACTTAAGGAATTAAGTTTGCTTCCCAAATTAACAACCTACAGTAACCCAAAACAGCTTGGATAAATTTAATGAAATTTACACCTTGATTCCTGCCCATAGGTATGTGTACTACAACTGCCTTTTTGAGACTCATGGGTCAAAAAAAAATAAAAACCTAAAATAAAAAAGGGGGACTACAGTTATTTATTAAAACTTTTTGTCAAAAACTTTTAATTTAATCTTAAAACTCACTATGGGAAAAGATTTGTATGTTCCCACAGGTCAAAATGTCACCAACTTAATGGCTGAGAAAGAAAAGATACAGCCTTGCATTGTGTAGGTTGTATCAAGAAATACCAGCAGAGAAGTTGGCCAGTCTTAACAGGAAAAGGAAAAAAACCTCAGACTGCTACAGGCATCAAACATCTCTGTGGATCATATTTGTAGTAACTGTTTACAGTGAGTCCTAATTAACCTTATCTTCTAGTTTTAATATGAGAGTTTTAATATGAGAGACTTCCTTACCTCTTTTTCATAGAACAAAGAAAAACATGGTTGTAATGAAGTCATTCTCTAACTGTAAATTAGAGCTAACTGTTATAGAGGTAATCTCTTATAAAACTGGTAAAACTTCTTTCTTTAATTGACTAATAGACGTAGGAAATGTGAAAAGGATTGTTCTCATACAGAAAAAAATATAATACTAAAGTCTCTTTAGGCTGTGTATATAAGCAAAATATATTAATACAGGAGAGCTCTGATATCAGCAATGGATTATTCTACCAAGAAGATGTTGGCCAGTGGATCCAAGGCCCCCCAAAAGGTAAATACTTCTTGCCTGTAAACTGGGATACTTGCAAGAAGAGAGGTGGTAAGGCCCTGCTGTCGAAGACCTGATGTAAGCATGGAAAGTTGTATTGAGACCGCACTTGCAAGTGTACAGTTGGTCTCTGGAATACCAGAGAGTGTTACCAAAGGCCACTGAACCAATAAAACAAATATTGGTCTCCTTGAGTCAAGCAAGACTCCTCCATCAACATCAGCTACACCTCACCTGCCTGGAAATACTATGCAGCAGTGGCATCCATATGTCTGTATATCCCAAATCTATTTGGCTATTAGCTCTCTCCATGGAGGAATAACTCATGGATGATGCCACGAGCTTACATTCTCTACTGATTAGGAGATGTTATAAGCCACAGTAAAACATTGTCATCTTTTGCAGAAAAAAAATGTAATTCGTGGGTTAGCATACCATCCAAACATCTGTGTCTATACCAAAGTAAACTACCACAATAATTAGTAGTGTTTAAATACCTATATATCTAATCGCTTGTGCTTCATTAGTAGGATTGAAAGGGTATTCCTGGACAAACTGTCAGCCCATGAAAGGAAACAGCCAGAACTGATCAGAGTCCAAAATGACATCTCCAGACAAAGTAGACTGTTCTGCTTTCCGTCAACCTGTGCCCCTCTTCTAATATTTTTGCTATGATATGACATACAGAATTTCTTGTCAGATCCTATCTATTTGGTGTTCTATGTGCTTCTTGTATTTGTATGGGTATGTCGGTCCTTAATTTGGGGAAATTTTCTTCTACAATTATGTTGAAGATCGGATCAATACTGTCGTCCTAAGTTTCTTCTTTCTCTAAACCTATTATGCATAGGATAGGTCTTTTCATGATGTCCCACGGTTCCTAATTAATCCATTCCTGTGTTGTTGTTGTTTAATTTTTCATATTTGCTTGAGTGATTCAGTTCTTCCATGTAGTCTTCCAGTCTTGATATTCTATTTTCTATTTCATTCATTCTGTTGCTGACACTTTCTCCCATTTTTTTCCAGATAGCTTATTGAGTGTTCCACTTCTATTTAATTTCAGCCCGAGTTTTCTTCAGTGTTTCTATATCTTTTGTGAAGTCATTCCTGTTTATCATTAACTTTTTTTTGTTTATCCCTATCTTCTTTAAGTTTTTCATTTGTTTGTTTGTGTGTTCTTTAAATTCCTTGAATTCTTTGATCAACTTTATGATAGATCTTTAAGATCTGTGTCCTGGGTTATATCTAGGGGTTCCTTATTATAAGAGTATTCTACTCCTATAATGGAGATTTGTAGTACTTAGTGTAGTGTTTTTATTTGGATTTTTCATGTTATTGTTTTATCATTATGATTTTGCCATGTAGATTTGTTTTCTTGTTTATGATTCTGGTATGAAACTCAAATATTACTTTGTTGATTTATTCTTCAGGTACCTCGATTGTCTTCTTATTAGGTATGCAAGGGTAATTGTTCTAGAGTTCAAGTTCTCACTTCTGACTTTGTGCTGGGGAGACCAGCCACCCCTCCCCCAGCCAGTCAGGAGCTTCTTCAGAGGCCATAAACAGGCAACAACAATCAGGCAGCCTTGAATTCTGCACCTTGTTGTGTCTGCCCACCAGCTCCCCTGGCTGCAGAAAATGTCTGGAACTGGGTCCTGGGGCAAGGAAGTCTTGTCTGGAGCTGAGGGAGGGTCCCCAGGTGCTCTCCAGCTGTAGGATGTCCTTAATACCACTGCTGTCTCTGTATCAGGGTCCAGGGGCAAGAAAACCTACCCTGGAGCTGATGGAAGAGCCCCAGGTGTTCCCTATGTAGTGAGCAGAGAGTCTGGAATGTAGCCATAGATGATGCCTCTTGCCATTTGCTGGAGGCAAAATTATTTTATACCAGTGTATCTAAAATGACTTTCTTCAGCCAAAGACACTGAATCAAATTCTGCATCCTCTTCGTTGAACTGTCTTTCTCAGGAAAATTATCCTCAATTTCCTCCTTTACAGATTATAGATCAGTCATTGATATAGGTACATAAGGTAAAGTGTTTCATCATTTTATGAGAGTATATAACATAATACCTATTAAGATATGAAAATTTACATGTTTGTCTTTTATATTATATAAAATTTGGTATTTTCCAACTTCTATTTAGAAACCAATTATTTTATTATCTTATTTTGATATATATATACTATATATATATAATATATATATATTATGTATATTGGTCTTTTTGTGACAGTGTCTCTCTCTGAAGCCCCATTTGGCCAAGACCTAACTATGTAGACAAGGCTGGCCTTGAACTCACAGAAATCTACCTGCCTCTGCCTCCTGAGTGCTGGGATTATAGATGGGTATAGATTTTAATGTATATTTTTATTGAATTTTTGTGCATATCATAGAAAACACATTAGTTCTCTTTATGCTCCCTCTCCATTCACACCCTCTATCACACAGAGGATATTATGTATTCTGTCATATATGGTAAAGCCTATCATGTCAAGTTAGTGTACCCAGACTTCCCTCAGTGCAAATTCATTCACTGGGGTCTAGACATTTTATGTAGTGTCTCTCCATTAAAGAAAATGAACTCTCCCTCACCTAGTTGTAATCAGCTGCCAATACTTGTTTTGGCTAAGTTTAGAGAATGTTGCCCATTTCCCCAGTTCAGTTTGCATTGATCTTTTGCATGCTGACACCAATGTTGTAAGTTCATATGAGCAAGGTCCCTGGAACCTGTAAGATTTTATTTACTTATAATTATGCACTGCCTACCCTAGTTCTTATGGACTTTTTATCCCCCCTTCACAATGATTCCTGAGCTTTGGATGGCTGAAGTTGAATATAGAAGTCCTATGAGGAACCAAACTCTGAAGAGTTATTCTATATTTTTTCTCCATTTGTGGACTTTTGGGTTCATCACCCTCTGTTATATGAGGAAGCTTCACTGATGAAAGTTTATATATGCATTAGTATTCTTTCTACCCCTTGTTTCACTACATTCCATGAGCCTGAAGTACAGAAGCTCTATTATAGATGTGTCAATTAAGCTTGTGCATCTCAAAGACACTGTATGTGAACAGTTATATAACTCTATAATATTTACATTCTGTTGCAAAAGAAGCTTCTTTGATGAGTGGTGACTGACATACTTGTCCACAAAGACCAGAAGAGTCTATCATACGACCTTTAACTAGAAATAAGAACATTTCTTAAATGTCATGTAGGTGCTGGGATACCAACCCTTGTCCTCTGAAAGAGCAGGACATGCTCTGTGTTGGTTTGAATGAGAGTGTCCCCCATAGGCTTTAAGTATTCAGACATTTTGTCTCCAGTTTGTGGCACTGTTCGTGGAGGTCTAAGAAGGTGTGGCCATGCTGGAGGAAGTATGTCATTAGGGGTGGACTTTGTGAGTTTAACAATCCTTATATTCTCCAGTCTCTCCCACTCTCTGCTTCTTGTGCTCATTGCAAGATGTGACCCTTGGCTTGCTGCTCCAGCTCCAGCCACCATGCCTCCCACCACAGTGGACTCTAAATCTCTGGAACTATCAATCATAAGCTTAAATAAACTCTTCCTTTTATAAGTTCCCTTGGTCATGTTTGTTTTATGACAGCAACAGAAAAGTGACTAATACAGTATTTTGGTACCAGAGAGTGGGCTCTTGGCTGTGAAGAACCTGACCATGTGGATGTTTGGAGAAATGTGGAAGACTTTGGAACCTTGGGATAGAAAAGCTGTTGACTACTGTAAGCAGAGCTTAATGGGACATACTAGTAGAAGCCTGGAAGAAAGCATTGCTGCAAAAAATGTAGTTCCAGAGGAAAATAAAGACTTAGGCAGCAACTGGGATACTGTCATAAAGATCGGGCAGCAGTCTGCCCACAGCCAAAATGCTTGCCTGATACTAAGTTGAAAAGCAATGGACTGGGGCTGGAGAGATGGCCTAGCGGTTAAGAGCACCGACCGCTCTTGCAGAGGACCCAGGTTCGATCCCCAGCACCCACATGGCGGCTGAGAACCATCTGAAACTCCAATTCCAGGAGAACCCCAGTTCCAGGGGAATCCAACGCCCTCTTCTGACCTCCACTGCATTGCACGACACGGGTGCACAAACTTGCACGAAGACAGTACATTCACACATACAGAAATAAATAAAATTAATAAAAATAACCTTAAAAAAAAGAAAGAAAACCAATGGACTAATGTCTTTGGTGGAGAATATTTCAAGACAGCTTAATGTAGAAATGGTGGCGTGGCTATAAATGGTGAATATTGTACAGATCTACAGTGAAAAAGAGCAAATGGGGCAGAAAGAAATGCAGAATGTGCAGTTTGGATCTGAAAACTGCACTAGGAAGATTAAAGGTGGGGCCAAGGCATATGAAGAAGAGGTTTCTTTTGATAAGGAGGCTAAAGTGATTATGGAGAGGCCTAGCTTTTTACAAGTAAACAATGGAAAAAGTGAGATTAAAGTGATTAAGGAGAGGCCTCGAGATTTACAGGTAAACAAAAGAAACAGTACCTTCAGGGCAAGACCACACCCAGCTTAGCCTCTAATTTTTGAAAGGAAAATACTGAAAGCATTTTCTACTCCAACAAGTCCAGTGCAGAGAAAATTTGCAAATGTGGTTAAAGTAGGAGAGAGTCCATTCCGAATCTGCAGCCAAACTTGGCAGTTTCATTCACATGGTGCTAGCTTTAGAGGCATGAAGTTTGAAAGAGTGAAGGGGTCATCAGTTCTTCATCCACGGTTTCAGAGAGCCACAGAGGCCAGGCAGGGTGAGCAGGGCGTCCCTGAATAAAGAAGGCCCTGATAGGCCATTGCTTGAAGCTGTGAAAGTGAAGTCTGGTTGGCTGCTGAGACCCCAAGAAGACATTTGAGATGCCAGAGATGTGAGATATTTGCCAAGGAGAGCTGCATACAGGTAGTGGTACCAGCCTAAGAAAGAGATGTATGTTGCAAGCAAAGCTTGAAGAGCTGAGCCATCTAAGCCCTTTGTTTTTCTTTTTTTTTCTTTTCTTTTTGTATATGTATGAGTGTACTGCCTGCATGTAGGTCTGTGCACCCGTATTGTGCAATGCGGCAGAGGTCAGAAGAGGGTCTCGGATTCCCCTGGAACTATAATTCTCCTGGAATTGGAGTCACAGAAAATTCTTAGCCACCATGTGGATGCTGGGGATCAAACCCGCGTCCTCTGCAAGAGCAGTCAGTGCTCTTAACTGCTATGCTACCTCTCCAGCCCCGCCATCTAAGCCCTTTGAAAGTCAAGTCCCAGAATTTGCACTTGGAGCTACTGGTGTTTGCCTTGCAGGTTTTCAGTCTTGTTTTGGTCCAGTATTTCCTCACTATGCCTTTATTCCTCCCTTTTGGAATGGGAATGTGTATTCAGTTCCACTATACATTGGGAGTATGTAATTTGTCTTTTGATTTTACAGGAGCTTACAGTTAAGAGATTGGCCTGTGTCTCAGAAGAGATTTTAGACTATAGACATTTGAATAGAATTGAGACTGGTAAAGACTATGGGACTTTTAAGGTTGGACTAAATGCATTTTGCATTTTATATGGTCAGGAGCCTATGGGGACCAGGGAGTGGAATGTGGTGGTTTGAATGATAGTGTCCCCCATAGGCTTTAAGTATTCAGACATTTTTTCTCCAGTTGGTGGCACTGTTCTTGGAGGTCTTAGAAGGTGTGGCCATGCTGGAGGAAGTATGTCATTTGGAGACAGGCTTAGTGAGTTTAACAATCCTTGTCTCTCTCTCTCTCTCTCTCTCTCCTTCCTGTGCTCATTGTGAGATGTGAGCATTGGCTTGCTGCCCCAGCTCCAGCCACCATGCCCCCTCCACAGTGGACTCGAATTCCCTGGAACAATTAATCATAAGCTCAAATAAACTCTTCCTTTTATAAGTTCCCTTGGTCATGTTTGTTTTATCACAGCAACAGAAAAGTGAATAATACATGCTCTTAACTTCCAAGTCATCTCTCTGGCCCCAATATTCATATATTGATACATTGAACCTCCTATAAACTAAGAAGAAAACTAATTAAATTAAAATATTTTTCTTTTCTGTCAATGTTGATTTTATGAATGACAATATGGTTAGTTTATTATTACTAATACTGTGGATATTTTGAATATTTTTGTTAACTTCACTGTTTACTGTTTAACACTAATAATGCAAGCAGATTTTTTGCAAAATAAATTTATTCGAAGAAATAGGGGATAAATACAAGGAGTAATGCAGAAAGAGGAAATGTGCTGTACAGAGTAAATGAGGAAACTCAACTAAGAATAATTTCCTTATGCATAACTTAAAGGTGTCTACTCATTTATCTGAGGCAAATGGCAGAGTTAAATTAAATGTGGTCCAAGCCTTTGACAATATATGTATTAGTCACTTTTCTCTTGCTGTGATAAAACACCATGACCAAGGAACTTATAAAAGGAAGAGTTTATTTGAGCTTACAATTGATGGTTCCAGGGAATTAGGGTCCATTGTGGAGGGAGGCATGGCGGCTGCAGCTGGAATAGCAAGCCGAGGGTCACAACTCACAATGAGCACAGGAAGTGAAGAGAGCACGAATGGAGACCACATGGCTTGTTAAACTCACTAAGCCTGCCCCCAATAACGTACTTCATCTAGCACAGCCACACCTTCTAACACCTCCAAGAACAGTGCCACCAACTGAAGACAAATTTCTGAATACTTAAAGCCTATGGGGGACACTCATTCAAACCACCACATTCCAATCCCTGGCCCCCATAGGCTCCTGACCATATAAAATGCAAAGTGCATTTAGTCCAACCTTAAAAGTCCCCATAGTCTTTACCAGTTTCAATGCCATTCAAAAATCTACAGTCCAAAGTCTCTTCTGAGACTCAGGCCAATCTCCTAAATTGTAAGCTCCTGTAAAATCAAAAGACAAATTACATACTCCCAATGTACAGTGGAACCGAATACACATTCCCATTACAAAAGGGAAGAATAGAGGCATAGTGAGGAAATACTGGACCAAAACAAGACTGAAAACCAGCAGGGCAAAAATCAAGTCCATGTGCAACTTGTGGGACTTTCTTCCAAAGGGCTTAGATGACTGACTCAGCTCTTCCAGCTTTGCTTGCAAAATACATCTCTTTCTTAGGCCGGTACCACTCCCTGTATGCAGCTCTCCTTGGCAAATATCTCACAGCTCTGGCATCTCAAATGTCTTCTTGGGGTCTCTGCTGCCAACCAGGCTTCACATTCACAGCTTCATGTGATGGCCTATCAGGGCCTTCTTTATTCAGGGACGCCCCTGCTGCACTCTGCCTGACCTTGGCAGCTCTCTGAAACCGTGTAGGAAGAACCGATGACTCTTCACTCTTGCAAACTTCATGCCTCTAAAACCAGCACTTTGTGAATGAAACTGCTGAGTTTGGCTGCAAGTTTGGGATGGACCCTGGCCTATTTCAACCACATTTGCAACTTTTCTCTGCCCTGAAGGTACTATTTCTGTTGTTTACTTGTAAATCTCAAGGCCCCTCATTAATCACTTTAATCTCCTTATCAAAAGAAACCTCTCCTTCACATGCCTTGACCCCACCTTTAATCTTCCTAGTGGGGTTTTCAGATCCAAACTGTACATTCTGCATTTCTTTCTGCCCCATCTGCTCTTCTTCACTGTAGATCTGTACAATATTCACTATTAATAGCCACGCCACCATTTCTACATTAGGCTGTCTTGAAATATCCTCTGCCAAAAACATTAATCCATTGCTTTTCAACTTAGCATCAGGCAAGCATTTGGGCTGTGGGCAAACTGCTGCCAGACTCTTTATCAAAATATCCCAGTTGCTGCCTAAGTCTTTATTTTCCTCTGGAACTACATTTTTTTTTTGCAGCAATGCTTTCTTCCAGGCTTCTACTAAAATGGCCCTTTAAGCTCTGCTTACAGTAGTCAACAACTTTTCTAGCCCAAAGTTCCAAAGTCTCCCACAATTCTCCAAACATCCACATGGTCAGGTTCTTCATAGCCAACAGCCCAGTCTCTGGTACCAAATTACTGTATTAGTCACTTTTCTGTTGCTGTGATAAAACACCATGACCAAGGAACTTATAAAAAAGAAGAGTTTATTTGAGCTTACGATTGACGGATCCAAGGAATTAGAGTCCATTGTGGTTGGAGGCATGGCGGCTGGAGCTGGAGCAGTAAGCAGAGGGTCACATCTCACAATGAGCACAGGAAGTCAAGAGAGCACGAATGGAGACCACAATGCTTGTTAAACTCGCTAAGCTGGCCCCCAATAACATACTTCCTCTAGCACAGCCACACCTTCTAAGACCTCCAAGAACAGTGCCACCAACTGGAGACAAATGTCTGAATACTTAAAGTCTATGGGGGACACTCATTCAAACCACCACAATGTACTAACATTTTTCTCTCTACAATATTTACATATACTTTATATAAAATTGAAGCTCAGAAGAATAAATTGAAAATTTACATATTAATTGCAATAACAGATTATTTGGGTTCTCTAAAGGAAAACACCTAATAAAATAAATATGTATTAAAATTAAATTTATCAGTCTGGTTTTCATAAAATGGTCCTGCTTGCCCTACAATGGCTTTCTCACACTGGATTGGCAGATAATCCAGTAGTTATCAAGTTCACAAGCCTGGATACCACAATAGTCCCTATGTAGTGCTGAAATTCTCAAGGATTCGTTAAGACCTGCTGGTGTTCCATGTACTTGGAATTTGAAGAATGTGTTTCTAATGTCAAGTAAGTAATGCCACAGCAACAGGAATGATAAACTTGCCAGAAGGAAATAAGTTAACTAGGCAATAATTGATCATTTATTTCTCATCTTTTTTTTCTGCTCTGTTACCTAAAGGTTCCACTACACTTACAGTGTGTCTTTCTGTTTCAAACAATTTGATGGAGAATGTCCCACATAGGAGAGTTTGGTGACTTATCTTTTGTTTTATTAAATTTACAGGTCCACCCAAAGTCTCAGCTTGGGCTCCAGACAGGTGCACGGACTCAATGAGGCTCCAGTAAGGCAAGGTGGAACTGCCTTGACTCTTGGGGAGCTCAAAATCTGTCCCTGTAAGTCCTAGCTTGGGCTCCAGACAGGCATATGGACTCAGTGAGGTGCCTGTAATGAAAGGCAGAACTGCCTTGACCCTTGGTGGCCTAACAGCACACAGGCTAAAGCAGCAACACAATCTGTGCCCCCAACGCTGCCCAGCAGTGAACCTGGTGGACTTCTGGGGCAGACGACCTAACAGACGCAGCATTAGTGATTATAGTGTGTGCAACCAACGTTGAGGTGCCAGAGTCCAAAGAAACAAATAAACACACTATTCCACATGCCAAAGACACAAAAACATGGGAAAAGCTCGTAATAAATCCACACCAAACTCTTACAACCTTACAGAAGGTCCCTAAAACAAGATCTCCAAGGAAAGAAGCCAAGACACCGACCTTAGAAGAACTGTAGACATATTCAAAGAAATTAGATAACTAAGGGAAGAGAATGAAAAACTGAAGAAGGACTTAGAGGGAGATAATGACAAACATTGGAAAGAACTAAAAGGAGAAAATAACAAACTCCAGAAGGAAGTGGCAATACTGAAAAGATCTCAGGCCAAAATAAAAAAAAAAAAATGACAAACGAACCATGGAGCTACAAGATGAGAATGACAAATTCCTGAGGGAAGTGGAAAATCTAAAGATATCACATGATGAAATGAAAAGGGAAATTGAGAATTCATTCAATCACCAGAAAAACATGCGAAAAAGTCTCATAAGCAGAATGTAAGAAGCAAAAAAAAGAATATCAGACCTGCAGGATAACATGGATCAACTAGAATGCTCAAGTAAAGATTGTGAAAAAGTTTAAAAACACAGGAGTGGAACAACCAGGAAATGTGGGATATTATGAAAAGATAAAAACTTCACATCGTAGGGATGGAGGAAGGAGAAGAATCCCAAGACAACACTATTGACAAGACCTTCAGCAGGATAATATGAGAAAATTTCCCCAAAACTGAAAAAAAGACAAACCCATACAAAGACAAGCAGCACATAGAACACCAAACAGAAAGTAGCAGAAAAGACATTCCCCATGTCATACAATTGTTAAAACAAGGACAAAATACTGAAAGTAACAAGAGAAAAACAACAAGTTACATATAAGGGGAAACCCATCAAAACCACAGCTGACTTCTCAGTGAAAACTATGAAAGGTAGAACATGGACCAATGTATTCCCTCTGTTACACAACTTTAGATGCCAAGCCAGACTACTATATCCAGCAAAAGTGTCAGTTATAGTTGAAGGAGAAAGAAAAATATTTCATGGCATGAACAAGATGAAAGAATACATGTCTAAGAAACCAACACTTCATAAAATCCTTGAAGCAATCCAAAGAACCGAGGTAAGGAACAACTATCCCTAAGCAATTAAAGATAAAAATCAACAAAAGCATAACAGAGTAAATACAAACCTAGACCAATAATGCAAACAAAAAATAAGGTAAAAGGAAACAACCCACATCTCTCAATAATAACCTCAAATACTAATGGTCTAAACTCCCCAATCAAAAGGCATAGGCTGGGAGAATGGATTAGGAAACTGAATCCTTCTATATGCTGTCTACAAGGAACCCATCTCACCTGAAGGAACAGACACCACCTTAGAGTGAAAGGATGGAAATAAATATTGCAAGTGAATGGTACCAAGAAAAAAGCAGGAGTGGCTATTCTAATAGCAGGCAAAATAGATCTCAAAGTAAAATAAATCAGAAGAGACAAAGAGGGCAATTACATCCTTGTCAAAGGAACAATTAACCATGAAGACTTCACAATCCTAAGTGTCTATGCACCTAACTTTATAAATGCGACTGTGCAGGACAACAAAACACAGATTATTCCTAACCCACTAAGAGTGGGGGACTCCAACACCCCACTGATCCCCTTGGATAGATCAAAAGGAAAAAAATAAACAGAGAGGTATCAGAATTTAACAATATAATACATCAAATGGACCTCACAGACATCTACAGAATATTCCACTCAAACACCAGAGAATATACTTTCTTCTCAGCACCTCAAGAAACATTCTCCAAAATCAACCACATAGTGGAGCACAAAAGAAACTTCAACAAATACAAAAGGATAGAAATTATTCCATGTGTTATATCAGACCACAGAGCAATAAAGCTCAATATTAACAGGAGAATAAGCCCAACTATATACAAGAACTCATGGAGAACAACACAATCCTGAATCCTGAATGGGTCATGGAAGAAATAAACAGTGAAATAAAAGTATTCATGGAAATGAACAAAAAAGACAATACAATACAACAAAATCTGTGGTGTACTTTAAAAACACCCTTGAGAGGGAAATTTATACCATAAGTGCCCACATAAAAAAAAAAAAAAAAAAAAAAAAAAAAAAAAAAAAAAAACGAAAGGCAACAAATAAATGATCTAACAGTGCATGTACAAACATTTAAGAGTCCAGGGGAATCCAATACCCTCTTCTGCCTCTTCTGACCTCCGCGGCATTGCACGACACGGGTGCACAAACTTGCATGCAGACAGTACATACACATACAGAAATAAATAAAAAAAAATAAAAAAAGAGTCAACAACAAATTGTCCCTTAAGCCAACAGACAGGGAGAAATAACAAAAATCAGAGCAGAAATCAATGAAATAGAAACAAAGAGAACAATACGTACAATCAAATTAATCAAAATATGGTTCATTGGAAAGATAAATCTCTTTTTTATAATGCGTTTATTGATGTTTTGTGTACTTCAGACATCATATCTCAGTTCAGTTTAGCCATATTCCCTTTTCCCTTCCCCCACCCCATCCCAGATCATGCATTCTGCCATAAATATCTTGTATCTTGCTCTCTGTATTTTTTCTTATGTATAGTATTTCACATTTTCCTCCTTTAATTTTTATTACTCTAAATCATGCATACATACTTTCAATTCATATACAGTTATTACAGAGTGTGAAAGTAAGTGGTAGATCTATTCCAGAGCCCATTAAGAGATTTACATTTGTTCTAGCTTGACTTCCAGTGCTGCGACAAAACATTCTGACCAACACCAACTTGGGGAGGAAAGGGATTATTCAGCTCACTTCTCCTGGGTCACAGTTTATCACTCAGGGAGCCCAAGGCAGGAACTCAGGGCAGGAACCTGGACGCAGGAGCTGAAGCACAGGCAATGGAGGAATGTTCACTGGCTTGCTCCTCTGGCTCATGCCTAGCATGACCTCTTATACAGTACACAAAAACCTGCCCAGGGTACCACCACCCATAGTGGGCTGGGCCCTCCCACATTGGTCAACAATCAAGACAATACTCCACAGATGTGGCCACAGGCCAGTCCAATGGAGCCAATTCCCCAATTGAGGCTCCCTCAATCCAGGTGTGTCAAGTTGACACTAAAGCTATCCAGCACAATTGACCCCTTGTCAACTTGACACACAAAACACATCACTATTAAACCACCACCTTTCCAGTTCTTGTCCACAAAATATGATGCTAACATTAATCACAACCTAAGATCTACAAACTTAAAAGCCCCACAGTCCTTAAAATGTCCAAACACTTAAGAGTTTACAGTCTGTTAAAAGTCTCTTAACTGCGGGCTGCTGTAAAATCTGAAACAAGTACTGTCTTATTTCAAAGGGAAGAATCAGGCACACTCAAACAAAACCTAAGTCCAGCAAAGTAGCTCAAGGCTGGACACCTGGGATTCACTCAGGATATTCTGGGCTCCAAAGGGTTTTGGCAGCTCTGCTTCTCTGACTCTGCCATCCGTGGCACACACAGCTCATCTCTCAGGCCCAGGCTGACTTCATTCCACATCTGCTGCTGCTCTTTTTGGTCATCCCATGGTCCCGCTATCTCCGAAAAGCTGTGGTTTCCACTGAAACTGAGGTTGCTTATGACCTCTCCTGATGCAAAACCTCAACTTCTGTTTCTGACCCCTGGAATCCTGGGGTCTTCAATGCAACCAAGGCCACACTCTGACCAGTGGCCTTTCCTGGCCTCTCGTAGTGCCAAGCCTCAGCTGCTCTCTGTGACCCCTTCATGCTTTCAACACAGGAACCATATAGGAGGCTCTTACACGTTACCAAGTCCTGCTTCTGGCTTGAGATGGAAGCTCAGGCCCCTTCTGGAACATAGCTTCTGTGTGCTGACCCTGAAGAAATTTTTCCCAGAAGATTTCACCACAGTGATGCTGGTCTCTTGTTACTTACAGCTGATTCTTCAGCCCCAGCTGACCAGAACTCACAGATTAAACAGTTCTGATGATCTCTGCTTCTCTTTGAAACTTCATAAGCCAGGTCTCCATTGTCTGCAACTCTTTCAGCATAACTGTTCCAAGTTCCAGAGCAATGATCTTTAGGCAGTCAATGATTTTTCTAGCGCAAAGTTACATACGCTTCCACAATCCTACCCCAAAACACCTAGGTCAGGTCAGTGACAGCAATACCCCACTCTCGGTACCAATTTTGTTCTAGTTTGTCTTCTAGTGCTGTGACAGATCACTCTGACCAACTCCAACTTGGGGAGGAAAGGGTTTATTCAGCTCACAACTCCTGGGTCACAGTTCATCACTTAGGGAGCCCAAGGCAAGAACTCAGGGCAGGAACCTGGAGGCAGGAACTGAAGCACAGACCATGGAGGAATGCTGTTCACTGGCTTGCTCCCCTGGCCCATGCCCAGACTGCCCTCTTACACAGTATACAACAACCTGCCCAGGGTGCCACCACCCATCGTGGCCTGGGCCCTCCCACATTGCTCAACAATCAAGATAATACTCCAGAGATGTGGCCATGGGCCACTCCAATGGAGACAATTCCCCAATTGAGGCTCCCTTAATCCAGGTGTATCAAGTTGACACTAATGCTATCCAGCACATAGTTGATTTCAGATAAACAGAAATATAACAATAATGTTGTTCAGCTTGCCTTTCTTCTGGGGATTTGATGTTAGTATCCACAAATAAGGGAAAATATTCAACGCTTGTTTTTCTGAGACTGTGTTACTTCATTTAGCCTAATGGCTTCTAGTTCCATCCATTTACCTGCAAATTTCATGATGTCATCTATCTTTATCACTGAATAGTGCTCCATTGTGTAGATGTACCTAATTTTTGTCATACACTGATCAGTTGAGGAGCATTTGTGTTGATTCCAGCTCTTAGCTATTGTGAAGTGAGTTGCAATAAACATAGATGTGCATGTATCTTTGTAGTATAATGTGTCTTGTGGGTATATACCAAGGAGTGGCTGGGTAAGGTGGTAGGCTCATTTTCAGTCTTTTAAGGGTTCTCCACACTGCTTTCCATAATAGTTGTACCAGTATACATTTCCACCAGCAGTGAATGAGTGTTCCCCTTTCCCCACAACCTCTCCAGCATTTGGTGTCTTTTGTGTTCTTGATCTTACCCATTTGTATTGGAGTGAGATGATATCTCAGAGTAGATTTAATTTGCATTTTCTTAATTATTGATGTTCAACACCTTTTAAGTTGTGGTGCATGCCTTTAATCCTAGCACTTAGGAGGCAGAGGCAGGCGGATCTTTGTGAGTTCAAGGCCAGCCTGGTCTACAGAGTGAGTTCCAGGACAACTGGGGCTACAGAGAGACCCTGTCTCAAAAAGACCAAAAAAAAAAAATAGATGTTTCTCAGCCATCTTTACTTCCTTACTGGTGAAGTCTGTTCAGGTCTTTACTCTGTCTTTTGAGTAGGTCATATGTTTTGTTACTTCTTTGATTTTTGTGTAGTCTATACATTCTTGAAGTTAATACTCTGTCAGATGGATCACTGTTGAAAATTTCCTCCCAATTCATTGATTGTTTCTTTCGATGTTCAGAAGCTTTTGAGTTTGATGAGGTCCCATTTGTCGACTATTGACCTTATTTCCTGTGCCCCTGCTGCCTGATTTAGAAAGTCTTTTCCTATACCTATGTCTTGTAGATTGTTACCAACTTTTTCTTCTATCACCTTCAGGGTTTCAGGTTTCATGTTGAGATATTTAATCCATTGGAGTTGATTTTCCTACAGTGATACGTAGGGGTTTAATTTTGTTCTTCTACAAATGGTGATCCAGTTTTGCCAGCACAATTTGCTGAAGATGCTATCCTTCCTCCATTGAGGATTTTTGCCCCTTTGTTGAGTATACAGTGGCTGAAATTGTATGAGCTCAAGTTTGGATCTTCAGTTTTGTTCCATTGGTCAACTGGTCTATTTTTATGCCAGTACCAGGCTGTCTTTATGACTGTGGCCCTGTAATATAGCTTGAAGTCTGGTAGAGCAATCCCTCCTGTATTGCATTTTTCACTCAGGGTTGCTTTAGCTATTTGGGGTCTTTTGTTTTTCCATAGAATTTAAGGATTTTTTTCCCAAATCTTGAAGAAGCTCATGAAGATTTTGATTGGGATTGTGGTGAATCTGTATGTCAATTTGGGTAAAATGGACATTTTTACTATATTAATTTTTCCAATCCATGAGCATGGGAGATCTTGCCATCTTTTGATGTCATTTTCAGTCTCCTTCTTCAGGGGTTTAAAATTTTTGTTGTAGAGTTTATTGGTATCTTTGGTTAGGTTTGTTCCAAGCTATTTTATTATTTTTGAGGCTACTGTGTGGGGAAGGTCTTTTTTATATTCCTTATCCTCTTGTTTATTTTGATGTAAAGCAAGGCTACTGATTTTTTCCAGGTTAATTTTGTATCCTGCCACTTTACTGAAACTTTTAATCTTTTCTAGAATTTTTCTGGTGCAGTTTTTCGCATCCCTTCGTAAATATCATATCATTGCAAAGAGGGTTAGCTTAACTTCTTCTTTTCCAATTAGAACTGCTTTAATTTCCTTCTCTTCTCTTCTTGCCCTAACAAGCATTTCAAGCACTGTGTTAAAGAGGAGTGGTGATAAGGGGCAGCCTTGCTGGGTCCCCCCTGCCTTTAAGGGAAATGGTTCCAATTTTTCTCCATTTTGGATGATGTTGGCAGTGGGTTTGCTGTATATGGCTTTGATCATGTTGAGGAATGTTCCCTTCAGTCTAAACATGAAGAGTTGCTGGATCTTGTCAAAGGGTTTTTCTGTATCAATTGAGATGATCTTGTACAATCAATCCACAACTTACTTTCAGACTCTGTAATTACTGTATATATGCATAAACTATGTATGCATATTTTAGAGTAATAAAAAATTAAAGGAGGAAAATGTGAATTCCTTAACATAAAAAAGACTGAGAGAAAGACGCAGGATATTTATGGCAGAGTGCATGATCTGGGGTTGGGCGAGGGGAAGGGAAATGGGGAACATGTCTAAACTGAAATGAGAAATTATGTCTGAAATACACAAATATCAATAAAATCTTTATTAAAAATAAATAAATAAATAAATAAATTTCCAGGTCCAGTCAAATTAGCACACGAAGTTACCCACCACAGACTACACTTTTTAAGGGATGTGGCTGAAATGCAGTTTGCAGAAACCTACATCACATAAGATCTTACAAATACAAATTTCTCCTTTATATGTGAGTTCACATCTATATTTCTTCTCTTAATCAGTATTGCTTACTTTAGATGTATATAGTTGATTACAGTAAAATGTTTGAAAAATTAAGAAACCACTTTCAGAGCACACTATTATTTTATTGTAAACAATTGTAATTACCTGTACCTGTACTTACCTTAATGAATAGTTTAGTGTTTGTATCTTTTTGTAGGCATCTTGAAATACAGAAGTGAGAGCAGGAATGACAGTGTTGAGTCAGTTCCGCATCTAGCTAATACTCTGCTCATTACATAATACTTAACTCATTAATATTTTTTTAAATTAATTTTTATTGATGCTTTGTGCATTTCATACATTTTTTCCAATTCAGTTCAGGCTTATTTCCCCTTCCCTCCCCCCCACCCCCACCCCATCCCAGATCATGTATTCTGCCATAACTGTCCTGCATCTTTCTCTCAGTTTTTTTTTTTCATTTTTAGCTATAAGTGATAATCCATGAGTACAAGCATCCTTCATGCAAAACCTATCTGCAGGCTGTTGTGCCCAAACACCTACAGCCCCACCATCCAGTGGGGGGTGACAGGTTGTTTGTTCAATCAAGTTGATCAAATGAGTGTCCAGACTACATTGCTGTAGTTTCACCATTCACCCCAATCGCAGCCCTTACATTCTACCACGCCCCCTCTTCCGCAGGTTGTTCCCTAGGCTTAGAAAAGGGGCACAGGTGGATGAGAGGTAAAACAGTCCACTCTCTCTGGAGCTGTTGACTTGGACTCTGGTCAATTCTGGCTGTTTCCTTTCATGGGCTGACAGTTTGTCCAGGAATAACCTTTCGATCCTACTAATGAAGAACAAGCAATTAGATATATAGGTATTTAAACATTTCTAATTATTATGGTAGGTTACTTTAGCATAGACACGTTTGGATATGTTAATCCATGAATTACAATTTTCCCCCCTGTTATATATGACAGGGTCTTACTGTGGCTTATAACATCTAACCTATAGAGGATGTAAGCTTGTGGCATCAGTAACTCATTAATATTTTAAGGAAATATATGGTAACATTGAGTGGAGTTCAACTGCATATAGATTTTATCTATCAGTTCTCCTAGAAATACTTATAACAGTTTGAAATCATCCTCAGAAAAAAGCATGTACATTTAGTCTGCAACACAATTGAACTCTGTAAAATATGCTTGTTTGTTAAACTGTCATCTGATATGATTTTAATCACTGTAAATGTTAGACTTTATAGTCTCAGTCTGTTACATACCTACTATACATGTTCTGATAGATTGTTCCAGAGACCTACCATGACTCCATATAAACATTCTTTTTTGTTTTTTTGCAGTTCTTAGCCTCAGCCTTTAACGGCTGCGCTATCCCCACAGCCCATAAAAACATTCTTAAAAGCTTTATCTTGTCTCAGCTTCCTTTGTTTTCGGTTTCTTCAGTCTTCTGTCTGGCTAACTTAGAGCTCCCCATTCACCTTTTGTACAGTTTTTCCTAAGCCTTGTTCTCTTAGTACATTTACCGTTAATTAAGAGTCTGTTAATGGGGGCTGGAGAGATGGCCTAGCGGTTAAGAGCGCCGATCGCTCTTACAGAGGACCCGGGTTCGGTCCCCAGCACCCACATGGCGGCTGAGAACTGTCTGAAACTCCAATTCCAGGAGAACTCCAGTTCCAGGGGAATCCGAGACCCGCTTCTGACCTCCGTGGCATTGCACGACATGAGTGCACAGACCTGCATGCGGACAGTACATTCATACACATACAGAAATAAATAAAATTAATAAAAAAAATTTAAAAAAAAAAGAGTCTGTTAATGGGACTGAATGCCAAATTAAAATGTATAAGTAGATTTTTATTTTATGTCTCTTACCTCACAGACAACCAAAATTCACTTTCCTGTTGAATCAGTGTTTGTCCATTTGATCGATGATTTCTCTCTGGAATAATCACACTGTAAAACTTCCTCCACCTGTAAAAAAAATTTATCATACTGAGTACTTAGACAAGATGATGGAAAAGAGGTTAGGGTGGCAATTAGTTTTACTACAAAGCTTGTGACTTAATTAAAAGAAAACAAACCAACTACCTCTAACAAATGCATAAATTCCAAAGAAACCATCATATATTCTCAGAGTGAAAATGGAAGACATATTCTTTAGAGCTAAAATATGATGAGTTAAAAGAAAAAGGAAACATAGCCAGGCATGATGGCACATATCTTTAATCCTAGCTCTTGGGAGACAGAGGTAGGCAGATCTCTATGAATTCAAAGCCAGCCTGGTCTACATAGTGAGTTCCAGGACAGCCAAAGCTACAGGGAGACTCTGTCTCAAAATTCCCCAATATAAATAAATAAATAAATAAATAAATAAATAAATAAATAATAAAAATAAATCTTTATACTATCTCTTTTCAACGTATTATAGCTGATGTAATTCCACATTATTTTGCAAAATATAATAAGTATGGATAGTTAGCTAGATTATTACATTAGTTTTCCAAATGCTTGATCTAAGGTTCATTTTTTTATCTCAAAGGTCGTTTTTGTTTAATATGTATGTCATTGTTTCTAAAGCCACTGAAATTTACACTGCAATGTCCATGATAGTTATGTATTTAGCAATAAAATATGATCAAACCATTAATCAAGAATATAAAACAATACATTTTAGTGAATATTGTTATATTTTGCAAAAAAATAGGACTAACAATTATGTTTAATTGACCAATTTTTTAAATATTTGGCTTAATGAAAGAAAGTAGATCTTTAATTTTGCTTCAACTTTCAGTCTATTGTGATTTCACCTATCATATAAGCTTGTGGTTTTAATGAGACTGTCTCTCTTAGGCTCCAAGTATTATGACATTTTTTCCCCAGGAGGTGGTGCTGCTTTGGGTGGTCTTAGGAGTTGTGGCCATGCTGGAGGAACCACATCACTAGGGGAAGATTAGAGAGTTCAAAAATCCTTCCCAATCTCCAGTCAGGCTCTGTTTCCTGTGCCTGCTTGACGATGTAAACCTCTACTTTCTGTTCATGATACAGTCACCATTTCCCAGCTATGATGGACTCTAATTCCCATGGAACCTTCAACCATAAGTTCAAATACACACCTCTATTTTTATGCTTTTATTGATTTTTTCTGTATTTCAGACGTCATTTTTCAGTTCAGTTTAGGTACATTCCCCCTTCCCTCCCCACCCACCACACCCTAGATCATGCATTCTGCCATAACTGTCCTGCATCTTCCTCTCAGTCTTTTTATGTTTAAGAATTCACATTTTCCTCCATTAATTATATATTACTCTAAAATATGGATATATACTCTCCATCCATATACAATAATTACAGAGTCTGGAAATAAGTGGTGGGTGAATTCTAGAGCCCATTGAGAGATTTACATTTTAGCAAGATAGTTGTTTTCAGATAAATAGAAATATAATGATAATGTTGTTCAGCTTGCCTTTCAACTGGGGATTTGTTGTTAGCAACCACAAATGAGGGAAACCATTCCCTTTTTGTTTTTCTGGTACTGTGTTACTTCACTTAGCATAATGGCTTAGAGCTCCATCCATTTACCTGCAAAGTTCATGATGTCATCTTTCTTTACCGCTGAATAGCACTCCATTGTGTAGATGTATCACATTTTTGTCATCCATACATCAGCTGAGGGGTATTTGGGTTGGTTCCAGCTCTTCACTATTGTGAAGAAAGCTGCAATAAACGTGGATGTGCATGTATCTTTGCGGTAGGATGAGTCCGTTAGGTATATACTAAGGTGTGCTATGACTGGGTCAGGTGGTAGGCTCATTTTCAGTCTATTAAAGGTTCTCCACACTGCTTTCCATAATGGTTGTACAAGTTTACATTACAGCAGTGGATGAGTGTTCCACTTTCCCCAAAACCTCTCTAGCATTTGGTGTCTTTTATGTTCTTGATCTTAGCCAGTCATATTGTAGTGAGATGATATCTGAGCATGGTTTTAATTTGCATTTCCTTAATTGTTAATGATGTTGAACACTTTTTAAGATGTTTCTCACCCATCTTTAATTTCTCACTGGTGAAGTCTCTGTTCAGCTCTTTAGTCCATCTTTTGAGTAGGTCATTTATTTCATTCTTTGTTTTTTTGAATAGTTTATATATTCTTGACATTAACATTCTCTCAGAGGTATCACTGGTGAAGATTTCCTCCCACTTTGTGGGTTTTCTCTTCACTTCCTTTATTGGTTCTTTCACTGTACAGAAGATTTTGAGTTTGATGAGGTCCCATCTGTGGACTGTTGACCTTATTTCCTGTGAAGCTGCTGTCTGATTTAGAAAGTATTTTCCTACACCTATGTCTTGTAGGTTGTTGCCAACTTTTTCTTTGATCATCTTCAGGGTTTTGGGTTTCACGTTGAGATCTTTGATCCACTTGGAGTTGATTTTTGTACAGGGCGAGAGGTTGGGGTTTAAATTTGTTCTACGAATAATGATCCAATTTTGGTGTTGTGCAACTCTCAAGTGAAGTCTGCTCATCTGGTGTTGTGCTGCGTGCACATCTAACTCCACCCATGTCTCACACTGGATCCCAAAAGTTGGATGGTCTCAGGTAATACCAAGCCTCCATGGGCTCTATAAGGATTTGGAGCTAGGGTTTGAGAATGTTGGGATGGTTGGTAAACCTCAGATTTTAGAATTAGACATGCTAATTTATAATTATCATCACTACTTGCTGCTTGTCTTGGGAGGTTAAGTAAAACTGTGTAAATCTCAAATTTCTTAAAATTATTGATTTGCATTCAAATGACCTTATGATCTTCTTCCAAAAATAATCTCCATAATTGCTCTTATGATTAAACAGTATAATGGTCTTGGTTAGATAATCATTTGGTGAAGAATGGTAGTCTGTAGAAAACTCAGTCTCGGGCTGGAGAGATAGCCTAGCAGTTAAGAGCATTGACTGCTCTTGCAGAGGACACGGGTTCGATCCCCAGCACCCACATGGCATCTAAGAATCGTCTGTAACTCCAATTCCAGGAGAACTCCAGTTCCAGGGGAATCCGACACCCTCTTCTCACCTCCACGGCATTGCACAACATGGATGCACAAACCTACATGCAGACAGTACATATACACATAGAAAATAAAATTTAAAAAGTCAAATTTATAAAACTCAGTCTCATTTGTCTACTAGACATATATTTTCTATAATTTTAGATAAAAAATAAAGTATATTTTCATGCTGAAAACTAAGTAGAAATATTATTATAAATAGTTGAAATACTTATTAATAAGACATTAAACAATGAGTTGAAAGATCTGCTCATTTTATTTAAGCAAGGATACAATAAAATATATAAATTACAAATGTTAAGCATTTTTATTAAAATTAAAAGAAATTTATAAGATCACTATGCTCATATATGTGCCAGGGATATTAATGATTTTTTAATAAAGCATTAACCAGGTAAAGTGTTAATTTTCTTAAATATTGACTTTCCATTCATAAGTTTATTATATATTTTGAATATCTGGATTTAAAGAATTGAATACTTATTTTTATACTTATTTTTCTATGTACATAATTTTGGTTATTTTAGTAAATTATTATAAGCATAATTAATTCATATATGAAATCATATTTATGTCAATGAATTCCCAGCCATCAAAATATGTGGTACATGTCTTACATAGTACCTAAATACTTATACCCCATCTTCTTCTCTCCTGTGAAGATTTCTGTTAAACACATTCTTTCTGATTTGTCCTGAACTAACAGGACGTTACCTACTAGAATGACAAAGCTGAAGGTTTCAGGATGCTACCTACCCTACAGTGGAAGTATTCTTACTGAACCCAGAGTGCTAGATCCTGCTCATTCTTCATTCATTCAAGAAAATATCATGGGCAAACTTTTGTCAGATGCATGGGGAAAAAAGAAAGATTTTAAAAACCCTTCACTTAAAATTGTAGATAATGCTGAAGAGGTTGTGGGGCAAGGGGAACACTCATCCACTGCTGGTGAGAATGTAAACTGGTACAACCATTATGGAAAGCAGGGTGGAGAACCCTTAAAAGACTCAAAATTCCAGCCATACCACTCCTGGGTATATACCCAACAGACTCATCCTACCGCAAAGATACATGCACATCCATGCTTATTGCAACTCTCTTCACAAAAACAAAGAGCTAGAACCTACCCAAATGTCCCTCAACAGATGAGTGGATGACAAAAAATGTGGTACATCCACACAATGGGGTACTATTCAGCAGTAAAGAAAGATGACATCATGAACTTCACCTGTAAGTGGATGGAACTGGAAGCCAGTATGCTAAGTGAAATAACACAGTCCCAGAAATACAAGTGGTGAAGGGCCTCCCTCATTTGTGGATGCTAACACCAAATCCCCAGATGAAAGGGAAGCTGAACAACATTATTGTTATCTTTCTGCTTATCTGAATGCAACTATGTTGTTATAGTTTAAATCTCTTAATGGGATCTAGAATTGATCCACCATTTACTTTCAGAGTCCTAATAACTGTATATGAGTGGGAAGTATGTATTCATAATTTAGAGTAATATAAAATTAAATGAGGAAAATATGAATTCCTAAACATAAAAAAAAGACTGATAGAAAGATGCACAACAGTTATGACTGCGTGAATGATCTGGGGTGGGGTGGGGGGAAGGGGAGGGGAGTATGTCTACATTAACTGAGAAATGATGTCTTAAATACACAAAACATCAATAAAAACCATTATAAAAATTATAGATAAGTTTCTTATCCCAGCATTTGGAAGGTAATGGCAGAATAAGTGAAACTCAGGACAGCATAGATGCATATTAATATCCTTTCTCAAATTATAGATGGATATGTAGTATCAGAAAGGTATGAAATGAAGAACTAATGAAAATAAAACAGGAAAGCCATTGAATCTATATGAGAAACAATTCCCCATTATTTAGCATTTGGATTTTTCTCCCATTCCATGGATTCTGGGAATATACAGTCTTAGGATTGCAAACTGGGCACTAATATTATTATAACCCAAATTTATATTTACAATGATAACAGGGGTGAGAAAGACAGTAATCTACCATCATAGACTGAATTGTTTCAAGTTTGTGTTTAATTCGGATTTATGAAGAAGCAGTGATTTATGGGTTGTGCTGGAGCCTCACCTAAAGAGGAAAATAACATTGAAAATTACACATTTCGGGGCTGGAGAGATGGCCTAGCGGTGGTTAAGAGCACCGACCACTCTTACAGAGGACCCGGGTTCGATCCCCAGCACCCACATGGCGGCCGAGAACCGTCTGAAACTCCAATTCCAAGAGAACTCCCGTTCCAGGGGAATCCGACAACCTCTTCTGACCTCCGCGGCATTGCACGACATGGGTGCACAGACTTGCATGCAGACAGTACATTCATACACATACAGAAATAAATAAAATTTAAAAAAAAAATTATACATTTCATTTCTTTTATGACCTAATGAAATATTCTTAATGATCACTGATTTTAATTCTGTAGTTAAAATGTGATGTCTAAGCCAAGCGTGGTGGTGCATGCCTTTAATCCCAGCACTCAGGAGGCAGAGGCAGGAGGATCTCTGTGAGTTCAAGGTCAGCCTGGTCTACAGAGCGAGTTCCAGGTCAGCTGGGACTAAAGGGAGACCCTGTCTCAAAAAGACAATAAAATAAATTAAAATAAAATAAAATAATACAAACTGTGATGTCTATAATAGCCTCAATTTTTGCAAAAAGCTTCTTTGATGAGTAATGTAATGTATACTTTTCTGTAATTAAGAAAAGCCATAGTTAGCATATAGTGAAACATTTCATTTCTCTAAAGATATCCCAGAGATAAGTTTTTCTCTATGATCAATAACATTTCCAGCCATGCATATTTGCCTATGTTTACAGTGTGAACTATGAGTTCCCTCCCATTGAAATGGCTTTGAATCCAATTAGGTAGCTTTTGATTACCCACTAGATAAACATGCTAGTACTGAACCAATAGAGATAGTATATTGTGCTAGCCATTGTTGTGGTTATTAGGTTTTACACCTAGGTTGGACCATTAATTGCTTTTCTCCCTTAGAAGCTTGCACAGTATCCTCTAGAACCCTGAGAGCTAGTTTTCAGGGACAAAGCTTCCAGGTCAATAGCAGCCCCATTTTTCCAAGTCCTGTGTCCACAGTATGCCTGATATTCAGCAATAGGGTCTTAACTTTAAGTTTTGGGAGTTAATCAAGGGTCATAGCAATAGTTTAAGTTACTTTGGGAGTCTTTTGGACTACCCTGACCAACAACTCAAAGGAGGTTTATTCTGTTAGGCACTCTGTTTCTTGTTATATAGCCTTAGACACATACACACACACTCACGTTCAGATATTATATGTGTATTCTTCAGGGGTTTGTGTTAATACATTTTCCTTTTTTTTTTCTCTCTAGGCTTTGTTCATCTCTCTTTCCCTAACTAACCTCCTACTTCCATCCCCATTTAAAGTGGTCACATTTCTCCCATTTAACCTTTGAAAATACCTGTCTCCCATTATCCCCCTTCTCCCGAGCTCATTTTCCTTTTCAGCTGAGTGACTCCTTGTTATGTCCTTCATTCCTCCCTTCCCATTTGAATACACCTATTTTCCTTATTCTCACCTTGTATCATT
Source organism: Rhizomys pruinosus (assembly GCA_009823505.1). Taxonomy (NCBI): domain Eukaryota; kingdom Metazoa; phylum Chordata; class Mammalia; order Rodentia; family Spalacidae; genus Rhizomys; species Rhizomys pruinosus. The sequence goes on from VZQC01010310.1 coordinate 122,753, forward strand.
TGTTTCCTGCTGCTCCCTTCTCTGGGGTTATTTCTTTCCCTCTATGCTTTGCTTTACATTTTCCTGGCTTCTACTGTGACATTAGGATATATACTCACATATAAGACATTGTTGCTAAGATCTACAAATGAGGGTAAATATATGCAACTTATATTTCTAAGTCTACGTTACGTTGTGATTTAATTTTTCTTACAATTTTGAAGAATGTCATTGTATAAATGTACCTGATTTTCATTATCCATTTGTCAGTGGAGGAACTTTTATGTTGTTTCTATGTCTTAGTTGTGAAAAGACCAGCAAGAAAATGGTTGTACAAATATCTCTACAGTAGGATGAGTCACTTGGGTATATGCCAAGGAGGTGTATAATCAGATAACATGGTAGATTCACTTTTAGTTGTTTTTTTTTTTTTTTCCCAGAGTTCTCCACATTGCTTTCCAATAGTGGTTACATGAGTTTCCTATCCCATCAGCAGTGAAAGACTAGTCCCCCTTTCCACATCCTAATCATCATTTGATGTCTTTTGTTCTTTTGAGCCTAGTCAATCTGATTGTGGTAAGATGTAATCTTAGAGTGTTTTTGATTTGCATCTAATAATTAAGGATCTTGAACAATTTTTAATGTGTTCATTTGCCATTTAATCTGTTCATTTGAGAACTCTCTGTTGAGGGTCTTAGCCCATCTTTTTATTGGGTCCTTTATTTCATTTTTTTATTTCTTAGTTATTTGTATATTCTGGATATTAATCCTCTTCTGAGATATAGTCATAAAAAGAGCAGGGTACTGGCACAAAAACATTCATGTACATCAATGTAACTGAATAAAAGACCCAAACATTTGTGTGTACAATTTCGGCCACCCAATATTTGCCAAAATTATGAAACATACGCATGAGCTTCGTCAACAACTGGTGCTGACAAACTGAATCCCCACATATAGAAGAATGAAACTGGACACTTATCTTTAACCCTGCATAAAAGCCAACTCCAAATGGATCAAAGAACTCAATATGAAACCTGAAACTGCTAGAAAAAAAGCAGTTAGTTAGAAGAAAACATAGGCAGTACTCTATAAGGTATAGATGAAGGAAAGTACTTCCTAAATTGGACAAGAGTAACTCACCCATTAGGGCTACAAAGTGGAGCCTCACTAAACTAAAAACTGTCTGTACAACAAAAGAAACAACCAAGGAAGTGAAGAGGAAGCCCGCTGAGAGGGAGAAAAATCTTTACCAGCTATTTTGTTGTTTAGAAATGTTTGCACTTTTCTATCCATGTCAGTTATTTGTGCTTTTATTTACTTTTTATTCTTGTTTTAATTTTTATTGAGCATTTGTACATCTCGTACCATGGTTCCCAATCAAACACAGTCCTCCTCATGGTCCAATCCCCTTCAAGATTCATGCATACAAGCTAAGCCTTATCCAGTCAAGTTCTTGAACCTAGAAGATCTTATGTGGAAATACATATAATCAACACATCTAGAAATCTTAGGTAAAGTACACTAGTCCTCATGAACTGTAATAAGTCTCCTGTAGTACTCAGCCCAGGGTCATGTCCTCATCCATTTCTCTTGCCCCCCTTCCCTGAGACCTTTTCTGAATTGACCTGGGTCCTGTGCATGATGCTAACATTGCCACAAGTTTACAGGTGAAAGCTTCCAGTCTTCTGTAAGCTAATGCTTCTCTATGTTCATGCACCAGTCCTGGAAATTAAAATCTTTCTGCTCCCTCTTCCACAATGATTCCTGACTTATGGACCAGTGAATTTAACTTAGGGATGTACAATCTGAGGGCTCCCATTTTTTGAAGCTTGGTTAGACTTGGCCTTCCATTAACATCACACTCCAAAGTGTAAGGGAGCTTTACTGGTGGGAATTGAGGGATGTACTCATTTCCTCCTGGACCCTGATGCCAAGTCTAGAGGTTCAACTATAGATGTGTCTCCTAGGATAGGGCAACTTTCAGATCTATAAATTCAGTGTCTGACTGTAGGATTCTTCAGTAACCTCCATCTGTTGCAAAGAGAAGCTCTTTTGATGAGTGACATATATATATATATATATATATCTATATCTATATCTATATATCATTTATACATATTTTAATACACATATATATGAAATTATGTATATATGTGGTGTTTGAGAGTGTCCCCCATGGCTTTAAGTTTCAAAACATTTGTCTCCAGTGGTGGCACTGTCTTGGAGGTCTTAGAAGGTGTGGCCATAGAGGAAGTACGTTATTGGGGGAAGGCTTAGTGGGTTTAACAAGCCTTGTGGTCTCAGTCGCTCTCTCTGCTTCCTGTGCTCATGGGAGGTGTAACTCTGCTTGCTGCTCCAGCTCCAGCCACCATGCCTCCCACCACAATGGACTCTAATTCCCTGGAACCATCAATTGCAAGCTCAAGTAAACTCTCCTTTTTTTTTTTTTTTTTTTTGGTATTTTTGAGACAGGGTCTCCCTTTAGTCCCAGCTGGCCTGGAGCTCACTCTGTAGACCAGGCTGGCCTTGACCTCACAGAAATCTGCCTGCCTCTGCCTCCCAAGTGCTAGGATTAAAGGCGTGAGCCACCACGCCTATGTAAACTCTTCCTTTTATAAGTTCCTTTGGTCATGGTGTTTTATCACAGCAACAGAAAAGTGACTAATACAGTAATTTGGTACCAGAGAGGGGGGTGTTGACTGTAAAGAACCTGACCATGTGGATGTTTGGAGAAATGTGGAAGAATTTGGAACTTTGGGCTAGAAAAGCTGTTGACTACTGTACGCAGAGCTTAACAGGCCATTCTAGTAGAAGCCTGGAAGAAAGCATTGCTGCAAAAAATGTAGTTCCAGAGGAAAATAAAGACTTAGGCAGCAACTGGGATATTTTGATAAAGAGTCTGGCAGCAGTTTGCCAACAGCCCAAATGCTCACCTGATGCTAAGTTGAAAAGCAATGGACTAATGTCGTTGGTGGAGGATATTTTAAGACATCCTAATGTAGAAATGGTGGCGTGGCTTTTAATGGTGAATATTGTGCAGATCTACAGTGAAGAAGAGCAAATGGAGCAGAAAGAAATGCAGATGTACAGTTTGGATCTGAAAACTGTACTAGGAAGATTAAAGGTGGGGCCAAGGCAGGTGAAGGAGAGGTTTCTTTTGATGAGGAGACTAAAGTGATTAAGGAGAGGCCTAGATATTCACAAGTAAACAATGGGAAAGGTGAGATTAAAATGATTAAGGAGAGGCCCCGAGATTTACAAGTAAACAACAGAATCAGTACTTTTAGGGCAAGACCACACCCAGCTAATCCTTCAACTTTTGAAAGGAAAATACTGAAAGCAGTTTCTACTCCAACAAGTTCAGGGCAGAGAAAAATTGCAAATGTGATTAAAGTGGGAGAGAGTCCATCCTGAACTTGCAGCCAGATTCAGCAATTTCATTCACGTGGTGCTGGCTTTAGAGGCATGAAGTTTGCAAGAGTGGAGGGGTCATCAGTTCTTCCTCCACGGTTTCAGAGAGCCACAGAGGCCAGCAGAGTGCAGCAGGGGCGTCCCTGAATAAAGAAGACCCTGATAGGCCATTGCGTGAAGCTGTGTATGTGAAGCCTGGTTGGCAGCGGAGACCCCAAGAAGACATTCGAGATGCCAGACCTGTGAGATATTTGCCAAAGAGAGCTGCATACATGGAGTGGTACCAGCCTAAGAAAGAGATGTACGTTGCAAGCAAAGCTGGAAGAGCTGAGCCATCTAAGCCCTTTGGAAATAAATTCCCAGAAGTCGCACATGGAGCTACTGGACTTGGTGTTTGCCCTGCTGGTTTTCAGTCTTGTTTTGGTCCAGTATTTCCTCACTATGCCTCTATTCCTCCCTTTTGGAATGGGAATGTGTATTCAGTTCCACTGTATGTTGGGAGTTTGTAATTTGCCTTTTGATTTTACAGGAACTTACAGTTAGGAGATTGGCCTGAGTCTCATAAGAGACTTTGGACTGTAGACTTTTGAATGGCATTGAAACTGGTAAAGACTATAGGGACTTTTAAGGTTGGACTAAATACATTTCGCATTTTATATGGTCAGGAGCCTATGGGGGCCAGGGAGTGGAATGTGGTGGTTTGAATGAGTGTCCCCCGTAGGCTTTAAGTATTCAGATATTTGTCTCCAGTTGGTGGCACTGTTCTTGGAGGTCTTAGAAGGTGTGGCCATGGTAGAGGAAGTACGTTATTGGGGGCAGGCTTAGTGAGTTTAACAAGCCTAGTGGTCTCCAGTCGCTCTCTCTGCTTCCTGTGCTCATTGCAAGATGTGACACTTGGCTTGCTGCTCCAGCTCCAGCTGCCACGCCTCCCGCCACAATGTACTCTTAATTCCCTGGAACCGTCAATCATAAGCTCAAATAAACTCTTCCTTTTATAAGTTCCTTTGGTCATGGTGTTTTTTTTTTTAATTTTTTTTTATTATTATTTATTTCTGTATGTGTACGAATATACTGTCTGCATGTAGGTCTGTGCACCCGTGTCGTGCAATGCCGCAGAGTTCAGAAGAGGGTCTCAGATTCCCCTGGAACTGGAGTTCTCCTGGAATTGGAGTTACAGACGGTTCTCAGCCGCCATGTGGGTGCTGGGGATCGAACCCGGGTCCTCTGCAAGAGCGGTCGGCGCTCTTAACCGCTAGGCCATCCCTCCAGCCCCGGTCATGGTGTTTTATCACAGCAACAGAAAAGTGACCATTACAAATGAATATATATATATATATATATATATACATATATATATATATATATAATTTTTATGTTTATATGGCACCTATAGAAAATATACATGTATATATGCATATATAATACCTACAGGGTTTTCTCTAGGCTCTATGTCCTGTCCATCCCTGTGAGTTTGACTGAGTTTATAGTGGCTTTCATGAGTTTACTCCCACTGAGAGGGTTCCATGCTCAATTAGATAGCTGTTGATTATCCCCCAGATAACAGTGCCAATACTACACCAATAGAGGTAGTGATCTGCATCCTCGTTATGGTTGTTAGGCTTTATAGCTGAGTTGTACCATTGATAAATCTTTTCCCTTAGCAGTATGCATATGATCTATTTTTATTTTATCTATGTGAGCTTTTTTCTACATGTCCACCATCTAATTGCAGTGTTTCAGTCGACAGATGAGGGTATTGGATCCCTTGAACATGTTTTTACAGGTGGTGGATAGATACAATGTGGATACTGGGAACTGAACCCAAGTCCTGTGAAACAGCAACCAGTGCTCTTACCTATGAGCAGTCTCTCCAACCCCTATGGTGCTTTGGTATTGTACTCTTCAAACATTTTGTGGAAATTTCTCATGCAATCACCTTTGATTTTGATTTTGTTGATTTATTCTCTCAGTATACTTTGCATTATCAATATCCTGTCTTGTGGGACTCTTGGGCAAGCTTAGCCATCTGGCAGTGTTTTTCCACTAAGCAGTTTCTAGGGTCATTGGGTCAGACAACAGGATGTTTTGCAGACAGGAAGTTTGAGCCCATCATAGCTCAACCCAACAACAAGATATTTTGCAGACAGTAAGTTTGAGCCCATCGTAGCTCAACAACAGGTTGTTTTGCAAATGTTTGCCCTGAGATAAGTTCTGTATCTGCACATTCTTTCCACTGTGTAAACATTGCGGTCTGGCAGTCTGAAATGTTTCCTCCTTCCCTGTCCTATATATTCTGCTTGTGTTCCTACAATAAATGAGACTTGATCAGAACTTGTTTTGTCTCCATTCCTTGCATCTCTTGTCCCTTCCCCTCACTCCTTCTCTTCCAGACCTCCATTGACTGTCCTGCTGGACAGGTCACTGTCTAGACTTATGCATTTCATTCCTTTTATTTTGTTTGTGGTTAACTTTCGTTTTCTACTTTCTTAAATCCAAAAAGACATATAAACACACATATATTCATGTGAGGTAGCAAGTTCTCTTATTTTCCACTGACCCATTTCTCCAGTTCTATATGTGTGATTGTGTGTGCATGTTTTGTAATATTTTACTAATTTTAGTTCTCAGATTACTATTGTATTTTGTTATTTCAGGAGATTCTACAGTATAAACCATTAACTTTCAACATTGTTTATCTTATTACTGTATCCTGTTATTAGAAAAAAATAAAAACTACATAAACTGGTTACAATCTTATCACCACTACATGCACTCCTTCATGCTTTAATTTTCATGAGTATTACAGTTATGTGGTTTATAATACTAAAAAGCCACTATAATTTTGGCTGTTTATATAACTAGTTCAAAGTCAAATGGGAAATCACCCAATAATATTTTTCCATTTTCCAACATATTTGTTGTGTTCCTTGTTGCTTTCTGAGTGTCTCTTTGACCACAAATAATCTACTCATCAGTATTTAACTGCTTTTTTTTCACTCCTCAGTGCCTTCATGTGGCTGTCTTTTAGTAATTCTGGTTTTAATAGCTGTTTTCTGCTGACAGGGTTGGGTACTATGTTGTTGAATATTGAACAATCAGCACAAATGTGACTGACTTTAAATGCTTCTTTACATGTCTGGCTTAATGACCCTAGGACTATGAGGTTCCTCACTGGGATTGTGTACTACAGAAGTAGCAGTAGTTAAGAAAGAATTAAAATTAAAGTACCCAAACTCAAGAGGATAGATATGAGGGTCTTAAAAGAATTTATACTCTTTTTATAGCAATGATATCAGAGCATTACTTGATTAAATAAAACAGCATCACATTCTGTTTAAATCAAAGAACAAACCTGCAGATTATTTACATTATAAAATTCTTATTTAAGTACTCAGTAAAAATAGTAACAAGTCAGAATTAGCAACATTTGAAATAGTGGTCCACATTTTTTTTTCAATAGACTGCAGCATTTGTATAGTGGGGTCGTGTTAATAGAAACCTGGATAAGCAATAAGGAGAGGCATTGCCTTTTATTTTAGAAATAATCCTGAACCAAGAACTTAATGTACTGATTGATTTAGCCCATTTCCTTCACCTTAATCAAGACAGTTTTCAGAGATTGCCTATGAGTGATGACAGAACACATTTTTGAAACACATACAGACTGGCCAGGTATTTTAAATAGCCATTTGCTTCATAACATTTTGCCAAATTACTTATGTAGATTTTTGTGCTAGGAAAGTCACAAATATTTCAAATCATTTTCACACAATTGAACAATGATTTCTAGATGCAAGTCCATGGATTATGTAGTTCATAAGTGTCTCTAGCTTGTCCAGATTAAAGTAATTTCCTGAGCTTGGGTCCACATGTCCTGGTTTAGTAGTTGTGTAGTAGATTCATTCTTTTTAAAGGACATTTTAATAATTTTCTTAGTCTACATTTTTCATACATAGTAATGGATTTAATAAAGCCTGACATTTTATACATTTATACAGTGTATTTTAAATATATTTGTCTTTTCCTTACCCTTTTTCTCCCTTGGACCATTGTGAACCCCCCCCTTCCCCTTTACAACCATTCCTTCTTCTATATTCCTTTCTTAGTTTTTTAATGTTTTATTTATTTATTTTTGAGGGGGGAGGATATATGCATGTAAAGACACAACTATAGACATCAGAAGACAGCTTGTAGAAATCTATTAAGTTATATTTCTTGACATCTCCTCAAGGAATTCTAAAGAGCAGCAAATATTGAAAAAAATATTAGAATGGACAATTTTGAAATGGAGGTTGTTTGAATGAGAGGATTTTTATATGATTCTGCATTTAAAATAAATACAGCAAACATTTCTGTCTGCTCACAGTTGTTTGTATTTTTTTCCAGTTAGAAATGTATGATTTCAGAGGTGCTAAATCTTGAAAGTATGGTAATTTGAGAGTTATATGTTTTTTTTTTCTCAAAAATCTCCATCTGCAGTAGGAGAACAAAGGAAACACAAATGACCTTATTTGCTTAAGTATAAAACACCTGACCTGAGCCATCTTTGAGCTGCAGTGATGTGAGATGTCTTTGTTATGACCTGTGTTCAGTTACGGTACCTGAAGCATGAGAGTCATCTAAGAAATCCATTCATTTTGCAAACTGTGACTGGACAAATCCTGAATAAAGGACTCAATTGGGGATGGAGAGACAGCTCATTGGCTAAGAGCTTGTTCTCCCCTTATGTAAGACCTGAGTTCAGCTCCCAACACTCAACATTGGACGGCTCTGAACAATTAACTTCCAGCCTCCTTGGGTACATGCAAACCTGCGGGTGTGTGCACTGGTGAACACACACACACACACACACACACACACACACACATGCACACACACACACACACACACGCACACACACACACAGACACACACACAGAGACACACACACAAATTAAAAATACAATAATTTTTACAGTAAAACTGACTCTTTAAAAAAAATATTCTTCACTTATGGGAAACTGCAATCTACACCTTTTGTTCAGATTTATTTATATTCATAAGGAAATTGCATATTATAAACTTAGCCCTTAGAATCTATTTTAGATAGTAACTGTTCTAGTTTGCTTTTCCATTGCTGTGACAAAACACTCTGACCAATTCCAACTTGAGGAGGAAATTCTTTATTTGTCTCACATCTCCTAGGTCACCTTTCATCACTGAAGGAGCCCACACTAGGAACTCAGGGCAGGAACCTGGTCCAGGAACTGAAGCACAGGCTGTGGAGGAATGCTGGTTACTGGCTTGCTCCCCTGCCCCATGCCCAGCCTGCTTTATACTGTACATAATAACCTCCCCAGGGTGGAATCACCTACAGTGCTCTGGGCCCTCCTGTATAACTCAACAGTCAAGACAACACTCCACAGATGTGGCCACAGGCTAGTCCAATGGAGTCAATTCCCCAATTGAGGCTCCCTTGCCCCAGGTGTCAAGTTAACACTAAAGCTATCCAGTGCAATAACCAAAATTTAATCCAGAACATGAGGCTATATATGATAAAAAGTAATCATTGTTTAAAAGCTTAGTTCCCTTCATAATATTCACAGGTTTTTATTAAATTTTATAAAATTCACACAATATATTTAACAATATATAGACACACTACTGTATTTGCAACCCCCCATTATCCCTGAACAGCTTCATGTATTCTATTATATATTCATTATATACATAATATAATATAATATGTATTATATGTAAAGATCTATCAAGTCATATCTGTGTCTCCTAAACCCTGCAGTGTGGGCCCATCCACTGTAGCCCAGTTAACATACTGATCATCAAAACTTTAAAGACAACTGATTTTCCCCTTCTGACAGCTATATTCATTGCCAATAGCTCCTCAGGTAGAACTGGGGTTTCTTTCCCACATCCCCACTTTTACACTGGAATATTACCTGACTTGGCCTTGTGTGGGTTGAGTGCATATTTTGACTATTGCTGTCAATTCATATGATGTACCTCCCAGCTGTCTGGAAAACCCTGTTTCTTTGTGATCATACACCATCTCTGACTCTTAGAATCTTTCTGCCTCCTTTTCCACATTAAACCATGAGCCTTGGAAGCAGAAATTTGATGTAAGTGTCCTATTTGGGGATAAGAAGTCTGTATTCTCTTAGTCTCTACATGTTGGTCAGTTTTGGGTCTCTGTGTTAATAACTATCTGCTGCATAAGGTTCTTTTCTAGATAGATGCATGAATATATAGGTGTAAAAATAAAGCAAGTTACTCATTTTTTTTCAGTAAAAAAGGTGCATAAGGCTCATCTTTTCCTTATGAGCTATGTGTTAAAATTCTGAAATCAATGAGTCCTAGTAAGATTCTCCAAAATATCCAGGGCTATAAAATGTTATTAAATCTGTCAGAGCTATTGTCATATAAAGTGATGTGATGAAATACATTGCTAGAAATGGTCCTAAAAGGCATAAATCACATTCGTGTTACTGAGAATTGGCAGTGAGCCATCCATTGTTCAGTTTTCTAGTAGAAAAGCAAGAGTCATCAGGTGTGGTGGTGCCCACCTTTAATCCTAGCACTCAGGAAGCAGAATCAGGCAGATCTTTGTGAGTTCAAGGCCAGCCTGGTCTACAGAGTGAGTTCCAGGATAACTGGGGCTACAGGGAAACCCTGTCTTGAAAAAGACCAAAAACAAAGAAAGAAAAAAAGGAAAAAGAAAAGCAAGAGTCAAATCAATTTTATAGTTGAGACCACAGAATTCTATTATGATATCAATAAAGTTAAATAGACTAAAATTTAGAAACATGTCTGTGTTTATTTTGAAACATCTTTATAGTCATAAATATAAGAGTTACATTAGCATGTGTCACATGAAAAAAGAAGGAATTGAAGAGAGGGCCTGTTGCCCACCTGAAGAACCTATCTAGTTAACTGCTGACCCACACATATAATTTTGAAAAGAAACTCTAAAATGACCAAAATGTTGCCACTGATTTTCTGCCAAAGCACTGTGTCCTGGAGGCCTGGACTGTCACTTGCAATATCACTGTCAGTTCTTCTCTGATTATGACCTCTATGAAAACCTACTTTCTTAGAATCATTCAGACTCATAGAAATATTTACAATGATTTCTAAGGCATAACCTCCTCCTTAGGTTTATTAAATATTACTTTTCTTCTTCCTTTGTTGCCATATGAGAGGCACTTCATTTAAAGGACATAAAAAAAAAAACAGTAAAGGAGGAATCTTGTTCTACATCCACCACACTCCCTGTTCACCATGTATCATCTATATACTTTTACAATCAGTACATATTATTCTCTACTTTCCATTTAATGGACTTCTTTACAATTGTTCTAGTAATTATGTATATTACATTTGCATCTAAAAAGCCTAAAACATCATCCAAATATGCTATTATCCTCTAAATGGAACGTTGAAAGGGGAAAAAGATTTTGATATCAAAGGAAATGAAAACAACCTTTATTTTATTTTCAATGCACCACTCATTGTGAGTCACAGGAATGAAATACCCTGTGCTTGCTCCCCATGTGGTGAGTGACACTGCCACCCTATAGTACAAATGGAAGGAGGGAACCACTTTCAAACACAATAGATGTGTTTATGTGTACAAGCTGGATTTCTTTTCCATTGAAGCTGTTTCTATTGTTTCAAGTGAGTTTTCCATGTGTACCGGAGTTATGACTCACTCACATTGAACATCTCTTTAAATTATATCAGTATTACAATACCTAGGAATGAATTAAATATTTTAAATATTATATAAATGTTGTATTTCTAATGCTACTGAATTGGAAATATTATATTATTACATTTCCAGTTAGTTATCAGACAAAAGCTATAATTTTTGCATTGTATTCTTTGTACTTACATGTGTTTGATAAATGAATTAAAATTAGAGGATAGTGATACGAAAATGAGAAATCAAATTATCCCCATTTTGCAGACAATCTGATATTCATAAAAGATCCCAACAATTCCAGTAGAATACTTCGTTTTTAAATTTTTTTATTTATTTTTGTATGTGTATGAATGTACTCTCTGCATGTAGGTTTGTGCACCCGTGTTGTGCAATGCCGCAGAGGTCAGAAGAGGGTGTCAGATTCCCCTGGAACTGGAGTCAAAGACGGTTCTCAGCCGCCTTGTGGATGCTGGGGATCGAACCTGGGTCCTCTGCAAGAGCAGTCGGTGTTCTTAACCGCTAGGCCATCTCTCCAGCCCCAGAATACTTCTTGAATTGATAAGACCTTCACAATAGTGACAGAACACTAAATAAACTATCAAAATTCAATACACATTTTATACACCAACATGAAATTAGCAGAGAAAGAAATTGTGGAAACACTGCCATTCACAATAGCCTCAAAAAATACATAGGAATAAACCTAATTAAAACATGAAAGACAAACTTTAAAAGTTTGAAGATGTTGAGGAAGACACTAGAAGATACAAAGACCTCCTATGCTCCTGGACTGGTGGAATTAACATTATGAAGGTGACAATTCTACCAAAACAATTTTCAGATTCAATGAAATACCAACAAA